>JAMJFZ010002981.1:19295000-19460000 GCA_026225945.1 Cricetomys ansorgei
CAATAAAGAAAACATGCCCTGAAAACCTAGAGGTAAATATAATGCATCAATTTAAAAAGCAGTTCCAATAAATAGGGAAATGTGACCTTTTTTTTTTTCAAGGAAGTGTTTTATTAAGAAAATATTTCGGTATGAGATAGCTTTGAGCTATTTGAGATATCTATTAGCAAATTTCTCTGCTGGTGAATATTACAGCTTTAAGTAGCAATCCAAGACATGCAAGTATAAATCAAAGATAACAGCCAGAAAACTAGGAGTCATATCTCAGTTGTGAGTCATAATGACTGAAAAGAATTATTTTTCATGTGGTAAATTGAATAACAAAGTTATTACTGAATGGTCTTATTTGAACAAAAGATTTGAGGTAGTCAGAAATTATAGACTTCAGAAAACACTAAACCAAAAAAAAAAAAAATCCCAGGTGCTATGGTGCATGCCTGTAATTCTAGCACTTGGGAGGTAGAAGTGGGAAGAAAAGGAGTTCAAGGTCATGATCAAGAACACATGTGAGGCCACCCATCCACTCATGAGACTCGGTCTCAAGAAAAGAAAAAAGAGAAGACAAAATAAACAAAAAAAGATAGTATAGTACCTAGAAATGAAATTACTGAAATGGAATTTACTTTTTGAACATTGTATTTCAAAATGAAATAAGAAGCACCTTCTATAGATGAATCTGAGTTGATGTAAGCAATGCTTCGCTCCTGTAGGATCTTTGCATTCTCCTGCAGATGGAACAAAGCTTTTAATTCACAGAATTTATTACTGTGAAAAATATAAACAAAGTAAGCACAGTAATCTCCTGGAAAATGGTCTGAGGATGCTTATATGTCAAATACAATATCTGCCTGTGATCTCAGATTTAAAGAAAATATTCATAATCGCTTAATTGATGATAGCAATACATTTTAAAATAAGAAAATGAGGATATTATGACGCTGTGTACTAAAAGCAAAAGGCCCGTGAAAAATATATTAAGGTGTGATTCCTTGATTCTCTGTATCAGAATATGCTGAGGTGAGGGTCCAAAATTTGGCAGCCCCACCCAAAACCTGCTGAATCTAAACTGTTCAAAGTAAGGCCTGAAATCTGTTTTCTAACAGTTGTCCCTAGAGATTGATCTTCTCATCCACTCCAGTTTAAGATCCACTAAGTGGATTCCTAAATATAGTATAAGAGTGAAAAACATAAAAATCCACCTATCTATATTTATAAAAATCTATAGAGAAGTGAAAGAATTAAATAAAGAATAAAAAGCCCATTCTGTAAAAAGCCAGGGTGCTGGTCTGAAAGAAAGTAACTTGAGCACCAGCATCCATCTCGCTCAGCTTCCTGACTGTGGTTATGATGTGATCAGCCACTTCACAGATCTGGCATTACTTCTTTTCTACCATGATGAGCTGTAACTTCGAACTATGAGCAGAATAAACCCTTTATACCTTGAGTTGCTTTTCTCAGGCATTTGTCCCAACAATAAGAAAAGCAACTAATATGGTTGCCTTGACTATAGTCAAAGTCTTTATTATAGAATTTTCAGGGTCTCACTGTACCCCTGGCTGGTCTGGAACTCACCATATAGACTTGTCTGGCCTCAAATTTAGAGCCCTACCTGCCTCTGCCACCTGAGTGCAGGAATTAAAGGTGTGCCTCATCTTACATAACACCTTATATGTTCTTATAGAATGTATATGTGCTGTTGAATATGATAGCATATCTCATAGATATAGAGCTAAGAAGAATGTTGAAATTATTCCTAAACTCACATGTATACCAATGCAAACTTATTATCATAAATCTTAGACTTCTTTTTTATTTTTAATTTCTGAAGTTGAAGGAACAAGTATATTTATGTACACATGTATTACAAGAAGTCACACATTCTAAAAAGAAATTACCTTGATCAGTCATAATCAATCTAAATTAATGTTCTACTTTCAAATTGCATATTCATAATACTAGTATCAAAAAATTTACAGTGTAAACATAATAAACAAAGAAATGTGACATCAGATAAGCAACTATATGTGATTTTGCTTCATATTATTATTTTACAATAATGTAAGAGGAAATTAGTTGGAAGGGAGGGAGGCATTTTTAAAAATGCACAGACATGCATACTTTGCTTTAGAACACGCTAATAAAATTTATGTGTATATGAGATAAACAGATGGTAGAGAGAAAGCAAGCATCACAAAGCATATCTAACCTCATGAAGATGTGTGTGCTCACTGTAAACATTTATGGACTTAGACATTACCAACAGAGGAGAACTGGAAAGAAGAAAGAAGGAGCCTAGGAGAGCCTCTTTAAGAGTTAAGAGCCAATAAATAAAACAAAAACAAAAACAACAACAACAAAAAAACCTGTGAAATAGTCAAGCTACTTTACTAAAGTGATTTAATTTACAGTTTTAAAATTTTATATTTATCAAAGCATATAACTCTTATTAAAGATTAAACATTTTAACAGCTTGCATTTTAACAGCTCTAATTGTGTTTTGAGTTTACAGATTTTGTTTTCACTATACAAATACAGGAAAAAATGAAATATATCGATAATAGTTTTAGCTTAAGAAGTCACTCTGCTTTACCAAACAGATGTGAGAGTAAGAACAAATTCTATGTCTTAAATTCACTTGAGTCATTCTCTACTATGTAAGAGAATCTATACAATAATATAATAAGTACCTTTCCTGTCACTTACTTCAGCCCATTCAGTTGAACCCAGCAGCCCAAACTCTTCTGCATCCCAGCTGGCAAAAATGATAGTTCTCCTAGGTCTCCAGCCTGCAATCATGTTAGTGTACATGGTTAGCCACACTTGCCTACAGATACAGGAATATTAAGTAAGTCACTTACAGTCAGCAGGTACCAGAGAAATGCTAGTTACCTCCATTCATCAGTTTTCCAAAACTTTGAGCAATCTCTTGCAAAACTGCAGTCCCAGTGGTTGGGTCAATCCCTCCAAACACCCAGGAGTCTCGATGACCTCCCAGAATGACATACCTATCTGGACAAGCATATGTTCAAAAGAGCTTCAATTTGCATACATTACAGGCATTTGTCATTTATATATTTAAATTAAACCTTTTCCTGCATAAGTTTTCTCAACAGAAAACAACCAACAGTGTAAAGTAAAATCTTTTAGAGTGGTAACATCTTTCCTCTGAATTTCAATTTCAGTTCACTCAGAAAAAAATATTGGTTATTAACATAATTTCATCTTTTCTTAGTCTTTGTTAAAAGAAAATGTTTTTAAATTTTTAATGACTCACCAGGTTCCATAGACCCTCTGATAGTTCCGATTACATTGTAAATTCTTGTAATTTTGTTAATGTTATTAACATGCATTCTAACTCTCCTAGAATTTTGAAAAGAATAAATTAGTTCATATGAAGCCTTGTATTTAGTTTTATTTAACATTTTAGTGTGAAAATCTCAAAACTACAGAAAAATGTACAATAGAACAGTGAATTCTCATCTCTCTGTACTCTAAGCTCAATAATTGGGTTATTTGAAAAACTTCCAAAGCTTTATTACAATTAATTCCTTTGTACTTAGTCAACTTTAAAAACTATAATTTTGTATTTTTCTTCATATCTGTGTTACTGATTGCCACTTCTAACTCAAAATATTCTCTTAAATATCTTAAAGTATTAATTTTAAAACTTTATACTCTCTCACTACAAAGGAGCGATGGTTTATTATGTAACAACTGAAAATATAAATCTATTGTTTGAGCATCTTTTTTTTTTATAAATCCCTGCACTGCATAGTGATGTTTAAATCAATAACAGAGCACATATGTGATAGTGGCCCTTTAGTTATAAAGCATTAAAACCATCTGTTATACCACAGCTGCTATGATGTCATAGTATAATGAATTATTCATGTATTTGTGATGATATTAATATAAACAAGCATTGTATTACCCATCATAAATGTAGAACAATGCAGTAAAGTACAATGCATAGTGTACTTTCATTGTTCATTTGAAGTGTATTCCTACTTACTAAGACAGAATGCCAAGAGCAGCCTCATTCTTCTTGTTTACAGCATCTCTGAATGGCATAAGGAAGCCACATTCAGTGACTGATCAAACCATTTACATGTGTTAACTACACTCTGATGTTCCAATAATGATATATTTCCTCAGAACACCTCTCTCTGTTAAGTAACATGTGATTCTATTTGCAGTTCAGTAACTTTCATAACTGTGAGAGTGGTCTATAAGTGTATTTCTTAGAACTGACCTGAGCACTGCCTGAAGAATATGATAAATTCTGTTATTGAATAAGAATTTGGAAAGTTGTGTTAAGTGTACAACTACATAGTGAAAGTTCCCTTGGCCATCCATTTTGATTCTGATTTGGACTGGACTTTAACATTCATTCATGTGTATAACCAATTTGAAAGCAAAGGTAAATTCAGTCAAACTCAATCAGACTTCCTCCATCCCAAAGGTCATACATGCTCTATGAGTCCCAGAAAGACATGCATAAATATTGAGCTGTTTTTCCACAAGAACAGAAAACAAGCCATTGTTTACATAGATTAGTCTATATAGATATAGAAAGATCTACAATTTCTTATCCATGATTACCTGACAAAAGGAAGAAATCAGCTGCCAAAGCTTATAAAATGTGAAGTGCAGATTCTGCTATCCTCCTAAAAATTTTCTAAATACATAATTAACCCCAATCATAATTAAGACACAATTCAACTAAAAGTTTCAAGAGAAAAACTAATGAATAAGTGAATTTTTTAGGGCATTAAGTGAAAAAAAATTACTTTTGCTACTGAAAAGTAAAAACAAGAAAGAGCTGGGGAAATGGCTTAATGGTGGAGCCTATAGTTGGCAAAACCAAAACCCCAGATTCAATCTTTGTACCAAAACACACACTACTATGTATGTAGTACATATGAAGAATGTGTAGTAGTACATATGCAGAAACATTTTCAGCATCTTCCCATAATTATGAGTATATAGTCTATAATTAAAAAGAAACACAAAGTCATTGGCATTATATCAATCACTATATCATTAAATTAAGAAAGCTAAGTTAGCCTGGCGTGGTGGGTTTTGGCTCTAATGCCAGCATTCTAGAGCCTGAGGCAAGAGGAGCTCTATAAGGATGAGGCCATTTGGGCTACAATAGATTTTGTAGAATAGATTTTATGGGTAGACTGGAGGTGGGTAGAGACAGAGGCAGGAGGGACCAGGGGGTGAAAAAGAATGGAAAAGAGTGTTGTGCGTAATGGTTGGAATGGCGGGGGTCATCCAATGGGTGATGTGGAAACCTAGTGCTGTGGAAACTTCTTTGAATATATGGGGATGACCCTATTGTTAACTCCTAGTAATAAAGAATACAGAGCCTGAACTGGACATCTTCTCTAACCAGACGAGGCTCTTGGAGGTGGGACTGGGACACCAGTACACCCACATAACCTTCAATGTACAATCTGTCCTGCCTGCAAGATGTGCTGGGGCAATGGTGGCACAGAATGAATGGGAGTGGGTAACCAATGACTGGTCTAACTTGAGACCCATACCATCAGAGAGAGCCCATACCTAACACTGCCTAGATGGCCAGGAACCAGAGGCTGTATAGAACAGAGACCTAGGGTAGAACCAAGCATGACTGCCTCCACCCCCCAAAAAATAAATGGAATGATTCCTAGTGATATTCTGCTATTCTCATACATGGGTGCCGTGCTCAATCGTTATCAGAGAGCCTTCCACCAGCAGAAGATGGGAGCAGGTGCAAAGACCCACAGACAGACATTATGCAGAGAGAGTCTAAATTGGAGGTTTCCTTTTGGTCCCTTCCCTTTGAACTCAGGGAACCCCGAGGAAGGGTGAAAAGGACAGAGATTTTAGGAGCCAGGGGAGACTGAGGAAACCACAAGAACTTGCCTACAGAATCAACTAAGCGGGACTCAAATAAGCTCCCAGAGACTGAAGCACCAACCACAGAGCCTGCATGGGTCTGGACCAGTTCTTCTGCATGTATGTTAGGGCTGTTAGCTTGGTGTTTCTGTGGACTCCTAGCAAAGAGAGTAGGGTGTCTCTGACTCTTTTGCCTGCTCTGGGGACCATTTTCTTCCTACCAGGTTTCCTCATCCAGCCTCTATATGAAGGTTTGTGCCTGCCTTATTCTAGCTTGCTGTTTCATGTTTGGCTGATATCATTTGCAAGCCTGCTCTTGACAGAAAGAAAATGGAGGGGGAATACATCTGGAGGAGTGGCAAAGCGTCAGAGGGGATGGGATTTTGGAGGAGTGGAAGTAGCAGAAACTAGTCAGGATATATTATATGAGAAGAGTTTATTATAATTCATAAATGAAAGAAAAAAACTAGTAACAATGCAACAAATTAAAAACGAGGGGGAAAGTCTATAGGTCTAAACATTAAACATAGATTAGGTGCTCAGATTCTCCAAGTTTCTGTTACATCGAAGTTTTTAGCCTTTCTTCCTTCTGAGGTTTTCCTTTCTTTGACTTCCTGAATTGTTTACATCAATTACCTCCTTCTTCCTAATGTCGCTTCAAATATACTGTGTTACAAATAAAACATCTGGGCTTAATCGGGTAGTGATTTTTGCTTATTTGATCCACTACTGAATCCCTCAAACTCAAAATGATAATTTGTGTACAGCTAATTCTCATCAAGTATTTGTCAAATGAACTAATGCTTTCCTAAAAGGAAAACCTGGGAAAGTCTAGCTCATTTACCACTGTCACGCTTATGTTTTTGTTTCATTTCAGTGTTTGACTAGACTGCTTTATACATCTCTGTAGAGACAGACTGAATCAACATGCAGAAGCATAATAGAAACACAAAGAATTCACAGAACCTAGTACAGGCCTGCCATTTTAACTCATTTATGCCATGTAGTAAAGGAAAAATAACTGACGGTTCCTTTCTCTATGCTCCTTCTCTCAACCTAACCACCAAAATATTACTAGGAAAACTGATTTAAAATCTGAGTTGAAAAATGGAAGTTAAAAAAAAAAAACTGCTAAACAACACTGTTTGAAATGTTATAAGCCTAAACTCAAATATAGGAACATTTCATCTAGTAGGGTATCACCACTGAAGAATTTGATAGTTTACTTGTAAATACTTCTGAGTTGATAAAAATGGTCAATTACTCACTCATGAAAAGGAAAATGGAGAAAGGCATACTTCGTCTGGCAGAACATTATCTTGACATTTTTCCGTTAAAGCAGAAAACTTTTCCAGGCTATTAAAGAATCACAAAATTACCTCCAATTTTCAGTTCCTGTAAAGCCAGGCCCAATATTGTAACTAACGTTTAGAGCTCCCTTCCAGCCTTTGTCTGGTGGTGCAGTTCCTCCCAAGTTGCTGTCAAGAGTACATGGAACAACAAAAAGATTGATCCTGAAGAAATCATGAGGTTGATAGTGATACTATAGATGTAGGAACTACTTGTAAAAAAAAGGCTTAGACTCATGGAGCTTACATTCTGGAAATAGCCTCTACAATTAAGTTGTATGCAGCGTGGTAGCTATAAAGCTAAAGAGAAAAAGTAAACCCAGAGAACAGATGGGAGGCAAGAGCCTCCTCACACTTGATGTAGTTGGAGCAGCAGGAAGTTGAACATATCCAAAAGAGGGGACATTGTTCTCTTGTTAGAAAGCAACGAATTCTTAAAGACATTGCTGACTACATAGCAGGCACCTATAAAACAGTGATGAAATTGTTCTGGTACAAACATTTAGGAAATGGAAGTGGGAAATAGGCAGTGAAAAGTAGGTAATACTAACAGCAGATGTTAACTGTTCATTGTACCGTAGACATTGCTCTCTGTTGCGATTCGGTAGGAAACAGCACTGTTCTCATTTTACAGATGAGGAAACAAAATCAGACGATTAGGAATAACTGGTTTGAGATCACGTATCCAGTAGCCAGCAAGATCATATATTTATACCATAGATAAACAGCTAATGGATATCTAAGGAGACCTAAGTATTTCATCTTTTTTTCAAATCAGTGTTTGCTTTTAATCTTTGGTCAGAGTTTCACATTTGAGCTTCATTTCCGTAGACATGTTTTGTTTGTATTTCTTAGTAGTAAAAGTGGTTGTTCTCATAATACTATTTCATCTTCAGAACTTACTTTGATATATGTTACTTTTAACATAGCTGACACATAGAGCATAAAATGGACAACTTATGGCAAGATACACTTATATCCAGTTAAAAGACTATACCGTAATAGTATCTCTGCATCATTATATCCAATGGGATGCACGGGTATGTTAGGAATCCCCACTCCTTCTTCAACAGGAAGTCTGAAGGTGTACTCTGCAAGAGTCAAGTATGTAAGTGAAAAATATGGAGGGCTACAAGCAAGGGGTAGGGTATGCAAGAATTTCTTTCATTATTATTACTGATTCATTATATGCTTGCAGTTAATGTTAAAATAAAATTAAAGGTTGCCAAAAAGTCAAACTGTTTTATTTAAACTGACCTATTTGAGTCAACAGCAAAATATAAATCATTTACATTTTAAGGTAAAATCAAATCATAGAGACTATAGACTTTGAAACTAAACACCTGAAATAATTAATTTAAACTTTTAAGATTATTTAATTTGCTCAAAATACATGGTTAACTAATGAATGTGTAAACTGGATGTCTGCATATAGAAGAATGCAAGTAGATCCATACCTATCACCCCGCACAAAACTCAAGTCCAAGTGGATTAAAGACCTCAACATAAAGCCAGATACACCTGATAAAAGAAATAGTGGGGAATAGCCTTGAACTCACTGGCACAGGAACCAATTTCCTGAACAGAACACTAATAGGGCAGGCACCAAGATAAACATTAATAAACGGGACCTCATGAAACCAACGAGCTTCTGTCAGGAAAAGGACACATCAATTGTACAAAATGGCAGCCTACAGAATAGAAAAAGGTTTTCACCAACTCCACATTCAATAGAGAACTAATATCCAAAATATACAAAGCTCAAGAAACTAGATATTAAAAACCCAAATAATCTAATTTTAAAATTGGGATGCAGACATAAACATAGAACTCTCAGTAGAGAAAGCTCAAAAGGCTGAAACAATTAAGTATTCAACATCTTTGGGTATCAGAGAAATGTAAATCAAAATTACTCTGAGATCCCATCTTACACCTGTCAGAATGGCCAAGATAAATAACACAAGTGACAGCTCATGCTGGCTATGATATAGAGCAAGCACTCTTCCATTGCTGGTGGGAGTACAAACTGGTATAGCCATTACAAAAATCAATATGGTAGTTCCTCAGAAAGTTGGAAATCTATCTACCTCAAGATCCAGCTATACCACTATTGGGCATATACACAAAGGATGCTCCATCCTACGACAAGGACACTTGCTCTAACCATGTTCATTGTGGATTTATTCATAATAGTCAGAAACTGGAAACAACTTAGAAGTCCCACAACAGAAGAATGGATAAAGATAGTGTGGTTCATTTACACAATGGAGTAGTATTCAGCTCTTTAAAAATGACACCATGAAATTTGCAGGCAAATGGGTGGAACTAGAAAAAAAAATCATCTGGGGCTGGAAAGATGGCTCAGCAGCTAAGAACACTGATGCTCTTCCAGAGAATCCAGGTTCAAATCCCAGATCCACATGGCAGCACACAAGTATCTGTAACTCCAGTTCCAGGGCCTCTGAAACCCTCACTCTGATGCACATAAAATAAAATTCACAAAAAATAAAAATTAAATATTATTTAAAAGAAAAAATCATCCTGAATGAGGTTAAATATATAATAATATATATAAAGATAAATATGGTATGTATCCACTTATAAGTGGATATTAGTCATTAAGTAATGATAACTAAGATACAATCCATAGACCCAGAGAGGTTGGGTAAAGAGGAAGGGGCCTTATAGAGGATTCATGAGGAGATTTTACAGGCCAATTGGGAATGGGTAGGGACAGGAACAAGGGGGATCAGGTACGGGAAGAGATGATGTGGAGGGAAGAGTACAGGCAGATACAGCTGAAATTGGTGTGTTTTTGAGGGGCTGGAAACCTAGTATAGGGGAAACTGCCTGGAATCTATGAAGGTGATCCTAATGAGGACACTAATAATGGGGGATACCAAGTCTCATCTGGGCATTTCTGAAAGTGAGGTGAAACTTTCAGTGGTGACACTGGATTGCATTCAGTTGAATTGTTGGCTAGGAGTCTTCCATGGAAATGCCCAAACAATCCAGGCTGTTGCCAAGACAAAGGGCTGTTCTTTGCAAACTGACAGCAGGGTCCCACTGCTAAGGATAACACCTGTACAATTCACTGAACATGGAGAAGTCAAGCTGGTGTCTACGTGGAACCTTCATCTAGTGTCTTTGATGCAGGAAGGTACTCTGCAGGCTACTGAAAGAGAAATGTAGACAACCAACCCAGCCTGAAAGATATGCTAGGGCAATATTGGCTGTGAACTTTTTTGTAGTAGCCAAGCAACATCTGATTTCACTTAAGCCCAATCCATGAGAAGGAACCCATACCCAACAGTGCTAGGGTGACAAGGAACCAGAGACTAGATAATCCAGGAGCCTAGAGTAAAACCAAACACAACTGGTCAAGAAAAATAGTAAAATGACTTCTAATGATATTCTGCTATAGTAAAAGATCAGTGTCTTTATCCAGACAAGATCAGAGAGGCTTCCTTCGGCAGTAGATGGGAGCAGATGTAGAGATACTCAGCCAGACATTTCACGGAGAGAGAGAGTCTAAATGAGAAGTCTCTATTAAATCCCTCCATGCAGAGCTCAGGGAATTTCCAAGATTATAAGACCCAGAGAGGATGGGGGACACAAGGAGAACAAGGTCCTCTGTATATATATTGTAGCTATTAGCTTAGTATTTTTATAGGATTCCTGTGAGAATGACTGGGTCTCTGACTCTTGTGCCTTCGCTTAGGACCCATTTCCTCCTATTGGGTTTCCATTTCCAACTTTGATATGATAGTTTTTATTTCATCTTGTTTGATTATTATCTCTTAGAAGCCCATTCTTTTCTAATGAGAGACATAAATGGAGTGGATCCAGAGGGGCTAGAAAGTGGAGAGGAACTGGGAGGAGTAGAGGGAGGAGAAACAGTAATCAGGGTATATTATATGAGAAAAGAATCTATTTTCAATAAAAGAAAAAATTTAAAAAATAAACAGTGCATTTACAAATTGAAGGTCAAAACTGAAACAAAAAATATAAATGACAAAGAATATATAACTGAATAAAAAGTGAAAATAATATGTCAAAAGTTGTAGGGTGGAGCTAAAATAGTGATCAGAAAACAGCTGTGGTACTAAAACATTTATTTTAGAAAAGAAAGATTATAAAGAAATGGACTCAAATTCTACCTGATGATTTTAGAGAAAGACCAATAAAGGAAAAGAAAAGACATAAACATCAGAGCAAATATACAAGAAACACAAAACAATCAAACAGAGATAAAAATGAGAGGAGTATTAAAAACATGTCTCTGCCCATAAATTTGATAACTTATATGAAATGGACAAATTATTGAAAGTCACAAACTACCAATGGCCTTAAGAATAAACAGAAAACCTGAGCAGCAATTTGTAATTTTTAAAAATCTCATTAAAAAAAAAAACCCTTCAGGTCCAGATCAATTATAGCCCAACATTTACAGATAAAATATTTTAGATAAATTTTTTTGCAGAAAAAAATTGAATCATTAATAGTTCCCAACTTGTTGCAAGATCTCAGCATTACTCTGGTATCATAGCACAAAAATACAAGAATGTGTTAAAACATTATGACTATAAACAAAGATATTCTCAAAGAAAAATTAGCAGGGTGGTAGTGGCACACGCCTTTAATCCCAGCACTCTGGGAGGCAGAGGCAGGTGGATCTCTGTGAGTTCAAGGCCAGCCTGGTCTACAGAGTGAGTTCCATGACAGCCAGAGTTACAACAGAGAAACCCTGTCTTGAAAAAAAGAAAGAAAAAAAAGAAAAAGAAAAAATTTAGCCTGAATCCAATAATATATGTATATATTTTAAATTACAATACATTGTGACCAAGTATGGTTTAACATAATATTTAAAGTTGTTTTATAATTCACAAAAATCAGTATGTTGCATTTTTTGTTTTGTTTGTTTGTTTTCAAGACAGGGTTTCTGTATTGTAACTCTGGCTATCCTGGAACTTACTCTGTAGACCAGGCTAGCCTCGAACTCACAGAGATCCACCTGCCTCTGCCTCCCGAATTTTGGGATTAAAGGTGTGTGTCATCACTACCGCCCAGCTGAAATTTCATTTTAAAGTATAACTTATAAAACATAATTCTATGTTCTATGATACGATTATGGGTAAATCTGACAAAATGTCTGACGGATACAGTAAAATTATAGAACATTCCTGAAAAATTAAAAAAATGGGGAGTCTTTCTAGCTGTCTTTAGATTACAATGGTTCACATTTTGATATAGCAGTCCTCCCTGTATTAGTCTACAAGTTTTCATTTACTCTCAAATTCCAAGCATGTTATTTTTTTGTAAAAATTATCTAGCTACTTCAGGGTGGTAAGGTATTGAGATGGGTTAAAGCATTTGTCCCAAAGCCTATTCCTATAATGTACATGGTGGGAAGAGAGAACTGAATCCCAAAAGGTGTCCTCTGACAGATATACTTGTACAATGGGACAAACATGCTTGTACACACATACACAAACAAAATAAATAAATAAATAAATAAATAAATAAATAAATAAATAAATAAATAAATAGATTCAAGAATCATTGAATTACTGGGTATGATGGCATATAACTTTAATCCTAGCACTCAAGAAACAGAGACAGGAGGGTCTCTATATGTTTGAGGTCAGCATAGACTACATAGAGAGTTTCCAGGACAGTCAGGGTGAAATAGACCCTGTCTCAGAAAAAAAAACTAAAGAAATCAGACTAGTTTTAAAATTCACATGCTAAGGACCAAAATCTACAATAATTTTAAAGAATAAGAGGCCCCAAACTGATCTGCATATGAGCAGCACTAATTGTACTCAGTGGGTCATTAAATAAAATTTGTAAGAGCCGGACATGGTGACACATGCCTTGAATCCTAGCACTCAGGAGGCAAAGGTATGTAGATCTGTCTGTGGGTTCAAGGACAGACTGGTTTACATAGTGTCCAAGACAGCCACTGAGATCCTCTCAAAAAAACAAAAAAACAGAAGAACCCAAAACTATGAAGTTGGGAGGGGAAACCAGGAGAGGCCTTCAGTTCAGAAGAGTTGGGGAGGTAAGCATAATCAAAATACATTGTACACATGTACGAAATCCTCAGTGAATAAATAGAATGTATATTATAAAAAGAAGAATCATAATTTGAGGATTTGATTACCCATCAGAACGCTGGCCTAAATAGAATCACTACACTATTGACAAGGCTGTAGCAAGTATGTCACCACTTGAAAAATTTCTTTAAAAGTTAACATCAAACTAACATTGTACTCTTCCATTTCATTTCCAAGAATTTCTTTCCAAGCAAAAAGAAAATAAAAGTAAATATACATAAAGATACTGTTCATACCACATTTATTATAGAAGCTTCAAAACAGAAACAACTCAAATGTCCAGCAACAAGTAAATGGATAAACTATGGCATAGCCAATCAACACAAACTATAGCATATCCAATCAATGCAATAATAGAAACAAAGAAGCAAAGTGTTGACATGCCAACATGGCTGGATCTCAAAATAACTGCGAATGTTTCAAAAGTATACCATTGGTTGCCTAGAGGTTGGTACTGAGAAAGTAAGAACTGTGAGGAAGGAAATGAGGAGGTAATGGTTAAAACCATTGTCTTGATTACAGAGACAGCTTCACATATGGCAAAAACTTAGAGTAGCTTTTAAAACTCAATGATTCTTTAAAATAGAAATTTATGAGAAAATAACAAAATCATTAAGTCACTTAGAAAATGTAAATCATAAGATTAAAAGCATACATATTTTGAGTATGAATATCAGTATTTCTGAACCTCTAACCCTGCTAAAAGTAAGAGACTGAAAGCTGAACACCTCCTTTCCTTGTCTACGTCTGGTAGAAATTTAAAACCAAAATAAAACAAGAGAAATGCCATAAAGACATATACAATTTTAATTTTATTGTGATTCTTATTTTAATGTGCTTGTTTTTATACACCTAGAACAGCAAGGAGTATTTTACAAAAGTGGTCAACGAACAGGTTTGCCCATTACCTTTAGCTGGATAGCCTGGAGTGAGTGGGTCACCTGCCCCATTCAGATTTAAGACATTTCCTCTCTGGGCTGCAGCTCCAGGAAGGTTCCATCCTTTGGGATATGGCTGTACCTCAGGGGCAAAGTAGTCAGCTGGATCAGAATATAGGATGATTCCCATGGCTCCAGTTAGCATGGCATTTTTAACCTGTAAGAGCAATGTGCAATGTGATTCAGGAATGCAAATGACTGGCTTAATCCTACCAAAGTAGTTTAATAACTGCTTTTGATGATATTAGTATATGTCTGTTATCTTTGCTTTCAAACTATTTTCCTTCTTGGTAAGCTTAGCAAATGGTCATTTATTTTACAAAATCCTATCATCTTTTTTTATGAACTGGTCTTGTCAGTCTCAAACCTGCAAAATTAAAGTCTCCCTTCTTTATATTTCTTATTTATATCTTTATATCATAGGACATTTCACAATATATTAAAATATGTTCTTAATGTTTGTTTCCCCTACTAAAATGAGGATATAGTTGAGAAGGTGAATGATACTATCTTCTTAACCAACTACCCACCAAAACCTTGCACATCACTGAGTAAGCACTTTACAAATACTTATGTATTTTCGATTAGATATAGAACACACAGTGTATATTTTTAAAAATGACCTTGTAGGAGTGGGAGAGACGGCTCAGTGGTTTAGAGCACTGGCTGCTCTTCCAGAGGACCAGGGTTCAATTCCCAGCACCTACATGGCTGCTCACAACTGTCTGTAACTCAAGTTCCAGGAGATCTGACACCCTCACACAGACATAAATGTAGGCAAAACATCAAAGCACATGAAATAAAAATAAATATATTTTTAAAAGGTGACTTTGTAAGCATCTAACCACCTCGATTTGCTAAGAATAGGAAACTTTAATCTGTGCAATACGTGAATTCTTAATCATCAGTAGTGTTGTAGCAAAAGTTAGCCAACTCTCACTCTTACTTTTCTCCTATGTGTTGCAATAT
The DNA here is from genome assembly GCA_026225945.1 of Cricetomys ansorgei. NCBI lineage: Eukaryota > Metazoa > Chordata > Mammalia > Rodentia > Nesomyidae > Cricetomys > Cricetomys ansorgei. Next base: position 19,310,265 of record JAMJFZ010002981.1, read on the forward strand.
TAAGAAAGCACTCAACTGTGTCAGCATTCCAACTTTCTGAAAAGGCAAATTGATTATTTCATCAAAATTCTGAAAGAATATATACTATTATCCATACATTCCATTTTTAGGAATCTATATAACGAAATTTGTATGTAAATGTTTCAAGTGTATGTACAATGTCAATAGTGGAACTATTTATAGTATTAAGACATTAATGCCCAACTAAGGAAAGCATCTATCAACAGGGGAATGATTAAATAAATTGTTTATCAGTTCTGAAAAATATTATGTCCCCATTTAAATTATTGAGGCATTTTTAATAAATAGTTATATATAAATTACTAGTATCAGTTTGCTACTGAGAGTTGCTTTCCAATGCTGACTAGGATCACAAGAAGAACTCCATGAGATTGGGATTGTTTTTAACTCCTATTCCTATTCCACTCATGAGGATGCTGGCACAGAGAAAGTGACAGTGAAAAGATCTAAAGAATCGATGTTCAGACTAGGTCTGATCTAGTCCTATAACTGCTACTATCTCTTCAGCCTTCACCGTGCTATCATGGACAAACACCTGAGTGAGAACAGCATTACAGAACAAATCATGTATCATGGCATTATTAGAATCTAATAATAATAATTGCACAAGGTGTACTTATATTTATAATGTGAAGAAATCTAGAACGGGTGACTGAAATTGACTAGGAAATTAAGTTAGGTAATACAGAGGAAATGTTACTTTTTAATTTGATATAGATTTCCTCCTATTGACTTTTTAAAAGTAAATACTACTTTTGTGACAAAGGTAATTTCCTTTATAGAAAATATAAAGTTATATAAAATAAAGTTTTCTGTGTACCCATGGAGGGCAACCAAAATGTAAATAAAATTAAAGGTAATTTTAGAGAATGAATGTAACTGACCATTACATTTGTGGGATCCAACCTCTCCCCTTCCCTCTAGAAAAAAAAAGAATACCATACTTTATTTCCTCTAAAGATTTTCCCATATCTTGCAATAACAATCTTCCCAGTGCAGTTGATGTTCATCTCTCTTTCTAGTTTGAAGAAGTCTTCAGTACGAGCATAGTTGACATATACAAGTTCACCCTACAGGGAAATGGGAAATATATATAAGTCTGCCTTAAAGACAAAATTACAAGTTTGTTCCTCAAAACAGTATTGGCAGTTTCCTTTTCTTATCTGGGATTAGTTAACATTTGGAACTCATTATAACATCTTTGTAATGCTTCAGAAAGTTCTTGAAGGAGCTCTCTGAGACATACTTTAAATAGTTGTCTCTAGAAGAAAGTATTGGCAGGAAATAGTCAATGCAGTTTTAACAATCCCAACTGTTTTTACTCTTTAGCTTCCATCTTTTCTTCACAATCTTTTTTCTCTTATTGAAAATAGATTTTTTTTCATAAAAATATTCTGATTACAGTTTCCCCTCTTCCTATTCCTTCCAGTTCTTCCCCATCTTCCCTCCCATCCAGATCCATTCCTTTCTGTCCCGCCTTAGAAAATGAACAGCCATCTGAGGAATAATAATAAAATGAAATGCAATAAGATAAAACAAAAACAAATTAGAATAGGATAAATCAGCCAAACAATAAAAATATCCAAAGAAAAAGTACAAGAAATGCATATAGATTCAGAAACACACGTCCTGCGCACACAGGAATTCCATAAAACACAAGACTAAAAGCCTTAATATATATGCAAAGGATTTGAACATTCTGACATTATGAGATAAAGAACATCCAAAGATGCAGTTGAATTAATTTTCTATATGCCATCTACTGCTGGATGCAGCGGCCTACACTTGAGTGGCTTGTTTCCCCATTGAGACTTCCATGGAGAAAACTAACTTTTCATTTGTAAGTGGCTATCAATTGGAGATCATGTCTGAAATTTGAAATGTGTTTAATTTCCAACTATAGCATTCTTTGTAAGAACATCTGTAGTATGAACTACAAAAGCAGATGGATAAAAATAGTTTGAAATTTGCATTGTAAACAGTACATTCAGAAATTTGTTGTTTTGTAGAGTGGTATCTGTTTCATTAGGACTTCTTTTAGTGCATTTGTTTACTTTTATTTTTCTTTTCCTTATGGTCTTTTCTATTATTAAAGTAATCATTTTAATTTTTGAGGGTATTCATAGTACTAAACATCAAACAATGAATGCACATATATTTAGATTCCATGTGAATTCCTCTTGGTTGTATTTCTCTTCACAGGCTTTCATATAACAAAGAAAGGTGTAAAGATGTGCATGTTTAAAAATATATTTTTGGCGGGGCAGAGGTGGCACACATCTTTAATCAGGAGACAGAGGCAAGTGGATTGCTGTGAATTCAAGGTCAGCCTGGTCTACAGAGTGAGTTTTGGGACAGTCAGAGTTACAACAGAGAAACCTGTCTGGAAAAACCTTAAATAAATAAGTAAATGTAAATAAATAAATAAATATGAACTTGTTTACCTCTGGCATGCCATGGGCTGAAAACGCATTATATGGTGGCACAATGTTTGTAACATTCTCATATCCATCTGGTGGTGGTTCAAGGTATGATGTTTTAAAAATCTAACAGGAATTCAAACATGTCAAGTTATAGAAAATAATTCCAGGTCACTATTATTAAGGCATGGCCCATCTTGACCCTCAGGTTACACTTAGGATTTCATATCCTAAAACAAGCTTTTATAATTAATTTGATAAATCCTACTGCCAACAATGAGTAAATTTTACCATTATCTTCAAAGTAATAGTCCTAAGTAATTAAATGTTCTCTTATTAAGTGTAGAAGCAGAGATACAAAGGTGGCATTCTTGGGCTGGGGTATAGGTTGGTGGTTATAGAATATTTGTGTAACTTGCTGGATTCCATCCCCAGCACTGTTTAAAAGAAATGCTAGCAGTGGAGGTACTTTTGTGATTTCCCTTTTTTGTCTTTTTAGCTTCTCTTGCAAGGCCCTTTCCTTTTCATCACTTAAATCAGTGGTTCTCAACCTGTGGGTTGCAACCCCTTTGAAGGTCGAATGACCCTTTCACAGGGGTCTCCTAAGACCATATACATATCAAATATTTTCCTTATGATTCATAACAGTAGCAAAATCACAATTATAAAATACCGACACAAATAATTTTATGGTTGGGGGGTCACCACAGCCTCACTAAGTGAGCCACCTGCACAAGGTAGCCAGGAGTAGACATTTACTATTTCTAAGCCTGCTAAACCTGTGAACAGCCTCACTAAGTGAGCCATCTGCACGAGGTAGCCAGGAGAAGACAGTCATCCTGAAGATTTACTCCATTCTACCTTGCTCAAGTCAGTCATGCACCATGTTGCTAAGACACTTCCAAACTGACTCTCAAATTCATCCTTCATTTTTATTTATTCTAATACCTTAATTCAGGACTTCACCTTTAACTTGAACTATTATGCTAATGTTGTAACTTTGACTCCCTGCTGAGTCTATATATGATGTTCAAAGTGCCCTTCCTAACATGTCTTTTCAATCTTATCTTTCCCTTACCTAAAACTTGTAAGGTTTCATAACTAAAACTTGACATCTAACTCCTTAAGATACAATATAATCCTTTCTATGACCCATTCCCAGAGCATGTCTACTAGTTTATCCCTTTCTTTAATCTCTTTGCTTTCACACTATTGAAATACATAAAATCTCTAGATTCAACCTATAATACTGAGTCATGATATACCTTCAAGCATTCCTAGTGTTTTACTCTGACCAGAACGCTCTTACCTTGCTTTATTTTTTCATGTGATTAAAGTCTTATTCTCTTTTCTGACTAATGTGTCAACTCCTCCAGGAAGACTTTCGACCTTCTTGTTTAGGCTAAATGACCTGTTCCTGTGTAGATCAAGAACCTTCAGTTCTCTCTTCACAGCACTTACCCTACTGGTTTTAAATCAGGTATCTCTGTCTCCTCACCTTATTTAAGCAAAAGATCTGTGTCTTAATTTTCATCCTGCCCAAAAAACTATCCCCACACCCAACACAGACACTGGAGAGTTTGAAGAATATCAAATTTTCTATATTATATAAATTATACTGCAGTATTAATGAAAATCTTTTGTTATTTGACTCTATATTACAATGAGTAAAGAAGCAAGTAGCAAGGAATGAGCTAGACATGGTTATGTATAGCTGTAATCTCAGAACTCACGAAGCAGAGGCAAGAGGATTGCCACAGTTTTGAGGCCTGTCTGGTTTTCACAGCAGACTCCAGGCCAGCAAGAGTTAAAAAGTGAGCTCTTGTATGAAAGGCAAACTGCAAGCCAGAGAATACAAAATATTAAAATCTCCAATAACTATAGGTCACCTCAACTCCATGTTCATCCAAACCATGTCTCAAAAGCAAATAAAAATCAGAGATTAAAAAATATGAAAACTATCAGTAATTCTACATCACCTCAATTCCACGTTCATCCACAATTGATACATAGTTTGCATTTGTCTCATTTGGGTAAGATAAGAGAACATCATAGTGAACCAAGTTGGCTGAATCTAGTCCAAATTTCTTCCACTGTGTTTGGATTTTCTTGGCAAGCAGTAAATTTTGTTCTGTTCCTGCCAGGTGGGGAAATTTTGTAAAGGAACTAAAATGAGAGAGATAAAAGTGGGAATTAAGAGAGTACATCCAAATGATGCTCGACAGTTCACTCTTCAGGAAGTCAAGTATCAATTATGTATCAGACATTGAAAAATCTCAGCTGGGTATACCAATTTTTTAGACATGCCAATTTAAAGTAATTAAGCACAACTGCAATTTCCACATTACCCTCCCTCAGGAAAGAACATAATCCACAGTAAATACAATATCACAAGACCAAATATGAGATGACAGCTTTAAGAATGTCACAGCTTTATAGCAATGATGCAACATCCTGATGTTTATGAGTAAGTAGAGGACACTGTGAGGGAAAAGTCTTATTGTTTGCTCAAGGCCAGCCAGGTACTCTGCGTTTGGCTTAGATACTTCTATCAGTTGTAACATGGATGTAGCAGTGTATTTATCTCACTGAAATTAACATGCATGAACTTTGTTATTCTCTGGTGCCAAGGTCCTGTCTGTGGCACAAGACGCACAGATTGAACTGCTGAACTGTTGAACTGCTTTGGGTGCTATTTTCTTAGTTTTGGGTGTAAATGAGCTATTACATTTTAATAACTCTACAAACATAGTTATTAGTGAGATTTATTTTGCTTTAAGTGAATAATGTTAAATTTTCTTTTATATTTCCCACTAATATCGGTAGAGAAATAATAAACACTTTTGTGAATTAGTTTTCAGGTTTCCTAAAGGATAATAAAACATCATGGCTATGAGGATGAATATTCTTTGAAAACTTGGTACCAGCACTTTGACATTTCATCTCCATCCTCACAACCCTTCTTCTGATCCTCTATTTTACAAATAAGGTAATTGAGAAAGGAGTTCATATTTGTATGGCTAATAAATGCTTGGGCTAGAACTTGAAATTATAACTTTATAATTTGAGAAATAGGAGTATTTCTCAATAATTGATCTGATCTTATTACACAATTGCTCTAGTTTCTTTGACAGTCCCCTATATTCTAGACCATAATGTTCATACTCCAACAAGTTTCTGATCCATCCTTCTGTTTTTCAGCCTCATTCACTGTTACTGTTCTGCTCAACAACACTGAGTATTTCCACTTTCTTCTTTTTCATCCTTTTTAGACTTTGCCTTCTTCCCAGACATAAATATTTCTCCATCTACTTGAATCTCTCCCTCTCCTACCTACAAAATATTATTGATCCATGAAGACTCAAGTATCAAGCTCTGAGAGTCTTTCTCAATTCTATAAGTGAAAACTGCAGGCTACAGATGTTTGATATAGCAAATATTTCTTTGAAAAAGCTCAAGTGAGTTTAGACCAGTTATTTTATAGCTAGAGGGGAAAACATCAGGGCTAGGTATATTTGATTTCTACATTACATAGCTGTGTTGGTTAAGGTTTCTTTTGTTTTGTTTTCAACTTGACAACCTGGAGACATCTAGAACAAGGGATCTGAATTGAGGAATTACCTCCATCAGACTGGCCTGTAGGCAAGTGTGTGGGACATGTTGTTGATTAAATATTGATTAGGGGAGGGTCCAGCCACTTTGCGCAGTGCCATCTGTTGGCAGGCAGTCCTGGAATCTTTAAAAAAATGAGCAAGCCAGTAAACAGCGTTCATGGTTTATGTTTCAGTTCCTGCTACCAGGTCCCTCCATTGAGCTCCTATCCTTACTTCCCTCAGTGATGCAGTGTGCTCTGAGAGTTCTAAGAAGACATAAATCCTTCCTCCCCAAGTTACTTTTTAGTCGTGTTGTTTATCACAGCAACAGAAATGTGACTAAGACAAAGGTTCATTGTTGTTTTACTTTCTACAGTGGACAAATACTATTTTTGCAATTAGAAGAAAATACTGTATTTCTTTAAATGGATATGGAGGATTAATCAAGAGCTTGTGCCTCTCATCGTTTAGAGGACTCAAGGAAATGAAACAAAGAAGGGAAAAAAGTAAGAAAAATAGACTGTAACGTTTCAGTTTCCCTTCATGGTCCAAATTGAATAGTAATTTGGTAATGTTCAAGGAAAGCAAAAACAAGAACACTCTCTCCTCTTGCAGTTTTCCTCCAACAGAGGAGAACTTCTTTAGTTAAGCTTCCCTTGCTTCTCTCCAGGTACAATATCCCTGTTTAGACTAATATCCAGAGAGAAGAGAGTGAGAATCGCAGGATCCCAGTAGAACGCGGGCTTTGTTTACTATAATATATTTGTAAAATCTCTGAAATCATAAATTTTGGAGGTAGATAGTTTATGTAAATACAATTCAATAAGGATGATTTGTTAATGGCACTCTTTTTGAAAGAGTCTGAACACAGCAAACGTATTATAGTGTAAGGCCAAGGCTGGACTTGACCAAACTTTAGTAAGGCTTGAGAATGCACAAGTAGGCCTCAACTTTGCCTGAACTTTCCCAGAAACCTTGGCACCCAGATAAGGAAAAGTTCCAGTTATATTCACATATGAAAAAGTTTCAGCTCAGCACTCCCTAGCTACAAAACAATACACCTGGAATATACCAATCTATGTCATTACACCCAACCAATCAGCTTAAAGGTTATGTGGTTGCTAAGAAAAGAGTATATAAGCAAGTCTGAAAATCCCTTCAGAGTGCCCCCCCTGTGCGTGGGGACTCTATGGAGGTCCACCCAGATGCACAGGAAGGACACGTGGGTACAATAAACCTCATGCTCTTGCAACGATTCGTGCCTCAGTGTCTCTCTCCGGGTCTCACCTGAGAAAGAAGACCCATCTTGGGCTTCTCAATAGTAACTGCCTTCAAAAAGATGAAAAGCTTACACTGTTCTTATTGTTTTCATTTTGTTCAATGTTTGAACAAAAAATGTATATTTGCAAGTAAGAAACAATGTTAGGGCAACAACAGAAACACTGATCTCCCTTCTACTAAGACACCAGGCTGCCAGTGTTCTAACTTTTCTAACAGAATGCAAAATCATATTCAGTTGCAGTTCAAGGTTACATGAAAATGAAACATCTCTAAATACACCAACCGATATTTTTTTCTGTAGGACAAAGTTAAAGAGGAAGAAATGGCTCCTCTGTAACAGACCATGGATTTCAGCTGGAGTGATTTAGAGACATTTTAAAAATCAATGAGTTGATGAGCTACTTTTAATTTCACATATAAATAAAGGCTGGCCAAGTGTTTATGCAGTAAACACTATTTCTAAGATAAAAAGGCAAAGCAAACTTACCGAAGAAATGATCTAATATTTTCAGCTTTCATTTCAGATAAGAGTTTCCATTGCATACTTTGATGATAACGAGCTGAAGTAGTCGTTTCTTTGAGAGGCTTAATAAACCAGCCTGGTGAGGGATGAGGGGTGGAGTGGAATTACAAGTACACACAAACAACTCACAGAGATACACAAAGACACACAAAGACACACAGACACATGCACAGTGACTGCTTCTGACTGTTAAAATAGACACCAAATAAAGAAAAGAAGACATGATGACACCTTACCAACAGATCACTGTGTGCTTTGGGGGAAAAAAAAATTGTAGAAAACTTTTAAAATTCTCATACACAATGTAACTCTCAGTTCGTTAGCATAGGTTTACTTAGAACTGTTCTTTCACTTCTCTGTGTTATGGATTCATTGAAGCATGACCTTTCCAGATCTCCCTTGGAGTCTGGTTTACAAACAGCCCCTAACACACAAGCACTGCAAAAAATACTCATGTAAGAAAATGGTTTCATTTCATAATTACTTGGAAATTCCATCATCTGTTTTTGTTTGTTTGTTTGTTTTGTTTTCATCTCCACGGACAGTGACAGCTCAGGTTATCTTCCCGGGAGCCTAAAGCAGGAGTCTACACTCAATAGATATTTAATAAAGTTGAATCCCGACAGAAACGCATTCCATTCGCCTTCTGCTTTTGCTGTATTCTTTGGGGAACTTCTCAGAAGCCCTCCACCCTGAGCTTCTCCCTTCGACGAGATCTCACCATCCTAGCTTTCACACTTACCCATAATAAAGCCAGCTAGGAAGGACGCCAGCGCAGCAGCAATGCACATCCCCAGGCCCCTGAGATGCCTGGGCCTCGCCATGCTGTCCTGGGCCCGGGAGCGCCACGGATTGCAACCGCAAGCCTGTGGGCTGCAGATGAATAGCGAGGGTGAGCACAGAGACTTTGCAAAGATCCAGAGACTAAGGGGAAACTAGCCAGAGGACTGGCAGCCTTGAGGGGAGCAGGCTGCTGCCTGCTCTGTTGGCTAGCGGTGGAAGGCAGGGCGGAGCTACTACAAGGAGCTCAGATTATTTACTGAAGGGACCAACCACAGCCTTTTGTCAACTGCATCCCAAGAATAACGTTTTCACTGCAAAGCTCACTAAAGAATTCGTTTCTCAGCTTCCAGATTCTCCGTCCTGGTCACACTAGAGGATAGTGTGTCCCAGGCTGCTTCTGAAACAAGCTGGGGCCTCAACCAATATCAACCCCGACTCCATCTGAAAAGGGCTCCACATTTCTGTGCTTCTGTAGCAGTTTTAAACATGTCTCACTGGAATATTGTAGCTGCTAATGAATAAAATTCATCACTGAAAGGGCCTTGCACTATTATTACTGGCAGTAAGTTCTAAATGTTATTCCTGTCCTTGTCTTTCTGTTAAACATAAAAAGTGTTTCTCTTTAAAAGTGTTTAGAAAGTTCGCAAAATAGAGGGACTGGCAAATAGAATTCCTGCATCCATCTCATCATAGGGAACATTCTAACAAGTTACAACTGACTTTTCATCCCTAGCCAGAGACATACTTGCAGTCAAATCAAAATTCCCAAGTGGGTGCTAAAGGCGGTAACATCCCCAGGAAATGCCCAGCCTTTCTCCACATCCTGGGCTGTCCTAATGAACTTTACTTTATTTCCAGCAAGTTGCTGGAAGCTCCTAATGGGGGTGCCATTGTTGACTGCTATACCTAATGGATTTTCTTTTGGAACTTTTGCAAATGCCCTAAAAGCTATCTTAAAAAAATATTTTTAGTAAAGTAAGTTTTTTATTCTTTCTTTTTTTCCTTTTTTTTTCTTTTTAGAAGTCTCATAGTCTTTCTTTAAGCTTGCTATGCAGGCAAAGACAACCTTTAACTCCTGATGAATGTTCCACTATGCACTGTTTATATGGTTATGGGAACTGAATCCAGGTCTTCTCGCATGATAGATGTGCCTTCTACCAACAGTGCCACATCCCTAGCCCTGATGATAGCTTATTTTTAAATGTTTTAAAGCCCCTCGTGACAGCAGCTCCTTCAATACCAGCTCTGTAGACAGTCCTAAACAAGAGGCTCTGTCCTTCTCAATTTTAGAAATAATAAGATTTTTCAAATATATTTTCATATAAAAATTAATTTCCCTACATGTAGACGAGTGCATAGGAAATTAGGATGAAATTATTTCAAAGGTGCAATAGACTATGAAGTAGATATATGCCTCAAATATAGTTTAAGAAATACTTCCAAAGAACAGGCAGAATTTTATCTGTTGCATAAATAAAGAATATAAGAATTTTGTTTTGTTTTGTTTTGAGACAGGGTTTCTTTCTCTTGGAACTTGCTCTATAGACCAGGCTGGCCTCAAACTCAGAGATTTGCCTATTTTTGCCTCCTGAATGCTGGAATTAAAGGCATGCACCACCACACCGGGCTGAATCTGAATATATGGTTTCAAATAACTCTCCAGTATCTAACAGCTGGGACAAGAATCATTCCCATTCACAAACAGTATTAAATGTTGTTCGTATGCCACATAAACATTTTAGCCAGGCGGTGGCGGTGCACCCCTTTAATTCCACCACTTGGGAGGCAGAGGCAGGTGGATCTCTGTGAGTTTGAGACCAGCCTGGTCTACAGAGTGAGTTCCAGGACAGCCAGAGTTACAATAGAGAGACCCTGTCTTCAAAAAAAAAAAATAGTTGGTTATATAATTTGTTAGTTTCAAGGCTCTTGGCTTTATCTAAAAATACAAAAGAAACTATAAGCTTTGTGAGAAGAAAGAGTAGAAATTAATGATTGAAGTAACTAAATTTTCAAATTTTAATTTTTCTCATCTTGTCTCAATTTTGACAGCTAATTGAAGTTTGACAGATAGGAGAAAATTGATGCATTATTTACCAGTTTGTCAATTTGACTAATCTTCCAAAAGTAAAGTTATAATATGATTCAGTCAGCATTTCTTAAGAAGTTATAGAATGACACACATTGTACAAATGTCTGAGGATGTGATAGTTGCCGTTACAAGACCCATGATGGACTTATAGGAAAGTCTTTCATAAAATGATTTCATATAACAAATTCTAAGAAAAAAACAGTATTACCTCCAATATGAACGCCGCCGATGCCCTATCAGGCGGCATCTGCAGTCTGAGTCCTGAAAATCCATGGTAAAGAGTGTGATTGGCTGGTTCCAGAGTCTTTGGCCTTTTATTAATATGGGATCTGTAAGCATTCAGAATTTCTGCTCTATTAAGTGTATCACCAAAGACTGGTAAGTCAAGTAATGTTCTAATTACTAGCATCTTGGCTAATATTTGCATTTTTCAAAGCACATGTAAAAAAGCAATATTATTGACCTTCACAAGCCTTTTCTAGAAAATTTCCTTCAAAGCTAAATGTGTTTATAAAAAAACATTTTTATTGGAAACCAATCTCTCAATAAAAATATTTTATCTACTTATTATTTGGTGAGTGTTGTAATACGTTGCTGTGTTGGCTTAGCAAGGATGACAAGGAGGCATGTTCACTGGTATAAACTCTGCCAGACCTCAGCAGAGGGAACCACCATCCTGGCCAGCACCAGACTAGACCATAGAACTCGGAAAATCTGAGCTTAGGTTTTTTATTGATTCAGAACTCTTCAGGTGCAGATCATAAACAATCAAACATCCCCCACAGAAATCCAACACCTGCAGACATTACAAAATTCCAAGGCCTATGCATCCCTTTTTCCAAGAGTGTGCAAAAACAGTTATTTTAAACACAACTAAAAATAAACTTCCACAACAAATGAGTCTCTAAAATAAACTGTTTTCTCATTCTTTGAGTTGAACTGTTCTCATACCAATATTTTTTCTTCTGCTTCTCCCATCTTAGAAGCATCTTTATAACTCAAGAATGAGGTCACTTCAACTGGTTTATGGCTAATCTTTTGAAAACGCAGTGAGATATAACCAGGTGTGGTGGCACACACTTCTAATTCCAACACTCAAGAGGCTGAGGAGGAGATTTACCTCAAAAAGTTTGAAGATATCTTGGGCTAGCTAATGAATTCCAAGCTAGCCTGAAATACATAGTAAGACACTATTTTAAAAATATAAACAAAACCATTGTGAAATGTGTACCAATAAAGCAATATACATAAATTCCTTAATAATATTTTAATAATTAAGTGTAAAAAAGATTTAGTGACTAGATATTTGTCATATCCACATTCTCAACAGTGGCTGTGTCAAAAATTACATCCTTTATTTGAAGATTTTGTTTTACTCTAGATAACCCCTTTATAAATACAAGCATTAAACCATTAATGATGTCACAAGGCGACACTACTATAGAAATGGTCAAAGGCCACATGATATGTTCATTGAGACAGTGATGCTTACTTTCTAAAAAGCAAATGTTTAGTATCTTGAATACTGTGATTCATGAGAAGAGAGGCATTCCAGTAGAGCATTTCTAAGATTCTGGGCCCAATTATCATACAAATATAAATAGAGATGTTGTAGTGTTAGCATACTGATTAACATATAGAAACCTGTCAGGTGAGAGAAAAGACAAAAGTAGTGAGAAAAGACTAGTAAAAGGGAGAAGAAATTTAGAGAAAAAGCAGAAACCATGATTGGATGGTTTTCTTCTGATGTCACAATTAGTCTACTCAACAATAAATGGGGAAATTAGGAAACAGCCACCTAGTTCAAGTGGAGATAGAAGTCCTCTGCTTCTTGGCTCCTGTCAAGCAAACATTCCAGTAAGTTACAAAAATGGGGCTTTAACCCAGATTTTCATACTTAGCATCACACCTCTCTTATCATTAACATATACATTCAGCCTGGTACTCAAGACACTTTGCCAGCATTAGGAATCCTGGTGACTTTTCTTTCCATGTTCTCAACTTTCAATAACCTTTGTAAGTCAGTACCTCTACATTCTTTCCAACAGTCTCTTTTTCTGAAATCTATTTTCATTTGACAATAGCAGTTACTGAAAGCTAGGAAAGCAGCCATTTACTCTTCTTGCTCATTCTTCATCAGAGGTCAGAAGTAAAACAGACTTTTGACCTGCCTCCATGTTCTGCAGATTCTTTTGAAATAGAGTATCTTTGCTTCCTGTTTGTATCCTTTCTGCCAACTGAGCACCAAGATCCTCTACCCTTTCTACTGGTCGTAATGGCTGTCTTTTAAGTTTTGTGTTCACCTCATCTTTGCCCTCAATTTCTCATATTACTCCTCAGTTTCTTTCACAGCTCATATCCAAAACTTTAAAAGGCTATAATGATTCTGCAATCCATACTCAGTTGTTTTCCACCTTCACCAACATTCTTTTGTTTGTATATATGAATATATATACTATATATTGTATATATACGTATATATATACTAGTGTTTGTATATATGAATATATACAAATATAAATGTATATTCCATATTTGACTTAAGACAATGTTCCTCTTAAAGTAACACTCACATCATTCCAAACCCTCCCTTTAAATTTAAAACAAAATTCAGACTTGTAACAATAGCCACCAAAGTCCACATGATCAAGTTTTAAACTTCACCTCCCTTCATGGGAAAACTTCATCAAGGAGATAAATGTAAAACCAACACATGTAGACTAGGTAACTCCTTGTCAACAAGTCACTAGCATCACAAAGAAGCACACAAACCCAGTGAAGGCCTGGTGGTGCCATGCTTGCCTGGTGATGTCTGCAGGTGATGTCTGCAGGTGAAGGAGACCATGTGACACGGTAAGTGGCTAAGAAATCGCCTGGCTTTTTTTCACAGTATTTTCCAGAGATGCTGCCCAAATGACAAAATACAAAGAAAGAGTTGCTAATAATTGCATAATAGAGGTGTTTGTTGGAAAAAAATAATTTCTTACTTTTATTCCATTGGCTTAATAATTCTTTATTAGTTACCCTTTGTGACCAACAAGACTGACTGAAGAGCTGACTTCATTTAGTAATATCACTATTCTCCCAGACACAATAATTATTCCCCTACTTTCTTTTTATTTATTTATTTTTCAAGACAGGGTTTCTCTCTTGTAACTCTGGTTGTCCTGGAACTCACTGTGTAGACCAGGCTAGTCTTGAATTCACAGCTATTGGCCTGCCTCTGCCTCCCCAGTTCTGGGATTAAAGGTGTGCGCTACCACACCTAGCCAAGTTGCATGGTCAATAATTAGGATTCAGTGTTACCTCTGTGCTTATGTCATAGACTACCTGAGAAAGGCCTTCAGAGACTTGCTAGTCATATTCAGTCCATACTATCTATCATAAAGAATTACTTTGTCTCAGAACCAGAAAGGCTTGTCTAATAGCAAATGAGTAAAAGAACATTTCCAATGATTAGATGATTAAGCTACAACAGAATCTGTTTTTGACCTTGAAAAACAGGTGAAAAGAATAAAAGGAAGGAGAAACCGTAAGTATAAGGGAGTCAGGGTGGGGTCCAAAAAACTGGGAATAGCTGATTCAATCAGTGCTTTTTGACCTTTACAAGGATCAAATATGTTCCAAGATAGCTGTCCTAAGCTCCAAAATACCTACTCTTATCTTTAATAAAATTAAATATATAGATTTTTTTAATTACTGTATACTATTATAGAAGACTGTTTTATTGTGACATTTGAAATCGTGTATTTGTCAAGGTTCTCTAAAAGGAACAGAACTGATTAAAAAAAAACTGTAAAATTTACAGGGGATTTATTGGATTGAATTTCAGAATGTGATCTGAGTAGCTCAACAATGGCTGTTTTACAATCAGAAGGCTGAGGATCTAATAATTGTTCAGTCCATGAGGGTGGATGCCTCTGCAGTTCAAATACAGCCTGGAGTCATGGAGGATTCCTGGAAAACCGCTTGTCTTCAGTTTATGTGGGAATCTTAAAGAAGCTGGCCACAGAACAAGATAGACAAAATTGCCACCCTAAATGAAGGCAAACAAGCAAAAAGCAAAAGCTTCCTTCTTCCATGTCTGTTTATGCGGGCTGCCACAAGAAGGCGTGGCCTACATTTAGACTGAGTCTTCCTGCTTCCAATCATCCAATTAAGAGAATTCCTTACTCAGTCTGGTATTACAGCATACACCTTTGATCCCTGCATGTGGGAGGCAGAGACAGGTAGATCTCTGTTTGTTGGAGGTGAGCCTGCTTCAAAAAGATGAGGAGAGAGAGAGAAAGAGAGAGAGAGAGAGAGGAGAGAGAGAGAGAGAGAGAGAGAGAGAGAGAGAGAGGAATTTCTTACTGGAGTGCCCAGAAGCTAGACTTTAGTTGAGCTAAGATTTGCCATCACAATAAGCATCTTTGAATTTATTAGCACCTCATGATGGAAAGGTCTATGATGAGCCCTGCTTCATCTGTAGCAGAACAGCAAAATAGTCACGAAAGCCAAAACAAATTTCAGGGTTTGTTCAGTGGGATAAGGAAGAGATGATAAAGGTTGATTAAATCATGCTAATACTCCAAGACTCCACCTTAGGGAGGGTCTTTCAAATCTCTTTTATAAAAGCCTCAGAACTGCAAGGTATGCTCAGCGCAGCGGCACTTTGGAGGTGATCACACTGGTTACCTTCAAGAGTCACAACTTGTCCAGAGAGCCCAGAAGACCCAGCACCCCTCAAGCAAAAGGCATACTTTCCAAAGCATTGATGAAACCAGAGCATCTGGAGGTGAGTTGAAATCCTGAGTACATAGATTCATATTTCTTTCTCTCATTTCAAGGAGTCTCAAATAGTTACACTGCTCGGTTAATGGAGAGAATGCCATTATTTTCACTTTAGTGTTGAGCTGCTGAATTTTAACTTATCACGACTTGTAATTTTAAGATGAATGTGTTTTTTCCTTTTATCTTGTGGTCCTTGTGAATCTAAATTGTGACTGTATGGAGATGTCATGTACTTATATTTTTAGTGTGGGATCTAGTGCATATTTTAGAATCCATAAAATACTATGTGTGTAATAATATTATACACATATAATATAATATGATAATAATAATATAATCCATAATAAAAGAAGTTACAATCTTGTGTCTCAAATTTGTTTTTAAAGCTTTTTTCAAAGAATATTTCATTATTGTATTATTTTATAACACATTTCTTTAGTGACATTATTAATGAGTATCTTGTGCTGGGGATTCAGCTCATTACTAGAGCACTTGCCTAGCATTCACTGTGTTCTATCCCTAGCACTTAAGAAAATGAATCAAAAAATAATTGAAACCACTTAGTTCTGCTAGGCACTACTTGAGAGGTTGAGGCAGGAGGATCTTGAATATGAAGGAGGTCTGTGTTGACAATGTTAATTTTGACTCAGTTTAAAAAGTCAAAGATAAGCTTTCTTTTATATCCAGCTCATCTGTAGTCAATTTTCCTTGCAGGGAACTTTAAATGATGGATGAGTCTATCATTTTTACATTCTTAGATTTAAAAATATCTCTCTGTTATTCTAGAGTATTCATAAGTTTACTCTCAAGATTTTTCTTTCAAGAGAATGAGCCCCTCCATGAGATAGACCTTATTATTGGTTGTCCAACCCAGAGTATTTAGCCTTGAAACTATATATACACAAACAACAGCAGACTCAGCAAATTGCATATAATTAGGCTTAGGTAAATTTCAGAGTACATTTTTTAAAAAATATAAGAATATTTGGAATGATCTGTTGAACCATATTCCAGAGAAATTACACTAGAGAGGACAATATTAGTGAGACAATATTAGCAAGCCTCAGAGCTGTGGCTATGTGTTCAAGTTATATGTTCTAGTTACTTTGTAGAATCTTTATGAAACAGGAAATACACTTACTGAGGCTTACATGAGTAGAATGGGGAGCCAAACAAAATTGCAAATGTGGTAATGAAATGCTCATTTGAAACCTACTCAGGATAACTCAGCATAAAGCTCTTACTCCCATGCACAAAGTCCTGAAGGTATATAAATTCATCATTTACTGCAGATTCACAGTCAAACCATAGAAGTGCCACAGTTGGATGTCCAGGGAGTTTAGTGTCCTATTTCCTTTTTTCAGCTCATTTATATGCAAATGGTGGACCTCCAGCCTCTATGTAGATAGGATACTGACTGCAGCATGTAAATCCTTTTCCTTTTAGCCATCTTCTTTTTATTTTTTGTCTTTTAATTCCATCCTCAGGCCCCTTTTCTGTCATGTAAGCTTCTCTAGTCTGCTGTTTATTTAATTCACTTTTTTTTTTTGAGTCTCTCTATATAGTCCTTGTTGTCCTAGAACTTAACATGTAGACCAGGCTGCCCTTGAATTTACAGAGATCAGCCTCCCTAGTGCTGGGATTAAAGGTGTGTATCACTATGCTCAGCTTCACTTCCTCATTTTTCAGGGTAGCTCTAGTAAGGTTTGGAAAAGAAGGCTGAAAAGAGTGTGACTGTATCACATATAAGGCAAAGAGCTTTTATTTCAAAAGGAGAAATTATCCATTTACCTTGTTAATTGTAAATTAATTTTATAAGCAGCATATTACACGTGATGTCTGATTTATTTTTGTAAATACCAATGATGCAATATAACATTTTTTTTCCCTCTCAGAAATACAGATTCACACAAACTGGCAATTCAGAAACTATCTATTACATTGTATGTGTGTATCTAAGAAGTTTGAGCTGCTGTTGAGGTATTTCCACAACTGAGTTATTATTAGTGGACACAGAACCTAAGCTAATAATGTCATCATTTGATAACCAACATCACTGGTCCAAAAGAGACATTCTGAACTTGCTGAAACGCATCAAGACTAATATCCCACCAGATGACTTCAGAACGTTCCAAAAAACCCAGGCAGACTTAAATTGGGAAAAAATAGCTTTTGAACATTTTTCAGGAAAAATGTGCAAACTAAAGTGGATGGAGGTTTCTCATAATCTGAGGAAGTTCCGAACACTGACAGAATTAGTTCTGGAAGCCAAGGAAGTTATTAATCAAACCCATAAAGCTAAGCCAGTCAAGAAACATCCTAAATTCCCCAAAAGACCCCTCACTGCCTATATGCGTTTTTACAAGGAGGAGCGGTCCAAGTACCACCAGATGTACCCTGATTGCAACAACCAGCAGCTAACCAAAATCCTGGCTGAGAAATACAGACAGCTGCCAGAGGAGACCAAGGAGAGATATAGGCAGGATTTCTGGAAAGAGAAACAAGAGTTTCAGGAAAAACTGGCTCAATTCAAGGAAAACCATTCTGATGTAGAGCATTGTGAGAATCCTGTGGCGCCCAGGAGTCACCAAACCAAAGTCTCTGAGAAGAAAATACAAGGATATCAGAAAAATGAAAAGTGTCCTCCAGAAACGAAATTTCCCAAAGCCTTTTCCTCAGAGATGAAATTTCAGGGAGAACCCAAGAAACCTCCTATGAACGGATATCATAAATTTCACCGAGATTCATGGTCAAGTACAGAGCTGCACCATCTGACCTATAGGGAGCGCTGGATTGAGATTAGCAGGCGTTGGCATCAAGTCCCAGAAAGCCTGAGGAAACATTATGACAGTCAGGCTGAGGAGCTACAGCAACAATACTGGGTGGAGATGGACCTCTGGCTCAAGAAATTGTCACCTGAGGAATATGCTGTATACAGACAGACAAAGGCAACCTGTGGTAAGAGAAAGAACTTGGCCACGTCTGGAGGCAGCAGCCCCAAGCTTAGACAAACAGATCTGCAGTCCTCCTCAGCAAAGGGGCAGCAAGTAGTGGCTGGAGAGTTGCAAGAGCTGCTGGTTCCAGGGACAGATTCCTCAGAAACTACTCAGGACTATGATGATGACTCACAGGCATCCGGGCAGCATATGATGGAAGATTGCAAAAGGGAAGATCATAGCAACTCTTCATACTCTAGCAGTACAGATTCAGCTAAAGAAGATTTCTCAGGGAATCCTCAGATTTAGACTCCATTTTAGCCACTGTCATATCCTAAATCATTGTTTAAAACCTAGCAGAACCCAGGGTCATCCCTGACAGGGAGGGAACTGTTCTCTTTGTGCTTTTTTACTCCCTTACTATTCTCTCCTAAATCCTTCCTTTGCTCACAGAATACAAAAAAGTATAGTTTGGGGAGAAGGGAGTTTGCCATAGTACTACTTACATGTTCACAGGCCCTGCTTAGCTCATAAAAGCTATTTACATTTTATTTGAACAAGTTATAGAACCTGTCTTACAAAGTTAGAAACTCCTTATACAAATGGTATTGATTAATTCCAAGAACAGTCTCTCTTAGTTCTTACTATTTCAAACAGTGAATCTCACCTGTGGTATTCAGGGTAAGTAGAAACAGAAATAAATAAGTAACAGATGCTCTATTCTGGGACCTTATCTGATCTGTCTTTGATACATACATCAGAACCACTTTACTGTAATTATTTTTGATTAGTGACATTTTAAATATATTTAATGTTAATTTCTTATTTTAATTTTGAATATTCTAAGCCATTTACATGAGTATTAGCTTTTAAGTAGTTGTTTGAAAGCCTTTGAGATTTTATATTTGTACCTAGATATTTTATTTTTAGTTCACACATAAACTAAAATTTGTACATACGAATAGAGTGCTAGGATATTTTTGATAAATATTTACAATGTATAATGTTTAAATCAGGTTAAATATGTGAATCCCTTCAAATATTTGTCATTTATTTAAGGTGAAATTTGCCAAAGTAATTTCTTTCTTTTTGAAATTTACAGCACATTATCATTGCTACCATAATGAATTATTGTTTATGTATTCTTCCAAGCAAACAATTGCAGCACTTAACAGTTTTTGTATCTCTGATTTACTTATGCTTATAAAGATATTGGATCAAATATATACAACAATATTTAAAAGTTATTGATAAATTTGTGTCTTTTTTTTAATTTAACTGAAGTCTACAGGATTTGCTCCCATGAAATTGTGTTGATATATGCATTTGAATTAAGTTACAGTATGTGTCCAGAAGTAGATTTACTTACACAGTTAAATAACATTAATAAATGATGTTTATTGATTTTCTTGAATCTTCAATCATGTAATGATGGAATTGCTCTATAATGTAATACTCAGTTATCTAGAGATGACAGAGAATTAAGAAGTCAACTGATACATGTTGAGAAGTTCAGTTATAGAGGTTAAGAAATTCCATGAACTACTAGTGAAAGCCAGTAGTTCAATGTACTTTGTGTCAGAAGGCCTGAGAATTAACAGAGACTGTGGTATAAATCTCAGTCTAAGATCAAGTAAAACAAAATGTCAATGCTGAATTTTGGTATCTGGCAGCTGTCTGCTTGGGACTGACCCCATCCCCCTTGAGTCACATTAGCAATAGCTTTGATATTAAGTTGCTTAATAGGAACAGAAAATTTATTAGACTGTTTTTCACAATATGAAAGCTTAGGTATATTCTGTCTTTATTAAAAATACTTCACTTTATTCCAGTGCAATGCCAACCTATTTTTTCCTTTCATTGAAAGTAGATTTTTTTTCCTCACATAATATATCCTGATTTCAGTTTACCTTCCCTCTTCTAGTTCCTCTCCACCTCCACTCCCATTGGGATCTACTCCCTGTTTCTCATTAGAAACAAAAACAAAACAAAACAGGCTTCTAAGAGATAATAGGATATAATATAATAAAACATTATAAGATAAAAACAAAAACTATCTCATCAGAATTGGACAAGTCAAATAACAGAAAAGATCCCAAGAGAAGGCACAAGAGACCCAGTTCTTCACACACTCAGGATACCCATAAAAGCACTAAACTGGAAACCATAATACACCCACAGAAGACCTGGCACAGACCCGTACAGGCACTGTGAATGCTGCCTTGGTTTCCGTGAGTTCATATGAGCTTTGATCATGTTGATTTAAGGCTTTGTTTTCTTGGTGTCCTCTATCCCCTCTGGCCCTTATACTCTTTCCTGAACTCTGAGGAGAGGGATTTGATAAAGAAATCCCACTTAGGGCCTAGTCCAAGAAGACAGCCTATTTATTTATTTATTTATTCCTTTCTTTCTTTCCTTCCTTTCCTCCCTCCCTCCCTCCTTCCCTCCCTTCCTGCCTTCCTTCCTTCCTTTCTCTCCCTCTATCCCTTCCTTTCTCCCCCCCTCTCTTTCTCTCTTTCCTTTCTTTCTTTCTTGTTCTATTCCAGATAGGGATTCTACATGTAACCATGTAACCTTAGCTGTCCTGGAACTCACTCTGTAGATCAGGCTGGCCTCAAACTCACTGAGATCCACCTGCCTCTGCCTCTGAGTGCTAGGATTAAAAGTGTGAGCCATCACAACCTGCAAGGAGACAACCTATTCTTAATGGTGCTAGTGTCCTTAACAATTACAGCCTCTTTTCTAGCTCATGCCTTAGCTGTGGCATTCAGTTTCCTTGTGCTCTTTTTCTCTCTGGTACATTTTGCATTTGCTTTTGTATTGCCCTACTTGCTCCTTTTTACTGTAGACCCAGGGGACAGCAGAATATTTTATCTCTCTCACTAGCAACTTCAAAGAATGTGACATTAGACCTGCCAGGAGCTAGAAATATAGTTCTTACAATAGCAAAAGACATTAAAGCAGTGTCTATAGGAATTTGAGGACCTGGACCTCAGGGACAGTAAAATTAATTTGAGGGAAAAGTAGTCTAAATTTAAAGGGAGTTACTTCCATTCCTGGTGTAGTTGATGAATATTATACCAGAAAAATTAAAGTACTAATGTCTTCTACTTATATATCAATTATATTTTCTATTGACAAGTAATGTTTTATTATCAATCGCTGTTAACTTTATGTCCCTACAAACAAAAGTCTATTAAGAGGATACCAGAGGGCTGATATTACAGGAAAGTGTCATATCCTGTGGCCTCCGCAGAGAACAACCCTCTTTAACTCTTTACTTTAAGAATAAAACTTTTTCCAGTCATATAAATACTGTTGCTGATGTTACTAATTATTGTTTCTACTTTTGGGCCACAAAAATGGCCTACTTGGTTATTGACTTCCATTGATAGGTCTTGGATCCCTAATCTGGGTAAGAAGAAGTTCTGAAATACTAAAATGGAGAGATCTTGAAAAGCATACAGGGTCCATACAACCAGTTGTGGCAAACATTCCTGTAAAATAGGGGTATGAAATTTGTTGTTTCAAATGAAAGTTACTATATCTCCTAATAGAATTAAAGTACTTATGCTCCTAATATTAGAAAAAAATGATGTTTTAGAGGTTTTGTTTAAAGTTTGGTTTAGAATACAAAAATTTATATGAAGGGTCACTGATAATACACCAATTCAGAATCAGGCTACTCCTAGCATACGGTTGACGATCCCCCTATCTGAACTGATCAGTTGCCAATAATTTGGGAAAATTTGGAACATCTTAAAATATTGCTACAGCAACAGTTGACTGTCCGAGCTACTTGAGCGAACCTAGAGGCTCTCAGTTTTAACCCTAGTGTATTCCCATGCAAGAAACTTCAGGAATCACCCTATAATATGTTATCAAAAAGAGAGATTTAAGGGCTTTAGGTCTGTCTGGTGGCACAGGCCTTTAATCTCAGAACTCAGGAATCAGAGACAAGTGAATTTTTGTGATTTTAACATCAGTGTGGTCTTCAGAGCAAGAACCAGGCTAGCCTGTTCCCACAGTGTGATCCTCTGTATTAGTCCAGGTTCTCTAGGAAAACAGAAATGATGGGATGAATCTAAATATAGTAAAAAGGGATTCATTCCTTTATTGTTTTTTTTGAGGCAAGATTTCTCTGCATAGCCCTGGTTGTCTTGTAATTCACTATGTAGACCAAGATGACCTTGAACACAGAGATCTACCTTCCTCTAGTGCTGAGTTCTGGGATTAAAGGTATGTGCCGCCATAACTATCTTAAAAGGAGATTCATTAGTGTGGTTAACAGTCTGTGATCTGCCTAGGTCTACGATGGCTATCTTCCAACAGAAAGGCCAAGAATACAATTGTTGTTCAGGCCATAAGGATGAATGCCTCCATTAATCTTCAATACCCATTAAAAACACAAAGGAATAGGCTCTAGCAACAGCTAACGAGTACCTCAGTGGCAAGATACATGAATTTATTGTGAGGGACAACAGGCAAAAACAAAAGCTTTAGTTGGGTGGTGGTGGCACACGCCTATAATCCCAGCATTTGGGAGGCAGAGGCAGGTGGATCTCTGAGTTTGAGGCTAGCCTGGTCTACAAAGTGAGTTCCAGGACAGCCAGAGTCACAACAGTGACTCTGTTTCGAAAAAACAAAACAATAAAAGAAAAAGAAAAAGAAAAAAAGTTTTTCTTCAATGTCCTTTAATATATATTGCCACCAGAAGATGTAGTCAAGATTAGGGTTGGTCTTCCAAACTCAAATGATCCAATGAAGAATATTCCATCATAAGTGTGCTCAGATGCTTGTATTTTGATTGATTCCAGATGTGGCCAAATGACAACCAAGATTAGCCATGAGGATCTCTCTCTAAAAAAATAAACAAAAGAGACTGGCGAAGACAGTTTCTTAACAAAGTTTTGAGTTATCAAAATAGAAAATATGACTAATAATACTAAAGAGTAACTGACTTTCCCTTGAGAAGTCCATACCCGTACTTGGATGTATCATATTCTTTCCCTTAGCATCTCTATTTATCTTAAGCTGTATACTTAATATCTATGTTAAACATAACATTTAAAACTGTTTGGTTTAGCCAGGTGGAAGTGGCACATGCTTAATCACAACACTTGGGAAAACAGAGGCAGGGGGATCTCAGTGAGTTCAAGGTCAGCCAGATCTACAAAATGGGTTCCAGGACAGTTTGGGTCATAAAAAAAGAAAGAGGAAAGAAAAAAGAAAGAAAGAAAAAAGAAAAGGAAAATAGATATCCCTTTTCCTACTCTGGGATGTATCATACTTTGGCCCTGAACATTTCTTTCTCTTAACTTCTGTGCTTAAGATTTTTAATAAAACCTCTTTAAATAAACTACACTTCTACTTCATACTAGCTTGTCTTGAAATTATCTTCTGAACTAAACCCAGGAATTCTGTATTTGCCTAAGTCATGCTTTCTGAAAAGAATGCCTCAGACAATCATGAATGATAGTGTGTATCAGTCACTGCTGTTGTTGATATAAAGCAATACTGGATACCTTCTCAACAATTCAATAGCCACAAATATATCCCAACATCATAAAATGTCCCTGAAGTCTAAAATATTCCCATCAAGAATCTGTTGCAGAAGTTTATTTTAGTTATATATAAAATAATTGTTTTCTGCACTGTTAGAAAAAGGAATGCCTAGGCCTTGGCATTTTGTATTGCTTTCAGGTGTTGGATTTCTGTGGGGGATGTTAATTGGTAATTATCTGCATATGCTATCAGTAGACTACTTGAGGAGTTTTGAATTGAATAAAAACATCTGAGCTGAGACACTTGGGGTTCCACAGCTGATTTAATATGGCACTGGTCATGACAGTGGTTCCCTCTGCTGAAGTCTGGCACGGTTTGAGTCTATGAAAATGCCTCCCTGTCTTCCTCGGTGAGACACCACAGCAGCATACTAGTACACTGGTTCATAGAAAGTGATATGGTTTATAGCAGGCACTTCTTGGTTCAAACTCAGAGACACCGTATGTTATCTTTTTGGGGAGCAAGGCCTATCTATGGTAAAGGACATGGGCTAGCTGGAAATGGGGTACCCATAATCTACACCTATGTCTTTATGTCAGAGATGGAGTTGAAATAATATAAGGAGTCAACAATGGTGTAAACTTTTCCCCAAAGGGAAGATGGGGGAAGGAAAATGGAGGTGCTTAATTGACATAGGACAGAAGAAGTGAGGTGGTCAGAAACCTTAGACTTTCAGATATAGTGATATTCCTCTGAGGGTAGCACTTACCTTCAGCTCCTTGAAAGGCCATCCTTTAAGGGCATTAAAATGTAGTGAGAATAAAGGGGAGAAAAACATGTTGACCAGAATTGTGTAATTGTGTACCTATCACTCTCAGAATCACTAGCAGAAATTCCCTGGAGTCCAGATAGGAGAGGACAATACCAAGAACAGAAGAGAATTAGCTTGGAAGCTCTAGATCCACCATCAAGGACATCTTCCTTGTAGGACTGCTCAGCCCAGAGCCCTGACAACTTCCTCAGGCCCATAGGAAGGGGGCAGCCAGAGAGCCAACCCTCAGAATATGTGCCATCTTGGCTAAAGCAGAAATGTGGACAGACTTTAAAATTTCCAGAAACAAGAATTTAACAAGATATCATGCTCAGGGGAGTTCTACTTCTTACTGGAGAGACAGAAGGAATGAGGAGGAGCATCGAGAATAAAGAAGGAAGAGAGCAGAGTGTGGAAGAGGCCATGGAGAGTTAGGGTGCAGCAAGGTGCAAAGAGAGGTAGAGCTTGAATCCTACATAAGCTGTCCTCATCAGTCATTGACATAGAATGAAGTCTCAGAGGAATGGTAGATTTACCCACAAAAGAGAGCAGATCTGGGACAGTGTATTTGCTAGCTTTATGTCAACTTGACAAAATCTAGAGTCATTGTTAGGGACAGATGGAAGGAGACCCCTGAGAAATCACCAGGACTCGAGATCAGTGCAAAAGCAAGAAGAGATTTATTTCCAATGCGTTGGTGTCTACTCTCACAGATTCCTCAAATGAGGCAGGTGAGAGTGACCATCAGCACACTCCAAGCATGGTTTATATATGCTTTTCAAAGGCAGAGCTTAGCAACAGAGTATTAGGTGTGATTACATTGGCTACACAGTCATGTGGGTACCAACCCTCAAACTGATTGGTGCTGGCACACAGCAAGGTCGCAGGCTCCTAGAAAATGCAAACTCGGTCTCAGTCAATGCAGATGGAGGGAAACTCCCAGCCCAAGGGCATCAGTCAACAGTCTATATCTTGTTTGTTGTTGAGGGCTGAAGCCTTATTGAGAGTGTGGCCAGGCTTACTCCATCTTGCTTTTTAGTCAAAAAGCTGCTCCAAGTCACATAAAGTTTGGAAAATTTCCAGTCCTGGCTATTTCTCAGAAATGTTTGCTTGACTAACCTGACCTCTTTCTGTTGCAAGATAGATAACTATCTTTCCTGTGCATCTGGCTTTACCACTCCCCTCCCTGACTCTTCCTCTTATCATTAAGCAGAACAAACTGCAGTCTGGCACAGGCTCTGGCTTATCTAGCATAAACAAAGTGTGCATTTCTTAGCTAGGTTACCATAGCAACCTGCTTATGCACTCCCCACTTCCCTCCCCACCTACAGACCGTTTATATACCATGAGTTTGTATTCAATAAACTGAGGCTTGATCAGAATCTTGTCTTGCCTCCATTTCTCACGTCCCTGACCCACACCCCCATTCCCACGCCCTCTCCTAGGGTCCTGGTTGGCAAACCCCGCGGGCTGGGGCAGTTTGTCTTAGAAATTGTTTTTCTTACTCTAGTTCTGGGAACTGTTCTGAGTCACCTTGACCCTGACTTGAGCCTACACAATTTTGGTGCTCCCAGAAGCCTGACTAAAGTTTGGCTGCTTCATTCTTGTCCTTTTATCACCAGAGAGGAAGGAGTCTCAATCAAGGAAATGCCTCCATAAACTCCAGCTGTAAAGCTTTTGTTGTTATTATTGTTGTTGTTTTGTTTTTCAAGACAGGTTTTCTCTGTTGTAATCTGGCTACCTTGGAGCTGTAGACCAAGTTGGCCTCAAACTCAGAGATCTGCCTGCCTCTGCCTCCTGAGTGCTGGGATTAAAGGTGTGCACCACCATTGCTGGCTAAAGCATCTTCTTAATTAGTGAACAATAAGGGAGGGTCTAGCCTATTGTGGATGGGGCCACCCCTGAACTGCTGGTCCTGGGTTCTACTAAGAAAGTAGGTTGAGCAAGCCATGGGAGAGCAAGCCAGTAAGCAGTACCCTTCCATGGTCTCTGTATCAGCTCTTGCTTCCAGGTTCCTGCCCTGTTTGATTTCCCATCTCAACTTCCTTCAATGATGAACAATGATATGGAAGTGGAAGCCGAATAAATCATTTTCCATTTTCTTCCCAACTTGGTTTTTGGTCATGATGTTATGTCAATAGAAACCCTAACTAAGACAGATAGCTTTAAGATAACACCAGCCAAACCATTACTGCTCATTCCTTACAAGCCAGCTTTTTGTGTAAAGGCACACCTTATACCTTTAAATTGTGCACCAGAACCTTCAAAACACAGCTGTATGGAGCATCTCTTTCCTTCCCTCATTCAACAAATACTTAATTGCTGACTACAGGTGTCTCATCCTATGGGGTTAAGTCAATGTTAAGAGAGGAAAATGATTCCACAGGGAACTCTCTTTACTTGGATAGGTCAAGATTGTTCATTGTTCCACAGCTCTGAGGGACTGAGGTATATTTGAAGCTAAAGTGACAAAAAAAAAAAAAACCCAAAAACTTGTGGAGGCTGCTTTTGAGCTCATCTTGTCAATGGTGCAAACAGAGACAACATGTTGCTCCTAGGGCACCAAACTATGATGATATAGCAGAGAGCCTTCCTCAGATGAGACCCAACTCATCTTACCAAGCCAATGGTGATGCTCTTCCTTGGCCACAGTAGAGGCATGTATGCATTTGCTCGTGTGTGTGTGTGTGAATGTCATGTGAATTCAGGTGTCTGAGGAGACCAAAAACTTCAAATCCCCCTGCAGTTTGAATTATATGCTGTTGTGAGCCACTTTACCTGTGTGCTAGGAATCACATCGAGGTTATTGGCCAGAAGTTCTTTTAACTTCTGAGACAGCTTTCCAATATATGCAGGCCTCACTTTTTAAATTTGTTTTATTGAGTCAGGGTCTCTCTCTGTGTAACTCTGAGTGTTCTGGAACTTGCTATGTAGACCAAGCTGGCCTTGACTCTCACCTGCTTCTCACACAAAGCCTTCACCCCCCTCAACCATAGCCATGGACCTTGTCACCTTTGAAATTCTTATCAGAGCATGTATCCATTGTATATCATCCTCTCCTGAGGAAAAAAAAAAAAGAGAATCACTTTTTTTCTGGTTATGTTTTAAAATTTACTAAAATACACTTTGCAATTAAAGATTGGATTTAAGTGGGAAGTAGAACTTTTCCCCCCATTCTTGCTTTTTGTGTGTATAAGAGTATAAATGTGTAGTTCATGCAACTGTGTAACCACATATGTTGAGGACAGAGGTTGACCTCTGGTGCCAGTACTCAGGTGCCATCTACCCTGTTTTATGAGCCAAGATCTGTCATTGGTCTAGAGCTTGGATTACAAGGGCATACCAGCATGCTGTTGTTCATAGGTTCTTAGGGTTGAACTTGAGTCCTAGGACTCATACAGCAAGCATTATATCAACTGACCTATCTCACCAGAACTGATTTCCATCTTTTTAAAGGTTCTATATTCAAGATATACAATTTAATAGTTCAAAATACATGTATATCTGTGTTAGTTTCTTTGTAACTGTGATCAAAATGCCTGACAAATTAAGGGAGGTAGAGTTTACTTGGACTCATAGTTTTTGAAGATCTAGTCCCCTGTGGTATGTGGGACATAGTGAGTCAGAGTAGAGCAATTCATGCCCAGAGGACGAGAGAAAAAGACAAGAAAGAGCCAGGGAGACAGATCCTCAAGGAAACTTCCCAGCAACTGCTCCCCTACCTTCTAGGTTTCCTTTTCTCCAATCAATATGAAATCCATTTTAAAGTATATATCAAATTCCCATATTTAAAAAGTAACAAGATTACTTTTTAAAAATTATGTAAGGTTTGTTTCAAATGAATATGGAAATATTGTTAAACAAAAGAACCAGCAATTTTATATTGTTTAACCAAATATTTCTTGTGGCCTCTGCTATATCCACACTTTGAAAAAAATACTCAACTTTATATTCTGCTACACTCTTAATAGGAAGCATTAGCCTAGTCCAGGCTAGGTACTGGGGCTTCTGGATATAAGTGCACATTGGGGATCCTATTTCCAACTCCCAGTACCTGTGTCTCCACCTCCAAATGCTTACTAATTTTCAAAGTTTTTATTACTGAATGTGTAATGTGTGTGTGCATATATGCCACAACTTCCTTCTGGACAGTTTTATTGTTTTCATGTCATATGACACACATACTTTTATATAGCTGTACAAAGTCTAAGAACCATGTATGTGATAAAACATGGAATATTGGTTTAGCGATTTGGCTCAGTGGTTAAGAGCACTTGGTGCTCTTGCAAAGGACTCTGTGGGTTTGATTCTAAGTACCCAAATGGTAGCTAATGACTCCAGTCTCAGGGGATCTAATACTTCTGTTGGCTGGTCTCCTCAAGAACCAGGCACACATGTGATACATAAGCATATATATGGGCAAAAGACTTCACACACATAAAAATAGAGAACATGTGATATTTATCTTTCTGAGACTGGTATATAAGTTCATCCTTCTTTATTGTTGAAAAGATATCATTTTGTATATAACCCATATTTTCTTTCTCTGTTCCTTTGTGGTAGGATACTAAAGAACCTATCTGACTCCATTTTAAAGGCAGGAGAAGTTTTGTTGCATTGTTAAAATTGAGTTTCCATTTATTCCAAGAACTGAGCTGAGTTTCTGTTTTTACGTTTCTTTCTTAAAATCTGACCTCCCCAACCCACGACCTTGACTTTTTCTTGAGAACATTCTGCCATCCTCTAATCAGTGACCACATGATGACAACTGCTTTTTTTTTGAGATTTTTCTGTATTTCTAAATGCACCATTATCTCAATTCTGTAAACGTGCTTCACAACTACTCATAATTTTACTCCTTAAAAAAGTCCTGAGAAATAGACTCAGCACTCCTCTCACTCTAACCCAACTTAAGAGGCAATCATTGGCCAGCTTTCTGATGAACCTGAATAACATAAAGCTTGATTCAATTTTGGCTCAAAAATATTGTAGTGGTCTTAAATTCAGTAGGATCAACATTTTCTGAATGCCCAGGTGAAAGAAGATCACCTACTGAATGACCTGCATTTGGGCTTGGCTTCCTTTCCCTGACCCCCGAGAACACTTTGGTTCTCAGATAGCCTGGGCAATGGAGAATGTCACGCCCAATAAGTCCAGTCACCCACATCAGATTGGATACATCTTGTCTTGGGCTGAAACAACTTCCAACCCACTCCTCTGGATGGAGATTTGTGTGATTCACAATGGGCAAAGTGGTTAAGTCCTAATTGTCAGCAGGTAGGCCCTTTGAGGGTCTGCAGGAGAGACCCAGGAGACCCTTCTGCAACCAGTTCTGCAGGACTCACAGGAGAAGGAAGCCTTCCTCTCTCCATATCTATCTTTACTTACCTCCCCTCCTCACCTCAACCTCTACTTTCACCACTTCAGTCCCCACTACCATAACCTCACTCTGCTCCTCTGTTTGCTCCAACCCCTCCCCACTCTATCCTACGTCTACTTCAACCCCTACCTAGTTCTTTCTTACCCCCTCTTTTCTCTCTCCTAGCTCTTCCCTACCTTCCCCTGTCTTTTTCCATTCTCACACCTGCCAGGGGTTTCCATATGGCCCTCTGGACTCCTTCTTTGACCCTAATTCTAGGAAAGCATCTTCCTCCATCCTTGTTCTCCTATGGCAGTTTCCTGACAATCACTACCTGTATGTCCCTTTCTCCTCCACAGATCTCTACAAATGGATGAACCTGGATCCCCCTTTCAGTACTAATCCCAATTCCTTAATTTCTGTAATTGATTCTATCTTTTTCAATTATCTCTCCATGTAGGATGATTGCCAGCAGGTTCTCCTTACCTCTTTACTACTGAAGAGAGAGAATTGATTGTCACAAAAGCAGCTGAAGCACTCCTGAAATAGCTTCAATTATTGATGCAAAAGGGTAGAGGCAATTGACTGTGCTTTGCCAAGATGGAGACCCCAATGGGACTACAACAAAGAGGGGGAGGTAGGAGGTTACTCAGTGAATGCTATGAGGTTTTGTTAGAAAGGATAAAATGGGCAGCCCCAAACCCCACTAGCCTATCTAAGGTAGCAGATGTGAAACAGGGCCCAGATAAATCACCTTCTGCTTTCCTGGAATGGCCCCTGGACTCCTATTGGTTATACACCCTATAGACCTAAGGACCTGGTAAATCTCAATGTGATTAACCTGGCCTTTACTACTTAGTTGACCCCTGACATACTAGTAAGATACAAGAGATAGATGAGCTTCCAGGAAACAACAGGTTAGAACACCCAGAAGGTGTTTGACAGCAGAGACAACAAAGATCTTTTGGCAGCGAAGCTGGAGCAGATCACTGTGGCTGCACTAAAAGCCCAGAGACTTTAAGCCTTGCTCATGCACCACATGATAAAAAGAGAAAACCTTTAGAAAAGAACCAATGAAACCACTACAAAAATGGGTCATTAGAAGAATGAATGCCTGTGATGGAAACAGATAGATCTCCAAACTCAAGCCAATCCTACCTATTGAGGATTAGCAAAGTCAAGGCTCCTTAAAACTAGGCCCCTTGAGCCTATGACAACCTTCACCAATGGGGGCCAATGTTTAAATTTTCTGGTGGACACAGAGTCTACCCATTTGGTGTTACAGCAGCCCCTAGATCCCCTTACAATGGAAATACAGGGAGCAAAAGGGGATATTGGAGAATATAAATGGACCACTGACCAGACTGTTAACCTTGTTATTCCTGAATGTTCCTACCCTTTACTAGGCACAGGACCTCTTGCATAAGCTCTAGGAAACAATATCGTTCTCGGGAGACACTTCTAGGTTGCAATTGGGAGGCCCTGCTAAAGCTTTAACTATAACCTGCCTAATAACTGAGGAATATCTGTTTTTCCCAAATCTAACCCATTCCCCAGAGGAAGAATGGAAAAAGTTGTTGATCCAGGAAATGTCTACAGTTTGAGCAGAGGACAATCCTCCTGGGTAGGCCAAACATGTTCTACCTGTCATAGTGTGATTAACATTTATTTATTTATGTATGAGTACTCTGTCTGCATATACTTCTATATGCCATAAGAGGGCATCAGACTTAATTACAGATATTTGTGAGCCATTATATGGTTGCTGGGAATTGAATTCACAACCTCTGGGAAAGCAGCCAGTGCTCTTAACCACTGAGATATCTCTCCAGCCCCTGTAATGTTTTATTTTCTTTTCATAAGATATGTTTATTCCAGGAATACAAGTCTATATAGAATAGTGGTTCTCAACCTGTAGGTTGTGATCCCTTTTGGTGTGTGTGTGTTGAGGAGAGGGGTTGTCCAATAACCCTTTCACAGGAGTCACCTAAGACCATCTGCATTTCAGATATTTACATTATGACTCATGACAGTAGCAAAATTACAGTTATGAAGTAGCAAAGAAAATAATTTTATGCTTGAGGGCCTCCACAACACGAGGAACTGTACTACAGGGTCGCAGCATTAGGAAGGTGAGAACTACTGATGTAGAGGTACTCTATCTCAAAACGAACAAAAAATTTGGTCATTAGTTTTTTTCTGACCGAAATGAAGCCTTTTTAAACAAATGAGTATGAAAAAGTGTATTCCAGGAAATAAAATACAAATGGGGAGATTTTTAACCATTTGAATGCTGTTCTAATTTGTTCTCTGTATTTGTTCTAAAAAATAAAACAAAAACTGTGAAGTGTTTTTAAAATGTGATCAAGTTGTCCCTGATGCCCGTCATCGCCGAGTTTAGGTGCCACCTAAATGTTTAGGCATTTCTTAAATGGCCTACCTGCCAACCAACTTAAGAAACAAAAACAAAAAGCACAGGGGTATCTAGGTCTCTGGAAATAGCAATGAAGATGGAAGACTCCACCCACCCAGCCTAACGCAAGTGGCCTAGACCCCGAGCACAAGTGACCTTGAGTAGATGACAGTGGAATGCAGGAGTTAGATTCCTTGATAGGCAGATATACAGATGTTAGGTCACAAAGTGGGACCCTAAGATGGGGGCCCAGCTGCTAATACCCTGCAATGGCTTTCCAAGCTTTGCCAGGACAGATGTCCACGAAGAAACAGAAACCTGACCCCCAACATTTCTCAGAAATGTTTATCCGATAACTACATTTCCTCATTCTTTTTCTAAAATGACCACCAGCCACAGATAAAAGACCAAAACCCAGCCTGAATGCAGCAAGCACAGACCTCCTTCTGGTAGGGTTGACTGGAGACCCTGTTCTACCTGAGACAGGAAAATTCTCCCTAGAGGAAGAAATCTGCCATCGAGCCTTCAGGAACCTTGTAAACTTTATAGTATGATGCTTACTTGCTCTCCCAGGCTGCACTGCTGCTCTCTACTCTAGTGAGAAACCCCAGCAATTTGTTCCCCAATTAACTTTTTTTCTACCACAGACTGCTCTTGTTCAATGATTATGCTCCACTTGCTTACAATAAGGAGAGGGGGCTGTGACTAGGTGAGGAAGATGGTGAGCTTCCAAGATGAGGCTTTGTCCTCAACCTCTGGAGGCCTTGTGGGCCTTTTCTCCTACAGGTAGGAGGCTGGTGGACTGGCTCAACAAATTCAGGGCTAGATCAAGACACATTTACAAGACAGTCATTAGCCAATCAGTCATCCTGTCTTTTTTTTTTTTTCAAATTAACCAGTCCCCAAACAGGGGAGGAAGTTCTTTCAAAGATCCAAACAATTAAACAAACAAACCAGCTCTCAAGGAAAAGCTGGGCTCTGGCTTGCCCAGTCCCACCTCTGCTTTGCAGAGGGTCTTTTTCTCTGCATGCCTGCTGTATGTGTGTGTTTCCTCACTCCTAATAAAAGTTTTCTTCAACTTCTGGTTTTGTTTGCTGTGTTGAAGATTTCTCTGCCGCTACCTGTAGTGCTCGAGATGTTTTCTGCCTGTTAATTCTTTAACTGGAAGAGAAAATAAACCCAAACAAGACCCTTAGATGGTAACAGAAGGTAAACTAAAACTGAAAAAGTTTCATTGAGGTCCTTACTCTGGGACTTCATGGTGATGATGTAGCACCCTTTCAGTAAATTCATCAAGTTGGGCTTGGCTGGGATCCTGCTCTGCCTACTTATTTGGGATGGATAGGCAGATCCTTCAGGTCTCTCTTCCCTTGAAAATATCATACAACAGAAGAGCATTCTCCAGTGTTTCATAAACATCTCTGACATTAGAGATGTCAGATGTTGGATTTCACTTTGGAATGTCGGGGGCAGGTGGTGCAGACAGATGTGAAGAAGTTGAGGCATGCAGATGGGCACTGTAAAATAAACCTGTGGCAGCTGGTGAGATGCCTCAGTGGCTGAGCGTTTGCTGCTATAGTAGAGTACTGGAGTTTGGTTCTAGCACCCACATCAGATATCTTGCATACACCTTGTTTTAGTTAGGGCTTCTATTGCTGCATGAAACACCATAACCCTAAAGCAAGCTGGGAAGGAAAGGGTTTATTTCCCTCACAGTTCCATTTAAAAGTTCATCATCAAAAGCAGTGAAGCCAGGAACTCACAAAGGGCAGGAACCTGGAGACAGGTGCTGATGCACAGGCCATGCAAGAGTGCTGCTTGCCGGCTGGCTCCTTATGGCTCGCTCAGCCTGCTTTCTTATAGAACTCAGGACCACAAGCCCAGGGATGGCATCGCCCATAATGGGCTGGGCCCACCCTCATCAGTCACTAATGAAGAAAATGCCTTACAGCTAGATCTAATTGAAGTTCCCCTCCTGTCAGATAACTCTAGTCTGTGTGTCAAATTGACATAAGACTTCCCAGCATATACCTGTGACTCCCATCCCAACAGATGTAACACTCTCTTCTGAAAGAAAGAAGTAAAAAAATAAAATAAAAGGATACACGTGGAAGAACAAAAGGCCACTCTAAGCTGCTCTAGGTCACACCAAACGTGTGACCCTGCCTTACTGAGACCTCCTCTTCTGTTCCTCTTTTCCCTATCCCCTAACCCCAACCCATGCTTTAGCACACAACAGGAGATATAAATAAAAAATCCATCAGATTCAAACAGCAAATTTTTCTGGCACTGGGGCTTTAAATAGGTGTGTGTTGCATATGTTTATTTGCAATTTTGGGTTTATTGGGCTTTGTTTTTCTGATGTTATTACTACTGTCAGTGTTACTGCTATTATTCTTTGACAATTTCATACATTTTAGCTATTTACATGCTCTCTATCATCCATCCTTCCTTCCTTCTTTCCTTTCTCTCTCTTTCTTTCTTTCTTCCTTCCTTCCTTCCTTCCTTCCTTCCTTCCTTCCTTTCTTTTCTTTCTTTCTTTCTTCCTTCCTTCCTTCCTTCCTTCCTTCCTTCCTTCCTTCCTTCCTTCCTTCCTTCCTTTCTTTCTTTCTTTCTTTCTTTCTTTCTTTCTTTCTTTCTTTCTTTCTTTCTTTCTTTCTTTCTTTCTTTCTTTCTTTCCCTTTCTCAGGTATACTCATAAAATACATATATGAATAATCTCAGCACAGTTCATGTTGCCTGTGAAGACTGCCCTGCAGACATAGAAATAGTGCATGCATGTGTGTGTGTGTGTGTGTGTGTGTGTGTGTGTGTTTAAGGTAGCAGGGTAGGGGGTACTTGCTGGGGAACAGAACCCGAGGCCTTGCTCATGCTCAGCTTGCATGCTCCCCCTCAACCACATCCCTGGCCCCCCAGATATTCATCATATTTTTAATTTTATGTGTATGAGTGTTTTTTCCACATATATATGTGCACTGTGTGCATTTCTGGTGCACGTAGAGATCAGAAGACAGCATCAGATTGCTGGAACCGGAGTTACAGTTGTTGTGAGCCACCTTATATAGTGATAAGAACTAAAACTGGGTCCTCTGCAGGAGTCTAAATCACTGAACCATCCCTCTAGCCCTATATTATTTATTTTATTTAGACACAAGAGAGGAAAAATATCAATGAACCAACCAGGAAGCCAGCAAGCCCTATTGATCTTCCTGCCTCTGCTCCTTTTCAGACATAGAGCCACACTATTATAAATCAAGAGACTTTTATGACACGTTTAAGGGAGCCTGGGTGGCGGTGGTGGTAGTGCAGTGGCAGTATTTGTTCTAGTACTGCCACAGGCCACAGAGCAAAGCAAGTTCTGGTAGTTGGTGGTTTGTCTGTAAGATTTGTGTCACTAATTGTACAACTTCCTCCATGTTGTTTAGGATCTTACTGTCTCAGGAGATGAGAGAAGCCATAAAATTTTAGCTTAGAATGAGGCAGGGGGGGGGTTTCTTAGTTGATATGTGTGCTGTGTGCTTATCCATAAGTTGCTTTATGATTTTTTAAACCAGTATCTCATATCATATCCTACCTCCCAAGTGGTCAGATGGAACACAGAAGCTGGAGTTGCATATAGGTATGTGTGAAACCCCTGGCTTGTCACTGGAACCTTAACCCCAGTCCCTAGGAATGTACAACAGACACTCAGACTGCTCTTAACCATCCTGGCTCTCTCTAGCTTGGGGTTATCTTTGTTGTTGTTGTTTGTTTTCAGTTTTATTATTTGCTTTATATGTGGGTGTTTTGCCTGCCTGCCTGCCTATCTGAAAACAGTGTGCATGCCTGCTGCCCAAGGAAGCCAGAAGAATGGGTTTGATCCCCTGGAACTAGAGTTACTGCTGCCTGTCAGCTGCTAGGTGGGGGCTGAGACCTGGACCCAGATCCCCCTGGAGAGATATGGTGGTCTTAACTGCTATGTCATCTCTATGGCTCCTCTATTTTATTAATATTTTTTAAAAATTATAATATAATTACACCATTTCTCTCCTTCCCTTTCCTCCCCATCATGCATCACCTTGGGTCTCTTTCAAATGTGTTGCTTGTTGGTTTTGAGACAGGTTCTTACTTTGTAGCCAAGGTTGGCTTCCAACTCTCAGTCCTTCTCCCTCAGCCTCCAGAATGCTGGGAACAGAGGTATGAGTTATCACATATGACTAAAAGATAATTTTTGTTGTTCTTTTTCTTGTTATTGATTGTTTGTTTATCCTTTTGGTATAGGGTCTCCTAATATGGGTCAGACTATCCTGGAATTCACAGCAACTTTATCTCAGTTTCCTTAGTGAGATTACAGGTGTGTGCCATCATGCTAGGCCCAATTGACAGTTAATAAGGGAAGGGAGGGGCTAAAGAGATGGCTCCAAAGTTAAGAGTGAGAACAGGTGCAGATGCTTGAGCTCCATTCCCAGCATCCAGCTCAAACAGCTCAGCTCAAAACTGCCTGTAATCCTACTTACAGATACATAAGTAATTAAAAAAAATACGAACATAAATATAATTAACTTAAAAAAAACAAACAAAAACCCAACAAATGCCAGGCAGTGGTGTCATATGCCTTTAATCCCAGCATTTAATCCCTTTAATGCCTTGGGAGGCAGAGGCAGTCTGATCTCTATGAATTCGAGGCCAGTCTGGTCTACAGAGTGAGTTCCAAAACAACCAGAGTTACAACAGAGAAACACTTTCTTGAAACAAAACAAAACAAACAAAAAGCAAGTGAGGAGAGTATTTGGGATCTGGATCATGAGGGCAGGAGAAGGCCTGGCCTAGGGTTTCTGAAGCCCTGGGTTCCATACTTAGCACTACATAATATGAATTTGCTGGCCCATGCTTGTAATCCCAGAAATCAGGAGCTGGGTAGAGAGGCTCAAAAGACCATTGGAACCAATAGAGCAAGTAGGGGTCAGCCAAGGCAAAAGGAGGCTCTGTCAAAATTAAATTAAAAAGACAACGAGGAAGAGGAGGACAAAAGAGGAAGAAAGAAGGAGGAGGGGGAGAAGAAGCAGCCAGGTGGGAGCCTGATGGGAAGGGCAGAATACTGGAACAGGATCTCTAGGAAAACAGAAAGCACTCTTAACTGCTGCTACCTCTCTCCAGCTCCACCTCCCTTTATTTGTCTATGATATTTTATTTTATTCTTATAAGACATGTTTATTATTATTCCTGACTGAAGTACAATCTTTTAAAACAAATCACTATGAAAAAGCATTGTGGAAAATAAAATACTAATTGGAATTTTAATCATTCAGTTGTATGTGGCTTCTAATTTATTCTGTGTATTTAGTCTAAGAAATAAGACACCCCCCCAAAAAAAAGTGTTATTAAAAGCAAAACTGAATGGTATTAAGCTTGCCAGACTTCCATATCTAGGAACTTTGTTATAACATCAGTTTAATGGCAGCTGATCTTGTCAGTTTCATTAGATCTGTAAAGTAAACCTCTCTGTGTATTTGTGATGGAGTTTCCAGACATGACTAGAGCTTGAGGGCTATGACCTAATCAGTGCATTAAATCTCTCAATGGATTCATACTATGATGGCATCAATGAAAGATGTTCAAACTAGAGCCTAGTCAGAAGGTCTCTTTAGGGGATGTATCTTGTCCTGACCTCTTCCATTACTCCCTTTTCTCTTCTTCTTGGTCTCCATGATGTACTCATCATACTCTTCTTCCCCTGATGTACTAATATCTCTGAAACCATGAGCCAAAATAAGTTATTCTCCCTCAGGCTCTGTCAGATGTTTTGTCTCAATGACTATAGAAGTTGACTCTTGCTAAAGATTAGAACACAAAAGATACAAGCAATCTTTACAGTTGCTACAACAAAAAGGGAGTCTGTCCTAGGTGAGACAGCTGAAGTTCTTTGCCATTATAAATATCTCACTGGAACCTTTCCTATTTACCTGCATACATTATTCATATGATCTTCATGTTATCTGTGCTCTGGAGTCCCAAAGCCACTCCTCTTTCTGGAGTGCTTCCCTAGGGGCACAGGATTAACTCATGAATAGACTGTTCAGAGAAGTTGAGCCAGCCTTGGCCGAAGGTTCAAGACAACATGTTTTTTGAGGAAAATCTTTCCTAGCCTTCAAGTCAATCAACTTTGGAGTGGCCCTAGCTCATGTCTCCTTATTAAGTAACAGGACACAATTTCTTTTGGTCTTAAAATAAGTTGGATGAGGAGTTTCTCCTCCTTGTAGCTTGAATGCAACCACAAGTACTCACAGCTTAGCCTATTCCATGTTTCATCTTGTCTTTACCAATATAGGTGTGTCATTTATTAAGAGAAATCATGCAAAAAACCAATGAGAGTCACATAAAAACAGTGAAAAATCTCTCCACATGACCCATTTAGAAAGTATAGCTGTTTGCTTACCCAACTTATCAAACTGAATAAAAGATAGAATGCTTAATATTTGTTACTGTGTATACTCTGGCATTGTAAAGCTGTGTTCCTCTTGACTTTGACTTTTTGTCAACTTGTTGATGCTGTTGTTTTTGTGTCAATAGGCTACCTAGGAAATAGTGATGATTGTTCAAATAAAGCAGACAAGGATACCCATCATTTGGATGCTTTAGGCAAAAGGATTTTTTTTTCCATTGTAACAACAGATTTCCCCAGCTTCCCAGGGGGTAAAAATCAATCAGGTCAACACATAACTGTTAAACAGTAGACACAGACTAGAACCTGACCTTGCCCAGCTCTTTCCTTATTTGTTATCATATCTTCTGGATACTGACATTAGCAATTATTTGGGGGTGCTTTTTCTTTTATTTTGTTTTTGTTTCTTGAGACAGGGTTTCTCTGTGTAGCTCTGGCTGTCTGGGCACTCACTCTCTAGACCAGGCGGGCCTCGGAGATCCACCTGACTCTGCCTTCCAAGTAGTAGGATTAAAGGCATTCGTCACCATTACCCAGCTCAGAAATTAATTTTCTAAAGTGGAAATAAGAGTCAAATCTTTCTGTGGGCTACACTTTCCTACTAAAAGCAGGGACTGTGGAGAGCTGGTGAAAAAAAAATGCAAATTTCGGGCTCCATCTTGGGCCTGCTGAATAAAAAGCAGGCATTTGAACGAGATTTTCAGTGACTCTGGTACACAACAGAGATGGGATGCACTGGCTAAGCAACACAGCCCTCCCAGGAAGGGAAGGCAGCAAGTACAGTCTCCTATGAGTCAATGAGGGCCTGAGAAAGCCTATCAAATCAGCAAGCCAGCAAGTATTTGCCAGGGCATGAAGACCATGTCTGGGCAGTGTTTTTATGATGAATGGTTGAGTATCTTGGCCCAAGCCAATCCAGATGCTATGAGTTCCAGATAACTGCAGACTCAAGTTGCCTTAAATATTAGCAGAGAAGCATACTTCTTAACAGACACACAAAATACATCAAACTAAGGGGAAGTTTAATATTCACAAGATTAAGAAATATAAAATGCTTAGAGATTTAAAAATGAGTACATAATACATACAAAGTTAACCAACAAGAGAAATATGCTGGCTCTTGAAAACCCACTGTGTTGATTCTCAGATTATTCTGAAAATTAATCAGCTCTAGTAAACATAGCAAAGGTTTTTTTTGATAAATCAATGATATTAGACTTTTCCCAAACAATATAAGCACAACAGAAGAAAGAAAAAAAGAGAAAGCACAAGAGAGAAAAAGAAAAAAAAGGGGAGAGAAAATCTAACAGAAAGAGATCATCCTATATGTATTAATATATTTATGTTAAGTTAGTGTGTTGATATAGTACCATACATAATACATTACAGTGTGTTCATATCTTATATGTTATTTTATATCAAACAGCATATTAAAGTATTTGATGGTATAAGCTATGGTAATTGAAACAATATGGCAGTACAACATAAATCGATCAGTATAGCAGAAGTAGCCAAATGAGGTTTGCATAACACACTACAAATTTATAAATAAAAAGGTGTATCCTGAGGTGGAACAAAGAGTCAGATCTACTAGGTGGAGAGTACACTGGCATGGGTCATGTTCACCAATAAAGGCTGAGTTCCTCCTTGCTGGCTTGCTCATACCAACAGGGCAGAAAACTAGATGGAAATGTGGAATTGAAATACAGAGTACTGAAAGGGGGGGGCAGTAGGTAAACTTAATGTATATTAAAATGAAAAAGATAAATCTCAAGGAGCCCAATCAATATGTGGAATACGAAGTTGATAAAACTATACTTGTGACTCTGGATGAGAAAAAGCAGGAGTAATATAAGAAGAGAATGAAGAAAATAGAGACTCACAAATCAATAATTTTGAGAGTATAATGATAAGAAAGTAGCTAATGTCAAAACTAAGTTAATGACACAGAGGAGGGAATTGACTCAGTGATAGGACTGCCAATGGAGTAAAGAAATTTGTGGAGGCAATGATCAACACAGACGACATCAGAGACCCAACATAAAACTGAGGCTTTTTTTCCCAAGTGGGAAAGAAAAATAATCAGTAATACAGCACATGTAAAAATATTACTCAAAAAATCAAACAAAATAACAAAAGTGAGCCTAGAGGCATAGGCTTGTAATCTCAGCTCTTGAGGAAGCCCAGGAAGGAGGACAAAACTTCAAAGACAACCTGAGTAATTTAGCAAGACCCTGCTTCAGAGTGAAATGAACAAAACAGAGCTGGGACTAGAGCTCAGTGAGAGAATGTTTGCCTGTATTCATGAGGCCCTAGGTCTGATGATGATGATGATGATGATGATAAACCGGAAACATAGAATCTGCATAGTAAACACACACAACATGTTAAATATTATAGTAATATTACTCCAAACCTGAGTTTGAATCCACAGAATCCTTGTAAGAAGTTGGATGTTTCTACAGGTGAGACGATAATGTAAATATGGTGTTCATTGTTCATTGGGACAGTAGGGGATTGCTGGCTAACAGGCTTCAGGTTTAGTGGTAACATAGAACACTCATCATCCTTCCTGGGCCTCTGCACATGTGAGCAAAGACATGTATACACACACACACACGTGTGCATGAATCTGGGCATGGTATATATATTAGTGCATGTACTCCCAGCACTGGGGAGGCAGAGGCAGGCAGATATTGGGAGTTTGATGCCAACCTGGCCTACATAGCCAGTTCCAAACTAGCATGTGATATATAGTAAGACGTTGTCACAAAATAAAACAAAAGTAGGCAGGAAAAGACATTTGAGAGAATGTTGCAATACCATAAGGTTATTCAGGAAAGCTTGCCAGCTAAATTGTAAACTCAGCTGATCATCTTAGAGAACTAGAAGAGGATGACGGTAGTGGTATTTGCACCAAACATAGTAGATGTTCATGCAAAGAAAGGGCAGTGTTTGCAGCAAGCACGGAACAGACCCTTAAGAAAACAAAACATTGCAATTACAGTTACAGACATTCTGCTGGGCTGTGACAGGAAGTGCTCCCCCTCAGAGTGAAATAGTCTACTAGCCTATAGCCCCTACAGGGTCATTTGGAGTTCTATCAGGCTTGTAACAACAGAACTTAAGGAGTCTTAGAACTTCTAAGAGCCTCTTGCAGTCAGTTTGATCTGGCTGCTAATCCTACAATCAAGGCAGCTATGGCACCAGGAAGGGTTTAGTGACTGTCAAGGAGTCAAATTATCCCAGCCCACAACATCTTAGGTTTTATAAGGAAAACATTAACATTAAAAGAGGTGCTTACTTTTAAGTCTTCTCACTATCATGAACAGTGACTTACTACTATTTAACTAAGACAATCCTCCTATCCCAGTGCCCTTAAATATGAGGTGATTTCCCTCTAACCTCTATCAGGTGGAACTTTAGCATATGCATTGTAATTAATGTAAATGAGGCAGAAGTAGAAAGAAGACAGAGTCCAGGCTGAAGAAAGATACTCCAGTGTGCATGACTAGAAAAGAGAAATATAAACCCCTGATGGTTGGAACAGCTGTCCCCAGTGCATGTGAGATGTTTCTTAATATTGCGTCAGTTGTTTTATGTAAATTCTTCCAATACGGAGCTCTGCCTATTGCAGATGCTAATTTTTATCATTCTCTTGCTATTGAGTATTTTTGTTTAAATTCTAGTTCAGAGCCATTATGATTCTAGTTTCCACTACCAAAGTGGATGTGTACAGCATTTGTGGTGATGGTTGACTGTGTGCTGGGCAAGGTGGTATTCATTGTTTTGTTTGTGTTTGAGACAGGATTTTGTTATGTAACCCAGGTGGACCCAGAGCTTGCAATCACCCTGCCACATCCATCTGAGTGATGGGGTAACCAGATCTGGTCCAACTTTCTTATATTGCTATACAGCCATTATAAATACTTCTCAGGCACTCTCAGGAGAGATGAATTAACCTAAACTCCCATTAGTCTTGTATGAATGATCTCAGCATCTATGATTGCTATGGTTTTCATTTTAGCTAATTCATTTGTGTATAATAGTGTTTTACTGTGACTTTAAAAAAAGATTTACCATAAAGTAAAGAACTTGAACATTTCTTTATATGCTTTATCGTCTTTTGTGTAGGGACTAACAAATTTGGCACCCATTTCCCAAATGACTTTTCATTATTTTTGTTGATTTACTTTACTATACGCATGTAACCCAA
The DNA here is from genome assembly GCA_026225945.1 of Cricetomys ansorgei. Lineage (NCBI taxonomy): Eukaryota > Metazoa > Chordata > Mammalia > Rodentia > Nesomyidae > Cricetomys > Cricetomys ansorgei. The sequence continues at coordinate 19,353,409 of JAMJFZ010002981.1, forward strand.
ATCTCTTCTCCCACACTATGGGCTTCCCCCATCTTCTTGATCTAGTTTGATAAACATTAGCAACTAATATAATAGGTGTTATTTTTGGGGTCTGTGACTGAACAGACAGTAATTCTGACTATACTCCATAGCAAGATTTATTTTGTGAAAGAAAAGAAAAGAAAAGAGACATAGACTGGTACAACGGGAGCCTGGTGCATCAGGAGCAATCACACACCATACACAGATGGGGTGAGAGAGCTGTTGAGGGTGAATTTCATACAGCTTATAAAGGGAAGAACCACAAAACAGGTGTTTTCCCAGATTAGCCAAGCTTGGTGGGCAGAGCAATGAAGCAGTAGCTGAACTTTATTTTTATTGGCTAGGGGGAGCAGGTGAGGGCCAAAGAATATGTTATGTTCCTTGTTTCCTTAACAGATGAGGGATAAGGAACATGTTGTGTTATGGGTTCCTGGCTCCTTGGTTGTGGTCCACATTTCCTTGGTAGGAGAAACTTAAACTTAAGCCAATTAAGATGGAGTCCGAATCTAAAACGGAGGAGGAGCTCTTGTCACAAGGCCTCAACATTATAAATTACAATTTTGTCTACCTATTTTTAATTTATTCTGCCCAAAGATATTTTCTACTCATTGATTGGTTAGTTTACATACCTATGTTTTGAATTAAAACTATTAATTATTTAGAACTGAAATTCTAAGATGATATTAAGAAGAAATTAGTAAGAGATTGACCAGGACATAAGTTTGAATAGCAATACAAACCCAAATATTTCAAAGTAATGAGTGAAGGACATTTGAAAATTTAGAACTGAGTGATGCATGTGAGATGTGATTAAAAGTTAAAGACTGAGTATCAGAAACAAAATTATCCAAGCAAGCTGGGTGTGATACTACTTGGCATTATTCTGAGCACTTTTGAGATGGAGGCAGGAGGATCAGAAGCTCAAGGTCATCCTTGGCTACAGCAAGTTTGAAGTAAGCTTTGTAGTACATAAAGCCAGCCACAAATAAGTAAGCACAACCCCCATCACTAAAACAAACAAACTCACCATAGTCAAACATTTTCTGAAGCATGTGAGCTATCAAACCACATATTAAATCAGATCCACATTTTCTAATCCAAGGTAACTAGGTTAACAATACTTAAAAATATCATGTTCTATAAACCAAGGCTAGTGAGAGCTGGAGATATGGGTCAGTGATGGGTCTTCCTAAGATTCAGGAGGCCCTGGATTCAATCCCTAATAATATAAAAAACAAAACAAAACAACAACAAAAATAAAAACAACTAATGAGAAAGATTTTAGGGACTATAAGAAAGCCTTGGCCATATAACTGAACAAGGACTGGCAACTAACATTAGATAAGATGTACAAGACACATAATCTTTAAAGTGCTAAAATAAACTTATCAGACTAGAATTCTATATTGAGTGCCATTATTGACCTCAAAATACATATACATGGGACCTGCTTGCTAGTACATACTCAGAGATGGTGCCTGTATTGCAGGCTGAAACCCCAATAAGACCAATACAGCATGGAGCCGAATCAGTGGCTAGGCATGCCCCAAAAGTTTGTGAGGTCATCATTTTCACTGGACTATATGCTGCACACACGGCAATCCTGAGATTGATGTCAGATTTCTGCCAGGCTCAGCACTGGTTTTTCACTGACAAGTGATCTTGGGTGTTCCTTGTGCCATCATTAACATTTTGACTAAGACTCTAGTTGCCCAGACTGGCTTCAGAAGTAGTTGTTTTTCTGCTTCTTTTCATTGCAGGTATATTTCTTTTCATGACCCCAGTAAAATTAAGCAGAAAGAAAACAAAAATGGAAAGCAGCCAACACATCCCTTGTCTCACTAGTGCTTACTCTGATTGTGCGTGTGTGTGTGTGCGCGCGCGCGCGCGCGCACGCACGTGCTTTTATGAGTGCCTTTCCGTAAAGATATGCATCTGTAGATCTGGAGGCCAAAATTGAGTCTGGGTTCAAGTGCCTTCTGACTATTTCCTCACATATCACAGGGAATAAACAATTTTTTTGGTTTGTTTGTTTTTGTCTTGTTTTGTTTTTGATGTTTTGAGACAAGGTCTATTATATAGCTCTGCCTGTCTTGGAATGCACTCCGTAGATCAGGCTGGCTTCAAAACTCACTGAGATTGACCTGCCTCAGCCTCCAGAGTGCCAGGATTAAAGGCGTGGGCCACTACATCTGGCTCAGAATAACAAGCTGAATTGAGAAAATAGTGATCATCTGGGTATGGTGGTGAAAGCCTTTAAGCCTAGCACTTAGGAAGTAGAGGTAAGCAGATCTCTGTGAGCTCCAGGACAGCCTGGACAGCCTGGCTTAAAAGGAGAGTCCTTGTCTCAAAACAGAAAAGAAAGTAGTAATAATAGGCATGTCAGTGGCCCTTTTCATGTTTTCTTTTGGAAGCATTTCAAGGCTTGATTTTTCTCCTTGTCACAGTCTCTTACACATGTTCACATATTTACTTGTTACAGTGAGCTACTGCAGAGCAATTTCCTACCAAATGTGAGGCCCCAAGTTTGATCCCCAGCACTGGAAAATAAACTGTAGAGTTGGAAAGTTAAATGAAAATAATTTCTAGTGAAACTGATCTAGGTTCCTTTCCTAACATCATGCCTTGATGAACATATAAATATTCTCTAATTTTGTCCTGTACAAAAAGTATTTTGTCAGGTGTGGTCATGCACACCTTTAATCCCAGCACCAGGAAGGCAGAGATCTCTGTCTCTTAGAAGCATAGTACAAGAAAATCTCATCCAGGTGGTGGTTGGGGGAGGCAGAGGCAAGTGGATCTCTGTGAGTTTGAGGCCAGAGTGAGTTCCAGGACAGCTAGAGTTACAACAGAGAAACCCTGCCTCAAAAAAAAAAAAAAAAAAAAAAAAAAAAAAACCAAGAGAGAGAGAAAGAAAAAGAAAATCTTAAGTTCAAGGCTTTACTGGTCCACAGATTGAGTTCAAGGCCAAGCTGGGCAATTTAGTAAAGTCCTGTTTCAAAAGTCAGTGTGAAAGGCCTGAGCATACAGCCCTGTGATAGAACGATTACCTAGTGACCCAGAGGCAAAAGTACAAACTACGGAAAGAGACTGAAATATAATTTACAGAAAAGTATAAATGAAGCTGGCCTTTGTAGTGTACACCTTTAACTACAGCAGAGGCAGGCAGGAAGATCTCTCTATGTTCCAGGTCAGCCAGAGTTACAGAGTGAGTTACATTGTCTCAAAAAAAAAAAAGAAAAGAAAGAAAGAAAAGGTTATAAAGCCATGATAAAAGTATTTTTTGTAATGAAATTAGAATTCAGACTCATAATAATATAAATTTATAAATTCAGACATCAAGAGGGATTAAAATAGAATTAATTTTTTTTGTAAAATATAGCATTAGACATAGGTCTTTAAAATATCTGTATTAGGGTGTACAAAGGATTTAATTAAGAACACACATCTATATGTAATTATAGAAACTTTATATAGAAAACAGAATAAAAGTATTTAATCTAGCTGAGTGGTTGGTGGCATTCAGCATTCAGGAGGCAGAGATAGATAGATCTCTGAGTTCAAGGCTAGCCTGGTCTATGAGTTCCAGGATAGCCAGGCCTACACAGAGAAACCATGTCTCAAAAAACCAAATATACATATATTTCTAAATTGGATTAAAGGAAAAATAACCAAAGAGCTAAGAAAGGAAAGGATGTGATATAAACATTTTACCAGTAATGACATGAAATTGCAATGTGCACTATAGCAATTTGTTTTAATGCTTATGCATTGTATTAAAACATTCATTTGTGCTATTTATAGAAATCTCATATTAAGTGTTTTGTTTTATTGATAAACATTTTTTTTTTTGATCAGGGAATCTCATTATGTAGCTCTGGTAGCCTAGAACTTGATAATGTAGATGAGGTTGACCTCAGCTCAGAGATCTGCCTGTCTTTTTGTCTGTTCAGTGCTAGAATTAAAGGAGTGTACCACCTGGCACTGATGAACATATAAATAGTCTCTAATTTTATCCTGTACAAAAAGTGTTTTAATCCTTTAATCCCAGCACCGGGAAGGCAGAGGCAGAAAGATCTCTGTGAGTTCCAGGTCAGCCTGAGCTACATAGTGAGAACCTATTTCAAAAAATATATGAAAACTTATCTATATAAAAATATCTATTTCTTATTTTTAGAGAATATATTTGGAAATGTTGAACTGTTGAGAAAAAAATGGATATATTTAAAATGCTTATATAAAAATTTCATGAAATAATAGGTGATAATAGTGAGGTCTCTCTACTGTATACATAAATCAGAACACTCAATTGTTCTTTGTTTCCTGAGGCAGGGTTTCCCTGTGTAGCCCTGGCTGTTCTGGAACTCACTCTGTAGACCAGACTGTCCTTGAATTTACCTCTACCTGCCTCTGCCTCCTGAGTTCTGGGATTAAAGGCATGTGCCACCATACCCTGGCTACTCATTTTACTTTTTGTTGGTTTGTTTGTTTTTGTTTTTTGAGACAGGGTTTCACTGTTGTAATTCTAGATGTCCTGGAACTAGCTATGTAGATCAAGCTGGCTTCAAACTCACAGAGATCTATCTGTTTCTCCCTCCCCAGTGTTGGGATTAAAAACATGCACCAATACCCAGCTCAACTGTTCTTTATAAACAGTATCCTCCAATCCCATCAGTGTGAAGCAGGATCTCCTGTGGATTCACCATTTTATTCTTTAGTATAATCTACTATCCAGTTTATTTATGGGTTGGATTATCCACCAACTGGTTTACTCACTATAATCTTTAGTACACATTGCTTGAATCTGTGGGTTGGATTATCTGATAGTTATTTATCTCTCTACCTATAAAAGGGAGAATCAGAAGAGAAAGCCACATTCAAGCTTCCAGCACCCAAGGCCCTGTCTTCAACTCTGCAGTGAAGTCTTCAAGACAAGTTCTACAGCCATGGAGGAGCCTTCAGGAAACTCATTTCCATGCCAGCCATTGATAGTGAGTACATACATAATTCACACTAATTGTGGAATGTTCATTCTTTGTCTCTTTTCTTTATATCAAACCTCTTTAGCTGAGTGCATAGTTGTACTTGATGTAAGATGATGTCCTGTGGGAATAATGTTCTATCTATCTATCTATCTATCTATCTATCTATCTATCTATCTATCTATCTATTTATTTGGTTTTTTGAGACAGGGTTTCTCTGTTGTAACTCTGGCTGTCCTGGAACTCATTCTGTAGACCAGGCTGGCCTCAAACTCACAGAGATCCCCCTGCCTCTGCCTCCCGAGTGCTGGGTTTAAAGGTGCTGGGTTTCTGCCTGGCTGGAAAAAAATATTAATATTTGTTGGAAGGAATTTAAAGTGTACTTAATCAGCTTTGTTCTGTGAGATACATTGCTAGATTTTTTGTCCTTGTATGAACATCTAGAGCAGTGGTTCTCAATCTTCCCAATACTGTGGAGCCTTTAATACAGTCTTCATGTTGTGGGGACCCTCAACCATAAAATCTCTTCATTGTTACATAATAGCTGATTTTTCTAGTGTTGTAAATTGTAATGTAAATGTCTGATACGCCTGTGGTCTTAGGTAACCCCTGTAAAAGGATCATTAGGCCCTCAAAGGGGTTACAACGCATAGGTTGAGATTTTCTGATCTAAAGTGTTTTGGAATAAACTTAGATGTTGTACTTCTGCACTAGAGATGCCTGGATGTCAATGAGGGTGGGTTTGGAACATCACTGTATAGTGACCATAAGAAAAAGTAGCATCCTTAAAGAAAAATGAGACCTCAGCTTCCTATCCTTGATAGTCACATGAGCTAGACATTCCAGAAACCTGTTAACTAGAGCCTTTGCTGCAGCAACATTTGGGATATATCAAATTCAAAATTCTGGGGTCCCACCCTAGACATTTTTGGGTTTCACATATTTGACTTTTAGAAACTCACAGATGACTGTAACTCATGCTATTATCTGAGACCTATTTCTTCAGAGAAAAGGGATGGTATAAGATCTATGAACTGAAAGAAATTATCCACAATCAGTAGTAGATTTCATCCTCTGTGTTGCTTAAATTTCCCGTTGTTTTTTTTAAAGGGGAGGCTCACAAGAAGCATGATACCCCAGAAATTACAGAAGAGCAGAGGGGACAAGGTTTCCAAGAACAAAGTAAAGGCCAAACGCCGACCTGATGTAACTCCATTAAGGATGACCAGTTGCATCTTCCCAAGGCCTGTGACTAGAATAACTTCCCACCCTGGGAACAAAACCAGGCGTAGGCAAGTTGAAGAAAAACTACAAAAATCTAGGCAATATTGTGAACTCCTGAGACTAAAGAAATACCAAGGTAAAGTCAGTAAGAGGGAACTATTATGTCCGTTGGATCTTACAAACCTCATAAAAAAAATTGCACTGGGAATGTGGGATGAAGTCCATGTTCAAAGTGATGATAAATATATGTATTTTTCTCCAGAGTTTACCTGTGTCCAGTCTTCATGTTCGAAAAAGTCAGTGCCGGTGTCCCAGTTGGTGCAAATGTCCCTTCAGCTGTCACCATCTTCCTACAGTCAAGGGGTAACAACACCAGTGGCTCTTCAGTTGTCACCAACTTTCTACAGACAAGGAGTAACTAATGCAGACATCCGGAGACAGACCCAGAGGGTAAAGCAAGCCAGGAAGAGACTGGCTGAGGCCTTGGAGGCAGACAGGCTTGCCAGGCAGGCAGAGACCATGGGGAACAAAGATGAATATTCTGAAAATTAAATTATAAAACTGGAATACCTGAGTGTGGTGGCCTCTGCTACTTCTGCATGACAGAACTTTGGTTTATTTGTGTCTTTTTTGTTTGTTTTTTAGAAACAGGGGTTCTCTGTATAGCCCTGGCTATCCTGGAACTCACTCTATAGATCAGGCTAGCCTTGAAGTCAGAGATCTGCCTGCCTCTGCCTCTGGAGTGCTGGGATTAAAGGCCTGTGCCACCACCACCCAGCATTATTTATATGTCTTTAAATAACAACTCTACCCTGATTATGATAATACATCCAAATCACTCCTTTTAATCTCTGTTCAAAAGGCAAAAATGTGACCAACAGTGTTTGAAATAATAAAGATTATTTTCAGTTTTGATAGAAATATTCTGAAATAGGTTTAATGTGAAAATATCCTTTAGGTTAGCTCTGATCCACAGGACTCGGACTGATAACAACAACCCACAGAGCAAAGGAAATTCTTTATTTTAAAGCATTTAGATGAGCAGGGTCTATGTATTGAGCAGTTAGTTTAGTGAAGCTACTAAGTAGGTTACAAAACCTTAACTCAGGTTGGGCAAGGCATAGCTAGTTTGAAGCTAACTCTTTGTCCCTCCCTACCATGGGACTGCTACTTGCTAGGTACTTAGTTTCTTATGGAAGGATAACATACAGGACTGGAACTATGGTTGCCTTAGGCCTACGAAGGGAGAGAAGATACAGTGGGTATAGCTAATCTCCTCTGTAGTGTTATATCTATAACCTAACCAGTAGATAGTTTTATAATATTAGGTTTAATGGGAGAGGACAGAGGCTTTTTACTCAAAATTATTCAATTTCAGGTTATAATTTTTAAAGTTTGATATTTGAAGTCTCACTATGTGGTGGCCAGGTAGGCCTTGAAATTGATCCTCCTGCCTTAACCTGCTGAATGTTAAGATTACTGGCAAGCAAACCACACCCAACTGTAATGATTCTTATTCACTTTTTTGTCTACAGGAATAATCTAGTCTGAAGGACTATTCAATGTTTTATACTAAATATTTAACTTACAAAATTTATATTAATGAAATGATGATCTGTGTGCTTCAATTTTATATACCATTGTCTTGTTTGGTTTCATGGAATTCTCTGTTGTAATCCTAAACTATCAATAAAGCTAATATTTCCATTAGTACAAGTCCAGAGATTGTTTTATGTGATTGTAATTTGATGCTATAAAATTATTATTGTAGTTGCTGTTATATCTATCATTTATCTAACCCTCTATACAAGCTCTTTACTGTGAGCTACACTTCAATGTCCTACAGCTAATTTTAAAATAGTTCATTTTTTAATTATATGAAGTTTACATAAGGTCACTTGCATGCAAGAATATAATTCGGCTGGATGTGGTGGCATATGTCTTTGATCCCAGCAGAGGCAGGGATCTCTGAGGATCTCAGAGGATCTCAAATCTTTGAGGTCAAGGCCAGCCTGATCTATACAGCAAATTCTAGGATAGCCAGAGCTACAGGGAGAAACCCTGTCTTAAAACAAACAATGACAAAATATCATAACAAGACCATCAAGAAATATAATGCACTTTGACATATTCCCCACACCCCACTATCTTCCCCCTCCCATAACTCTTTTTTCCCTCATCAATTCCACTTCTACTTTCATCTCATCACTACATTTATGATTTTATGTATCTGTAAGGTCTAGGACTCACAAACAGAACATGTCTTTGAGATATAAGTATCCAAGGGGACGTTTTTCAGTGACACATCTTGATGTCAAGGCCACTCACTGCCTTGATTGCCACTTTGTCTACATCTTCCTAGATATAAATTAATTTCTTAATGTGATGAACCAGAATTTGAGAGAATAGGAAAGAAGTCTGAGGAGAGTTAAACTGCACCAGGAAGGGAAAATAGCCATGTAGATGTAATGGTTATTCTTGGTTAAATTAGATGGTAAGATATAAAGCATTTTAGTAAGCTACTGGGGATGTCCATGAGATCATTTCCAAAGATCATTAGATCCTTCCGACTTTGTTGTAATCAATAGCTTAATGCATTCAAAATCTGAATAGAAGTGGATTGTTGGAGGTTTCCATTGAAGATTATATCTTGATAATGGCTTCTACATGTTATCCTCTGATTCCTAAGCATCTCTAGGTGAGTATCTCTTACCCATATATTGTGATGACATTATGCCATTATCATCTATAGTTCATGTTCAAGAACTGCAAATGGGTTTTTTAAATGCACAAAAAATACTTTAAGTTTGCAATTTTGTGTTGGACTTAATTCATAGTTATCCTTATTGACATATGACTGCATATTGCCCTTGGGCCATAGGTTAGACACAGCTGTCAGTGATCACACGGTGCTCTCATTATGCTCTGCCACACCACAGCCCAGAAACAATGAAGAAATCTAATTAGAGTTGGACTTCTGAAACTGGTCAAAAAAAGTTTTTTCCTTTGAACCATTTTTAAATTTATATATATATATATATATATATATATATATATATATATATATATATATATATATATATATTGTCACAGTAGTAAATTCTAACTGATATAGTAAGTTTGGAAGAAGACAGAATTTTTTGGACCTATCTAAAGATCTTTGAAGTAGTTGTTAGCAATGGTGATGGGAGTAAACCTATCAAAGAGGGTCAAACAGTGAATGAGATAGAATGAAGAAATAGCTATGCCTTGTGTCTCTGACAGGTTCTTCAGTTGTCTTATGGATAGTCCCCTACCAGTTTCTTGGGTTCTGAGTAGGGATTACTCCATCTCTAGTCTATAGTGGTTCTAACTCTCTTTAGGTATCTATCTGCTCTGGCCTTGTAATGACCCCTCTCCCTTTTCTCCTTGTAGCAGTAGGCAAGTCAAGTGCCTGAAGGTCAAAAGGATAACTTTAGTCTTATCTGATATCTTCCTTTCTGAATCTTAACACATAGGCTGTCATATGTTGTGAAAACCAACTCCCTAAAACCTATAAGCAAATTTGCTCCCATAACATGAAGTTTCTTTCCCAGAGCTCCCATCACATTGTCTGTTGTAATTCTCTGATTTAAAAAAAAAATGCATCTGAAGAGTAATTTGTCTCAGCTATTTACTGAACCCATTTCAAATTAAACAAAACTCAAGTTATGATTGATTGCTACACTTTTCTATCATTATCAAACATGGGGAAAGAATATCAAAGTGCATACTGTTGGATCATATGAGTGTTAAATGCTTTCCTCTCTGCCCTCAAGTAAAAGACTGTTTTTATAGGATAAATTACCTATGCCAGTAATGATTCTTTGTAGTCCCATGAAGTTCCTACTTGTCTAGTAAAAGCTTCTACTCTAGGAACCTATGGATTTAGGTTATTTCTTCAATTTTCTGGTAATAGTTGTTCTCCAACACCCCCTCCCCAACTTTCACAGAAAAATCACAGGTAGAAACAATTCTTAGGATTCAAGGGGAAGTATGGATACTTGGGCATCACCCAAGACAGTACAGCAGATGGGGTTCCTGGGAAAGAATATGAACTCTCTATTCAGACGGCAAACACAGGTAGACAAGATTCTGGGGGAGGAAAAAAAGGATACCTGAGAGTTTCCCGCCTTCATTAGGGTTGGGTTAGATAACAAGAGCTACTGCCTCATAGATCAAACCCAGCAGCCTTTCTATCCCTATACCTGCTGTTCTGGGGCCTTTCAGTATTTCCCCTGCCAGGGCTCTCACAAAGACTTGTGAGAACATTTTTCTTTTTCTTTCTTCATTATTTTATTATACTTATTTCTTTTGGTTGTTTGAGACAGGGTTTCTCTGTTGTAACTCTGGCTGTCCTGGAACTCACTCTATAGACCAGGCTGACCTTGAACTCACAGGAAGTACTCTCCCTTCCGAGTGCTGGGATTAAAGGTGTGTGCCACCCATCTCCCAGCTACATTTTTCATTTTTTATAAAAGGTAATTAGTTTTTTTTCTCTACTAAAAGTAGTTAGCCTTACAAGGACTAGTATTTTCTGAACCTTCCCTTTCTATCAGTTAGCCCACTGCATCAGATCATGAAGCTGCTTCCACCAATGGTATAAGATAGCCAGCACCGTCATTAGGGATAAAATATAAAAGCCATCCTGGTCAAGTGGGGTTATTAATTAGGTTTGGGCTTGATGTACCTTTTCTACAAAAAGAATTGCCTTGCCAAGATACTTTTGCTTTGCTGGTATATTTTGTGTGACATGGAAGATTATTTGTTTCTAACGGGAAAGATCTCTGAAGGCTTGCTCTTTAAATTTTTAAAATTAATTTTCCTTATTAAAAATGAGTGTGTGAAGTGTGAGTATAGGTGTATGTGTGCCAGGGTGTAAAGGTAAAGACCAGAGGACAACTCTGGAGTTCTCTCCTTTCATGGTGGGTTCAGGAGAGGAAACTCTGGTCATCAGGTGTGCACAGCAAGTGCTTTTACCCACTAAGCCATCTTGCTGATGTGTCCTGTTACCGGTTATTTCCTGATCCCTGGTATTCATGGAGATTTTAACTAGTGAAAGCCCAAGCACCACCAGTGAGTGATTCATGAGTCAGCCCACATGGGATCCGTTTTTATTTTTATTTTGTGTATTCTCTCAGGTCTTTGAGACACTGACACAAGGAAAAATGAATAGTTATGTTAACTCAGGTTCTTCACTTTTCCACTTAGATTGATGATTCCATCTGTAACACAGTCTCACATGCCAAGCTGCAAAGGATCTCTTTCATTTCCTGTTTAAGAGTATTCCCTAACTAAAGTAGTTCAGTTGCAGTGTTCTGTAAAAAAATAAAATGAAGGCACCCATCTGCATGCTAATACAGATAATACTTTTCTTCTATATTAAAGGCCAGACCTGAAGGCTAATTTCTATCATTTCCACTTTTTCTCTTTCCTTCACTGTTCAATTCTTCCCAGGTGTTTTAACTTCTGTGATCCCAGGAAGGCCTCCTCAGCATATATCTAATTAGTAGTCTTCTTTCCCTTGCATGCTGCCAGCTACAATAGCAAGCCTGTATTTTATCAGCTCTTTTGTTTCAACAATTTCTTGGCAAGTAAGAGGATAATAGGAAGAACAGTATCATGTGTTTCTCCATGTAATTCCCCCATCACATGGGCAAGTTCATTTTGAGCAGGCAGTGGAGCTTGTTACGTCTCATCACCCACAAGAAAGGGCATGAGACTGCCATTAGCTGCTTATAATCTGGCCCCACAGGGCCACTTTGGGCAAATGTTGTATGTCCTCTAGTCCACTGGCATTTTTACTAGTACACCCATACTCTTGTGGTGGATACCACTAAGGGGTACCACCCCATCCCATGCAAAGAAAGACTGTCCTACTTTGCTTCAATTGTCAATTTTACAAACTCAACAGTCATCAGACATGAGAGCCTCAATTGAGGAACTGCCCAAGTCAAATTGGCCTGTTGGGAAATATCTTAATTGGTGCAGGGGGACCCAGCCTACTGTGAGTAGCACATAGGTAGGTGGTCCTTAACTTTACAAACTAGTTGAGCCTGATCCTATGATTGGGCCAGAGACTGAGCAAGCAAGAAGCATTCCTCTATGATTCCTGCCTAGAGTTCTTACACAAACTTCCCTCAATAAATAGACTGTGACTTGGAAGTGTAAGATAAAATAAATCCTGTCCTCTCCTAAGAAGCTTTTGGTCAATGTTTTATCTCAGCAACAGAAATAAAACTTAGTCACCCTGTAATTCTTCCTAAGGATGCTCCACTTTCAGATGGCTCAGCCTTGGTGGAATGTTTTATCATCCATATCAGGCAGCATGAAACTACCACTATAGCAAGGAGGAACACTATCTCCCACTGCATGGGGAAGGCCCGTATCAGGACTGCCCAAAAATGATACTCAGCTTCAGGTAATACATCTTAAAAGCCATACAGAGGTCATGTGGCCACTCCTCCCAGTCTTTGGTTCTGTCTGTCCCTGTATGGGTGCCCTGATTATGGTGTGTGATTTTTAGTGGAGATGTAAACAAATGTCTATTCCTGAGATAGGGCACCAGAGCCAGATCAAGGAAACAATTACATCAAGCCTGGCTTGGCAAACCAATGAATTATTTAAGGTTACTTACAGGAGTATGGTTGACTCAATGGCAGCTATAACACAAAAACCCTACCCCAGCAGGGGAAATAACAAAATAAGGGCCTCCCTTTTCTAGCAGCAATTATTTATTATTCATAACTTGGGGGAGATGGCACCTGAGCATTTTGAGTCCTGAGGTTTGATGAGTTTCTTGTTTTGTTAGTTTACACTCCCAGTGCCATTTGAGGGAATCTGTGCTTCCTCTAGGAGAGAATATTTCTTTCTCTTTTCTTTTCTTTTCTCTTCTTTTCTTTCCTCCTTCTATTTTTTCTCTCTTTCTCTCTTTCTTCCATTGTTTTTTTTGAGACAGGATTTCTCTGTTGTAATTCTGGCTGTCCTGGAACTCACTTTTTAGACCAGGCTGGACTCACCTGCCTCTGTCTCCTGAGTACTAGGATTAAAGGCATGCACCACCATCGCCTTGCTTAGGAGGAAATCTTTCAATTCAGCAAATACCTACCCAATAGTTCTCAGAACATACTCAATAGATAGGCTAGAATTAAGATAATGGTCTATCTTATGTCCAAATTAGTACTCTATTATTATTAGCCAGAGAACTCAGGCATGTGTGTCACATTAATGTCTTCATTGATAAACTGAGGGTAAGAGGACACATTGATGCTTAACCAGAGTATTCAACAGTTACGTAAAGAGCATTCCTGCTTGTCTATGAGAAGCACCACATGGTGTTTGGTCATTTATTATCAATGCATTAAAGTTTAGTTATGAAAAAAAATGTGGTCCCTATATAAAAAGGAACACTTCACACAAAAATACCTAATCCTGTATGTACATAGTTTCAGAACTTCAAGATAAATTAAAAAAGACAGAATCATAAGAATGTTAATCCATAATCATAATGGAAAAATACTATGGTTCTACCCCATAACTATTTTAAAAGAAAACAATTTGTTTATACTATTAAAATAGACTGTGTTAATGTGAATACACCCTATACCAATATATAAAACAAAACATGTTGCTTTCAAAGAACTATGGATATTATTTAACAAATAGATTTACCAGATGCTGATTTGGCTGAAATATAACATCATCCCCAAAACAAACAGCAAATCACATTGGCTTCAACCAGTGAGGAATTACTTTTAATCAAAGTATGAATTCAAAGAAAAAGCAATCTAGAACTAATGTCCCTACCCAGAGGATTTTGAGGAAAATAAATCATTGTTTCTGTTCTTTTTGTGTCATCATGATTGAAACAAAAGAAATCAGAAAAAAATCTTCTCACTCTAGATCTTACAGCCACTCTCCAAGAGAAAATGTGAGAGAAATAGAAAATAAATGAAAAGTCAGACTTTCCCTTTGGTATCCAAATTTTATGGTGCCAGTCTTTAGGTTTCAAGAAATCCTGACATACTGTTTTAATACTGATTACAGATTTTCAAAAAAAATTTTGTTGTTGGGCTGACATCTTTGTGGATGTCAGAGGACAACTTGTGGGAGTCTATTTTCTATTTTCACCATCTGGGTTCTGGGAATTAAACTCAGATGATCAGGTTTGGTGGCAAGCCTTCACCACTGAGTCATCTTGTCAGCCCCAAGCAGGACACAGTGGATACTGGGTACTTGAAGGACATAAAGAAGAAAAAGGATCAATATCTAAAAGTTCCACACTGACAAAAAGAATATGTCAGTCAGTTCAGGTTGGCATCTAATTCACAATCCGTCTTGTCAGCCTCCTGAGTGCTGGAATTACTAGTATGTGTCACCATACCCAGCTCTTTAGAAGATGAGTTTAAGTACACTGCACTGAAATTTTGGAAATGTTAAGGGCTGGCTTTTGAGGGGTTAGGAGTTAGACATATAAACATAAATGTTTATAAAACAAAGACTGGAAATTAATAAACTAAACCTACAGATACTACCTACTGGTAGAGGTAACTCCATACTCAACCCTTTCGTTTCCAGTATAAATTATTACACACTCAGTAGAGAGCTGAGGCTGAAGCATCCTGACATGTATTATTTCACTTTCCTAAGGTGTCCCTCTAATTTATGTGCTTAAGTGGAATCATTGTCAATTTTTTCCTACATCTGAGGAATCCTGAAAGGCTGGCTGATGCCTGTAATACTCAAGGGGACTTTACATAAAGCATTCTCACACCTCTTTAAAAGAGGAAAACAGTCAAGGATTTCCTATTATCTTTGCAGAGTACCTCACTACCTTGCAGTCAGTAATGTGAACACTTTACTGTACAGTTTTCTTGATTTCTTGTATTCCTCAGGTGTGTGATTTCCCACAGGCACCACTGAAGGCCATGGGCACATGATCATTCTTCTACTCAGCAGGTTTTCCCCAACACATCATCTTTGGGGCACATTACAATGAGAGAACTAAAAGCTTTAGCTCACATGTGCCTTGGCAGAGAGAATTAACAATTTACTAAGTGTCATTTCATCCTGATTAAAAAGATGAAGGTCTGTTGAACTTTTCTTAATTAATTTCATGGCAAGTTTCTCAGATGGTTCTCAAATAACTGTTTCCTGGCCCTCAGACATTGTATCAAGGCTGTCTGTGTTTACCAGTACAATACGAAAGAAGTGAAACTCTACCTTTTTGAGGCAAAGTCAAAAATATACTTCATTTTTTAATTGGCTTCTCTAGGAACACTTACGGGGAGGGCTGTTCTTTTGTCATATTATAAAGAATAAAATTACCCAACCATGTGAAGAGGCCTACATGGTGAGACATTTAAGGTCTCCTTTCAAAAACCAGCAGTAAATTCCTAGGAATGTGAGTCAGCCTTCCTAGAAGGGGTTCCTTCACAAATAACTTTAGAAGACTACAGTCTGCTTGATATCTTGAATGTAAGCTCATGAGAAATCCCAAGGAAGAATTACAGAACTAAGGTGCCCTCATGTTCTTGACCTATCAAGTGTGAGGTATCATTTGAAGTCACAAAATCTGGGGTGGGAGGAGAATATATTATATACCAATAGATAATGTGTACACATGATGTAATTCTCTTAAGTTATCTTAGGATCAACAAAGCTTTTAGAAATTCCCTCAATGATTTCTCACCACAATTCACATCCACCTGTTATGCATTCTTTTGTGCACAGAGAGGTAGGAGTTACTGGTGAAAGACTTTCCACAATGGTTACAACCATAGGGTTTTTGCCCAGTGTGTGTCATTAAGTGCTTCTTAACAGCTGAGAGATTATTAAAAGCTTTTCCGCAGTGATTGCATTCATATGGTTTCTCTCCAGTATGTATTCTTTTGTGTACAGTTAGAGAAAAGCTGCTGCTGAAGGACTTGCCACACTCATGACATTCATAGGGCTTCTCTCCAGTGTGAGTTCTTAAGTGCTGGGTTAGATACGAGCTCTTCCTGAAGGTTTTCCCACAATCCTGGCACTCAAATGGTTTTTCTCCAGTATGAATGCTGTTATGTCCAGTGAGAGAGGACCTTGTACTGAAGGCCTTTCCACACTGAGTACATTCATGGTGAGTATCGCCCCCCGTGTGAATTCTCTTGTGGCTTTTGAGGTTACAACTGGTACGGAAGACATGAAAACACTGGTTACATTCATAGGGCTTTTCCCCAGTGTGAATTCTTACGTGAAGTCTAAGGGATGAGGGATCGCTAAATGCTTTCCCACAGTAACTGCACTCAAATGGTTTCTCCCCATTATGTATTCTTCTGTGAACAGTAAGATAAGATTTGCTGCGGAAGGATTTTCCACACTGACTACAGTCATAGGGTTTTTCTCCAGTGTGAATTCTCTTGTGCTGAGTAAGGTTAGATTTTGTGCTGAAGACTTTAAAACACTGATTGCATTCATTGGTTTTCATTCCATGATGACCTCTTTCCTGTTAATTATAAGATAAATGGTAACTATAATTTATAATATTATTAATATATTATGCTATAATAAGATTCTCTTTCCCAAAATAATAAATAGTTTGGCTCTTTTCAGTGCTTATGTATGATTTCTGCTTAGTTTGAGCTTATTCAAAAGCACAGACACTTGGCTGTAAATTCTTATATCAAAAAACATTTTATGATAAATTTAAGATCACTTAAGACCACTTATGTTTCAAACACCCAACACCTGATTCATACTTAATGAAATGTGAGTTTGTGGGGACATTCAGTGAACAAATTTGTTGGAAGCTGTCTTAAACTTTTCTCTAAAAATATAATTAGTTTCACAGTATCTTCCCAGAGACATCCTTTCCTAAAGTTTAAATGACACTACTCATAATGACTCTCTGGAGTTTTTATCTTTTTTAACATGGAAAAACCAGAAATCATTACCTCTAGTTTTACTGTTTTTCCACTGTTAACATGTCCTTTTCTAAAAATGTGCTTCTTGGGAGTCAGCAATTTGGCTTTAAGTACAGTCTCCAAATCTGAAACAAATTGCAAAGAAATAAGTCAATAGAAGAAAAAGAAAAACAGTGAGGTGCATACATGATTTAAGGCAGACTACGAGAGGCCAGAATATTTGATAAGGACTGGAAAGAAGGGGAGATGGTTCTGGAAATTTTAGGCATTAAATAAAATATATTCTAGACATATAATGAGATTGATAAGAAATGGACAAAATAAATTACCAGGAATGGAAATTGTAACTAAAATTTTGCAATCTATATTGTTTAGTTTTCATTGTGCTTATGTGTGCATGTGTGTGCTGATGTCTACAGAAAACAGACCATCTTGGTTCCCCTGAAGCTGGAATTAAAGACAGGTGTGAGTCTTCCTATGTGGGTTCTGGGAAGTGGACTCTGGTCCTTTGCAAGAGCAGTACATGCCCTTAATCTTTGAACTATCTCTGTAGCCTGTGACTTCTAATTTAAAATGCAAAGAACTTCAATATTTGTTTTTCCTTCATAGGCCAATATAAGAGATGATGAAGGCAGAGATGAGAGAAAAGTAAAAAGAGTAGAAGTTCATGCTAAATGTTCAGAGGAAAATAATAATTCTACTTTCTATTTCTGCTTCCCAGGAAAGTCCACATCTACTTGTGCTTACCTGAGCAGATGCCTGGAATAATTCCTCTGTCTGTTATAGCCTTGTCTTCTTGCTCCAACTGGGATATCAGATTTGGTTTATCAAGGTGATGCCCTATTTATAGAAAACAATACATGTCAATGTTAGGAAGATTATTCAAGGGATATGCAACTCCATGAAGCTGAAGCCAATACTTTTGAAGATGAAAAAGACTGTATTTGTAGTGGAATAATTCTGTCTAAATTCCAAATAACACAGTAAGTTTCATAAGAAAAAAATATATAAGTATTTCTACCTTAATGTTCAAAGTGATGTGTTATAAGAATCCCAGATATACATGCCAAATTCAAAAATACACTTAGATGGCCCTAAAAGTTTAACTATGGAGAATATAAAGTCAGGGCAAAAGAAAGATACTCCTTTCTCAGGGAAGACATTAGACAGAAAGTTCCCAGAAAATATGGGCCACATCTATTTTCACCAGTGTTCTTTGAAATTCCTGATCACATTTAAGGAGATAAAAGTGCTTATGAAAGACTTGTAAACTTTACAGTGAAAAACATGAAAGGGTGAACTCAAAACTCCTCTTCTTCCACAAAAACAGTCAATAATCTTACAGGAATGAATTACCTTTCTGGAACTACAAACTTCTGTAAAAATGAAGTCTATTAGTAGAATGTTTAGCTATGGAGAAAAAAACCCAAATAATCCATCTTTACTAAATCTGAGTAAGAGGGCTTCAGGCCATTTTTTAACAGATTCGCACTTTTCTTTTCTCTGTTCTGGCTGTGTTTGAAGAGGGCAGCAAGCATTGTTAGCCCTAGAGAGAGCAGAACAGAGCTTAGTCTATGTTTTCTTTTACCCTCCAGGGACTTCTTACAAGACTGGCTTCAAGGGCTTTCCTTTATTTCTTTAACTCCAAACTCTGAGACATGTGATAAACACATTTAAGGGACAATGTACAAGAAAAAAAACAGTAGACACAAACAAGCACTAACTAAAAAGAGTTCAGGAAGAAAAGGAGACTAAAAGATGTTTGGCTAAAAGTGTATTGCAAAGATATCTAATGTTCTCCAGAATCAAGATTTTTACAGACATAATCAAGGCAATGGCATACTCCCAGAAAAGACCCTACAAGGGACTAGACAGAAGTTCAAGTCAGTATTAGAAAACATCTTGCTTAGTTTTAGTATTTATATGCCCTTATGTAAATAAAAAGTTCATTTGAAGAGATTAAAAGATTTGGGTTTTAGGCTCTAGGACTTCAAAGAGATATCTGGCAAATTATCTGTGTCCATATCTGATAAATACAGATACTAAAAAATTAGTTTTGAAACATCAATAATGCTACATACAACAATGACATGATATTCCCCAGAGGTGGAAAAAAAATCAGACTCTTGAATTGCTGCACAGATTGAGTAACCAAAAGCAAAATTCAAAATGCTCTAAAATCCAAACCTGGCTTTTAAACCTTTCTTTATTATTGAGAATTGTATATATAAATACAGTGAAATATGATCACATTGATATCCTCCTCAATAAATTTCTCTCTTAACTTCACATCTCTTCCTTTGCACCAACTGCCACTAGCTTATTAAGGAGCTAGTTGGCTGGCTTGATCTTATACATGTTTTCTTCAAGTAACCACAGCTGCTGTGAATTCATGAGTTTGTCATCCATGTCATGCACATAAAATTGTATTTCATAGATTCCTCTCCCTCCTTCAGATTTTAGATTCTTCCCACCTCCTCTTTTGTGATGTTCCTTAAGTCTTAGGGGGTAGTGGTAATGTAGATGTCCATTTTAGGAGTGGGTACTGAGTCTCTTATTTTTAGCTCTTTAACCATTTATGCATCTCTCCATTGATTGATGCCCAGGTCTATGGGTATAAGCACAAACATTTAGAAAGTACTTTGACAGCATGACCACTTAGCAAAATAACAAAATGGTTCCATTCTAAGGCCTGTGACCTCCCTAGTGATGAGCTTTTACTAGGATACTGCTAATATTTCTTTAAAAGGCAAAAAGATCATTATAAGTTTGAAGCTGACCTGGTCTTCACAGAGTTCCAGGCTAGCCATATCCCATAGGGAGACTGTCTCAAAAAAAATAGACAGAGACACACACAGAGACAGATAAAGAGAGAAAACATGGAATTGAGGGGAGTGAATAGAGTTCTATGATAACTGAGACTTCCAACACTCCAGTTTCAACAATATATCAATTCCTTCAAATAAGAACTGACCTTGTAATGTCAGTAAAGAAACAAAAGCCATAAAGAATAAACTAAGTGGCCCTAAAGACAAGTCAGTATATTCACCAATAAGAGAAAACACATTCAACTCAAATGCACACACAACACTGTCCAGCAATGACCATATTAGGCCACAAATAAGTCACCAGATATGGCTATGTGACCCTTTCTTCTTCAACTTGCTTTTGGTCACAGTTTTATCAGAGGAATAGAAACCCTAAGACAAAGGGCAACAATGAGAAAATGAAAAGATGCATAACAGAGGAATTATTAGAAAACTGGAATCTGAAAAGGTCTCTAGTACCCAAAATATGTAGCAAACTTTTTATAATCTAACAAAAATACTAACAACTCAATGGATAAAGGACTTGAATGGACATTATTTCTCACAATTAAACAGTTAACATACACAAGCAAATATGCTCAATATCATTATTCATTAGGGAAATGCAAATCAAAACAATGGGTACCATTTCGCACCCATTAGAATGACTACGATCAAAAGAAAATGTTGTAGATGCATTAGTGTGACTTGTACAATGGAGCTGATACCATGGAAATGTTTGGGAGTTCATAACAAACAAAACATAATAATCCCAGAAATATCACAAATGTTTAAAGCAATGCATAAATATTCAAAACAATATTATTCAAAATATCCAAAAATAAAAACTATCCAAATGCTTATCAACCAATTAATGGACAAGCAAAATTTGGTATGTCCGTAATACTAGTTATTCATTACAAGGAATAAAACCCTGGAATATGTTACACTATAGCTAAACCTTTAAAATACGGTATTAGAAAGAAGGCACACACAAAATGTGTTGTGTTTTATGATTCCATACATGTGACATGCTTCAAAATAGGTACAGCAATAGAGTCAGAAAGCAGATTAATGGTAACCAGGGGCAGTGGATGAGGTTTAAAAGCCATCACCCATGGCTCCTAGATTCAAGTTTTTTGTTTTATATGTTTGCACCAGAGTACATGGGGAAGCCAGGAAATGTGCCCCTAGGGGTGGATGCCTTCAGGGCAGGGGAGGAGGAAATAGTAAAATACAGATAAAATGAAAATAGAAAATAGAATAAAGGGACAGAAAGGTTCAATACTGGAGTCGGGTAGGGAATGGGGAAATGAGAGTTAGCAGACGGCTTAACTAAATGAAGGACATATGAAAAGGTTGCATGGAAACCTATATTCTTCCAACCCAAGAAGTGAAAAAAAACTCAGAAGGAATAGTTGAACACAGGTGACATGAAAGAATATGGGAGATACACTCAAGGTTAAAGGTTTAAGTGGACATAAGATGACTGGGGAGAGGAGATGGTAGGGGTTAGAGTAGCCAAAAGTAGGCTATATGAGCCTTGTGGTGGTTTATGAGAGTGGCACCCATACACTCATATACTTGAATGCTTAGTTCTCAGTTGGTGGGTTGTTTATGAAGGATTGAGGTGTGGCCTTGTTAGAGAGGCTGTCACTGAGGGCGGGCTTTGAGGTTTCAAATGCTCACACCAGGTCCATTTTCTTGCCCTCTGCCTCCACCTTGAGGATGATGTAAACTCTCAGCTACTATTCCAGGGCCATGCCTGCCTGCCTGCTTGTCTACCTGCTGTCATGCTATTCATAATGATAGCCATGGACTAACCCCCTGAAACAGTAAGCAAGACCCTAACTAAATGTTTTCTTTTATAAGTTGCCTTGGTCACAGTGTCTCTTCATGGTGATAGAACAGTAAGTAAGATAAGCCTTATGGATATCCACTGGTTTACAAACCGGCATATAAAAAAGCAGAGTTTGAACAGAAGTATGCTGCATATTTTGGTGCAAGACATGGGATAGTTCCCTACAAGTTATTGGTCAGGAGGCTGTAGAGGCACCTAAAACAACACAGGTTATTCCACTGCTTAGTGGCCCACCATAACCAGACAGTAAGACTCTATTGCTGAAGATACTGCTCACTTTGGATGCACAATGTAGAGAAATCAACCTTAAAATGATCAGGAATCTCTTTCCCTGATGACTAGGTTATATAATGCCAGAAGATGCTATGTAGGCTGCTGAGGGAGAAGAGATATCAATGGTCTTTCTAGTGCTAGATACTTCATGCTATACTACTGACTTGCTGGCAAAAATGTGCCCACTTGTACAACAGTGAGTAGCATGTTGGTTATGGAGGTAACCAATGGCTTTCTGACTGGACATGTGGCCTGTTTGCTTCACAGGAAAGATTTCAGGCCAGGTACTGTAAACCTGGTCAAAAGTCTCTGACTGGAGAAGTCATAGATCCTAGAGATGAACATACTCTTGTTTTGCTAAATGGGTATGCTGTCAAATTGTACTCTAGATATTTATATCCATAGATCTCTGTTCTTCTCTCAACTTTGTTCAGAGAAGCTTCTTTCTGCCCTTAGCAGTAGTTAATAAAGAGAACCACAACTGGTCAAAGAACTGAGGGATGGGTCATTATATCGACTTCCCCTCATCTAAGTCTCATGGAACTTAAGTGGATGAGGGTCCAGAAATAATGTGAGAGCTGGCAGATTGAGGGGGTGAGGATGAAATACTGACTCTTGGACACAGCATGGCCATTGCATGCATCAGCTCTTAACAGATGTGGTTACATGTATAAGATCAAGCCAGTCAAAATTATAGCATAGCTGGGGGAGGATCCCTGAGGCCCTATCCATATTGGATGAGCTACTTCCAGTTAGCTTGCTCATGCAAGAGTGGATGACCACATTCCCATGTGCATACAGGAAGCACTTGTTAGACCCAGGGTATTAGTAATAACAAAAACAAAAAGATGACATAAAGTTGAAAGGGAGATAAGATAGAGGAGTTTAGGGAAGGTGGAGGGAAGTAGTGATGGATGGAAATTATCAATATACAATATACATTGAATACATGTATGAAGCTTTCAAAGGAAAATTATATATTATAATTACAAGAATTATCTTAGTCCCTTTTCTTATGCTGTATCAAAATGTTGTGGCTAAGTGCTACTTATAAAGAAAAGAGGTTTATGTAGGTTCAAGATTTTGGTGTCCAAAAAGTTCAAGTGGTATGGCACTTACATTTGGAGAAGGGCCCCTGGCTTTGTCTCAATATGGCAGAAAGAGTGAGAGAGATGGTGGAATGGTCACAAGCACGTAACACTTTTACAGAGGATGCAGCTTCAATTTGCAGCACCTATACCTAGTAGCTCACAGCTGCCTGTAAGTCCAGGATGTGACACCTCTGGCCCTTGTGGGCACTGGAACTCATATACACATATCACACGTGTACACATAATTAAAAACAATAAAATTATCTTTTTTAAAAAATAGGTTAATATGTCAGAGAAGTAGAAAAGGAAAAAGTTTTTTGAAGAAAGGACAATGCATGTAGGTTGCCTCCCTATACCACAACCCATTCATCAGAGAATTAACTTGATCCCATGAGACCTGACTCAGTCCCAAGAAACAGCATGAATCCTTTTTAGGGATGATCCTGCTACTTTCCAACATAGCCCATCATTAGAAGTTTCCACTACTTTAATACTGCCTTTCACAGAGGACTTTGTTTCTACCATATAAACCTTTGGAGGCTAAGCCAAATCACAGCAGAAGTAATGAAATGTCCTGAAATTACACTGCTGAACAATGTGGTGAATATATTAAAAGTCATTCAATTGTATATTTTAAATGATTCAAACATTTTTTTAAATATCAATAAACAAGCTGGACTAGCTCTAGTTATTAAATAAAAGCAGGGCTGATGGTGGCTTACCAAGTGAGGCCAGGTTCTTCCAGTTTTCCAGCATTACCTTTCTGTACAGAATTCTTTGAAAAGGATCCAGCAAAGCCCACTCGTCCTGTGTAAACTGCACAGTTACATCTTCGAAGGACACCAACTCCTAAATTATTCACATATCACAGATCAGTCAAGGACTCAAACAAAGAGAAGGAGAAGAGAGCCCAAGATGGTAGACCCAATGATGGAAACCCAGAGCACAGATGGAACCCTCCCCCAGCTATGCTGTAATTTTGACTGGCTTGTTCTTATACATGAAACTACATCTGATAAGAGATGATGCATCAATGGCCATGTCATGTCCAGAAGACAGTGTTTCATCTTCAGTTCTCAAAGTGCCAGCTCTTACATTATTTGTGATCCCTCATCCACTTACGTTCTATGAGACTTAGATGGGGGGAAGTTGATATAATGTGTATGCAGGTTGAGTGTGGACTGCCTTGGCTCCTGGGCTTGATGTTCTGGCTCCTCCTCTGTCTACTTCCTACTTCCCAAAGTCCCTTTCTTTTTCTATTCAGACTGTGAGCTCCTGAAATCTCATTTTCTGGGGCTGAACATAGGCTTGGGACAATCCACAAAGAGGTGTGAATAAATGAATGAATGAATAATTACCCATTGTGGTGATAAACTGCCTGAAATAAAGACAGAGTCACATCTTTACTTGACCTCCCTACAAACTCTTAGGAAGTATGTGACCATTATTAGAGACTCTGGAAGGAACTTTAAGAATGCAGTAAATGTTGATACAAAAGACATTTTGGGGGGGATATCTCCTAGGCTTTGACAAATGTCTGGGGATCCTGGTTGAACTGTAGAACTCTCTATAGCAACAAGCTTTATGCAAGGAATGACTTGGGGAAAAAAATGAAGATCTGACTTACCTGTAATAAGCTTGTCAAGAACTCTTTGGTCAGCCCTTCATTTGCCAAGCACCCTTCCTCAGGAGACAATGGGTACAGAGAAGACTGAACTGGGGAAGAAGAAGTAAGTCAAAAGAATCTAGGACATTCCAGGTTGCTCTGAGGCTTATCTATCTACCTAAGACTGATGATATACCACTATGCACACATATAGCATGCACATACCTTCACCCTTGTACAGATATTCAGTCACAGATTTCATAAGCATGATATAACCTTGCTTCAATTTTGCTAAGACAACAGAGCACTTGGGTCTGACTGCCTATGAAGAAGAGAACACATTCCCAGATGAGGAAACTGATATTCTACAATCATCATTATTTATTCCAGGAATAATTAAAAGAATAATTCAAAAGAGACCTTATAATCTTCATGACGATGACATGTCCAACACCCATCAGCTACATCAGGTCCCAAGAGCTGTCCATCACTTCCAAGCTTCACTGGACTCCACTCCTGCCATATCTTGCCTTACCTACCTTACCTGAGGAGGCTTGAGCTTCTTCAATGGCTGTCTAGCCACTACCCCTTTCTGAACTGTGGTCATAGAGGCCTTTGAATCTGACTCTAAGGGCTGCTAGGTCCCAGTGAATTACCATATATCAGAGGAATAGTAGGTGCCGCCATCATTACTCTGACACCAGAGCTCCTGATCACAGGGCAGTAGATAGGCCAGACACACTTCTGACTCTGACAGGCACCAGGGGCAGCACTCTGGAATCAACAGAAGATAGGAAGTCTACACAGTCACTCTTCTTCCCAGGGTTGTTGAAGACAAGCCATTTTCAGCTTGTCCATTTTGACTTTCTTCAAAATGCACATTCTGTTTCCCACACTGGGCCTTTATTCTGCTTGGCAGATCATATGTGGGGGTGGGGAGAGAGAAAAAATAATAAAATACTAGAGTAAGACCAATGGCTGTATTTATAATATCAAATAATTAGAATCATCACAAATTTGTTGGGGATGGGGTGGGGAGCTTAGCACGTAAAGGCACTTGTTGCCAAGTCTCACAACCTTTCTTGTTCCCAGGGACCCACATGGTAGAAGATGAGAACTAACAAACTCCCCTCTTCCCACTCACACTCTATGGTATATAACACCCACACACAAAATAAATAAATTCAATAAAATAACTATAGCCCACACAGAAGGAGATACCCAAGTTCTGCAAGTTGTCCTCTTACCTCCACAGTAACACACAAAAAATATAAATTAAAAGGTCATAAAAATTATAAAGAAATAAATACAAATGATCATCAAATGAAAATGGCTAAATAAACTGTAGGCTAGCTGCATAATGAGGAAACAGTGCAAAAAATAAAACAATGAAAACATCTATGGTACTGAAAGAAATTATCTCCAATTTAAGTGGAAAAAAATTCAAGGTGCGAAGAAAGCAGTATGTGTAAACATGCTGTCTCTTTTTTTTATAGGTCTCTTTTTTTTCTGGAGTTACAGAAAACTATAATATATAGTACCATAGAAGCAGTTTCTTGGGGTATTGTTGTTTATCTATGCACCCCAAGGAAAACAGTGAACAGTGTATGGGATAAGAATAGAGCTGAAACACTTAAGGAGTTTGGACAATGTGCTAAAATGGATTTGCAGGAGTCTTGGCTCCTGGGCCTCTTTGGAAGACATATTTCTAACTCCTCTCATTCCCAGTATGCCTCAGTTCTAATTTGCAGTACCTATGAGTATGTTTCCATACTTTGCAGAAGGAATTCTGAAGATTTAATTAAGGTGAAAACTTTGAGTTAGGAGATTATCCTGGATTATACAAATTGAATTGTATAAGGTAGGAAGACAGAGAAGTCAGAATCTGAGATCTGACAACAGAAAACATAGGAATTATAGAAGGTGAGGGAGGTGGGAAGGCAGATACAAACAGTAAGACAGAAAGGAGGGGACAGAAAAAGAAAAAGGAAGAGATGGAGACAGACACAGGATGAAAGGCAGAGACAGATAGAGAGGCAGATAAAACTGAAGATGCCTCCTTGTTGGTTTTAAAAATGGAATAAGAGTTGGGTGGTGGTGGTGGTGCAGACCTCTAATCCCAGCACTTGGGAGGCAGAGGCAGGTAGATTTCTGAGTTTAAAGCCAGTCTTGTCTACAGAGTGAGTTACAGGACAGCCAGAGTTATAACAGAGAAACCTTGTCTTGAAAAACAAAACAAAAGTGGAAGAAGATTGCCAGTATAGTGGTACATGCCTTTAAGCACTCAAGAGGCAAAGGCAGGAGGATCTATGAGTTGAAGGCTATCCAGAGTTCTACATAATGAGACCCTTTGGGGAGAAAATGGAGGAAAGAACCACAGGTCAAGGAATGTGGATCATTTGTGTAACACTAGAAAAAGCTTTTTAAAAGTTCTAAGGAAAGCTGCCTGAAGAATTTAGAAATTAGATATTCTGAGCTCCAAGACAATGAAGCCATGTTTCTGTGTCATCTGAAGCCACTGTTTATAGTAATTTGAGATACCAGGAACTACTAGCTTGCAGTGGATTTACTACTCTTTTCCAAATGGTTCTTCTGTCTCCTTAGACTCAGCCCTCAATATTCTCATCTTTATCATCTTTTCTGTTAGAATGTACATTCCATGGAGACAGGACAAAGTCTGCTTTGTTTCTCCAGGATCCACATGCAAAAGGCCCAGTTCATGAAAGTGACCAACTGTTCTAGACTGTCTTGGACTGTTATGAATCCTGAATGTCCTCAGTCCTGGCAAACTCTTCAGCCTTGAGTAAAATAAGGGTCTTGATCATCCTAATCTGTGTAATCATGAATATCATTTATATAATAACCAAATATCCCCTTAATATGACTACAGGAAAGCTAAAATAAAAAATGGCAGGAGTAGGGATGTTGCTCAATGGCAGAGCACGTGTCTTAACTTGTCCAAGACAAGTGTTTGATCCCCAGCTTTGGATAAAAGAAATCAAACACACATAGCTAATACATATCTTCCATATTATTAAAGATCATACTGCTATTTCAGAAACATTAAGTTCCTATTAGGAGGCAAGGTAGGAAGGACAACCTTGTATGCTACCTTTTAATGTGAAAGTTGTTCATACTCTTCCAAATGTTTTCAATCTTATTAACGTCTAGTAGCTAGTCTATTCAATTTTAGATTTCTGTTACTAACATAAGGGAACTCAAAACATCTTTTTCATACATGCACATTTATTCTGAAACTTCATGAAAAAGTACAGGTTTTTAGATGTCACATGGAATGGGCTTGAAGAATGCCACTGAGTAGTTCTTCTAGCATTTACTGGGAATACTTGTAAGAACTAAAAATACACAAAAATCTCATATATTTGTACTTAATATAAAATCCTGAAAATTTTGGTATTATAGGACCCAAGAAAATTCTCCATTAATGTGCTTATTCATATTCATGCTGACTTTGTGTAATTTGGATTTAACTATATTTACTTATTACATACCTTAATATTCATCCCTTTGACTATGACCCATTAAACATTAATACAGCTTCTAAAGATAACCCTCGTTCTTAGGTGGCTGCATCCTTGGAATTACAACCTACTACAAGTGAAAGAAGACCACCACAGAAGTTCCATACTGCAGGGCATGCTGGGATTCTATTGCTTCATGTTCCACATCGTACTCACCCGGTTACACGAAATTCATAAGATTAATGAAGGCAGGTGGACACTGAGGCCTTTTCAACAAAACATTGAGGTTTCAACAGAAATCTGAGTTTGAATGATGTTTCTCGTCTGAAAAAAAAATGGCACAAAGATTGATGCTGACCCCTTTTATAGAAAACACTAAAGCTGTGACAAAAATAACCTCCATCAGACCCTCCCTCCCTCCATGTGTATTTACAGACTTAACATGTAATAAGAGATCAGCCTGTGGCTGGGAAAATGGAACACATTATTCCTATGCAGGCACAAGATCAGAAGGACAGGCAGAAGCTGAAATAGTATGTCTATTAATTGTTCAACTTATTTGACTGGAGATCTTCCAGTGACTCCATGTGCAGTAAACATGCCTTGTCACTTAGAGGACCTAAAAGTGGCAGGGCTGAACTTCAGAGAGCAGAAGGATTTCCACTCTAACACTACTGCTAATTCTCGTCAGTGCTTGCTCCTTGGACAGCAGGATACAGATACTGCCTACTGGGCTTCCGCCCACTGACAGCTCAGCCGAAGTCAGTGAGAACAAAAAGCATCTCCCGAACAGCGAGAGCTCGGGCGACCGTCCTGGAAGGATGATGAAAGGTGTCGTTATCTCTGGGCTATCGAAGCAGCCTGAGGCCTCGGGGAGGAAGCAGGCGTCCAGGACTCGGTGCAGGGGACACTTCCCAGCCCGGCCGAAGCTCCTCCCACCTGCCGAAGGCAATCACCTCCGGGAACAAGCACAACAGCTCCTTCCAGCGTGGTTCCCCACTCAGTCCCGCCCAGCGCTCCCACTTCCTGCCCTTCCCTGCTCGCATCGCGGACCACTTCCGCCCAAAAGTTGGTGGGGTTTCTGGGAGGGCTTAATGGGAAGTTGTACGGTCCGCACACCCTTATAAGTTGTAAGTGTTCTTCCTAGTTTGCTTAAAGACTCTGTACAAGGCTGGATTGGGATAGGTCCAAGGGTTCTATGGAAGTGGCTGCGGTGGGGATTAGTGCCAGGTGCAGAATCATGGGCAGAGGAAGCCAAAAGTGAACTGAGTCGACCATGGGTGGAGATTAGTTTCAGAGGTTGGAATGTGATAGGATAAGGTGTGAGGCAGGATTGCTACTGCCCCAAGGAATTTAGAGGCTAGTTGCAGGGATGGGAATATGTATGAGCATATATGGCGTGGGGTGTGCTAGTCCTATGGTTCTACCAATGTGAGAGATCATTACCAGGGGTGGTACTGGAGGTGACCCTCGAATCATTCAACAGTAACCTTTCTTCAGTCTGTTCTCCGTGATTATACAGCCCACTAGAATTGCCTTGTATACATTTCTCTGCAACTTGCTTCTCTAGGATGAGCATTCTCTTCTAAAATTTTTAATTACTTTTAAAATTATTTTTCTAAAAAATTTAATTATTTTTGGACAGTCTCTGTCTGTCTCTCTCTCACACACACACGTGCACACACACACACAGACACCCCTATATAATGAATTGTGGTAAAATAATTGCTGGTATGAGCAGAAAACTTTCAGCACTGAGTAGGGATGACAAAAATGGTTCATCTCATGACATGGATGAAAAGGACGGTTATATTTAGATCATGTGATAATTGTAATTCTAATGCTTTTGAAGAGTCTCCATACCGACTCCCATGGTAGCTACATTACTTTATATTCATATAAACAGTATATAAAGATTTCCTTTACGCAGTGTCCTTAACAATATATTTTATTATTTTTTTCTTTTCTTGATGAAAGGCATCCTAACCAAACAGGATAGAAGCTCCTGCTATATCATTGGGCGTATACTATGAAGAATCATTGTTCTAGTTTGCTTTCTACAGCTGTGATAGAATATTCTGACAGAAAAGCCTCTTGAAGAAAGGATTTATTTGGTTTACACATCTTGGTCACAGTCCATCACCGAGGGAAGTCTGGGCAGGAACTGAAACAGAAGACATGGAGGAACACAGCTTACTGTTTTACACCCTTAGGTTGCTTGACTTACTTTCCCCAATAACCTAGGATTTCCTCCCTAGGGTCCCCAGGGTGGTATAGATTGTCCTACATTAATCATAATAGTGAAAGTGCCCCACAGACTTGTCTCCAGGTAAATCTGATGGAGGTATTTTCTCAACTGAGGTTTTATCTTCCCAGTTGATTCTAGCTTGTGTAAACTTGACAAAAACTACATCAGCTTTCTATAGATGTATCTACATACTCATGTGACTTCACTCTTCACAATTGCTAAGCCTATGTGCCCATTAATAGATGAATGGATAAAAATGTGGTAAACGTATACAGTGGAATTCTATCCAACCATAAAGAATATGCTATTTGCAGAAAAAAATGGATGAGGAAGGAATCATTATACTAAATCACATTAAATAAAGTAAGCCAGTCTCACAAAGAAAAAATATTGCATGTTTTCTGTCATACATGGGATCTGGGGGGTGGGGCGGTTTGTAGGGAAATGTCATAAACCCATTCCTTCTGCAATTAACATATGTTTATTTAAAAGTACATTTTATTTATTATGTGTATCTGCATGCAGATGTCAGAGTACATTCCTCAGGAGTTAATTCTTCCTTTCCACTATGTGGGTCCCAGGGATCAAGCTTATTATAAGCACCCTTACCTACTGAACTCTCTTTCAGCCCAATACATGTTAATATGTGTTAATTTGATAAAACAGGGATTTTATGCAACCAGACTAATGCTAAACTGTGTTGGGGGTCATTGCCTCAACCTTGTTATATATAGGCACTGCACATTGTGTCTTTTTGTGATTGAAATGGATTTATCTTGAATGTAATCTCTTATTTTCAGGGATGAAAATAAGATGCTGAGTGTGAGCATCAGGCTGACTGTGGAGCCAGACAAGGATGGCAACTTCAGTTCCCAGGCACAGTTGGAGTTCTGTTCTTGGTTCTGTGTCTACTGCAATCATCTGTGTGCTGGGGGATGTGCTGCAAGTGATCATCAGTGGATACCCTAGCCTGGGAAGAGGGATAAAGAGTTAGTGTGTAGTAGGAAAAGAGTTTTTGTTGGAGGATATGAGACAGTTCTTGAGATGGATGATGGTGGTGGTTGTACAACAACATGAAGACACTAATACCACTGAGCCAGGCATGGAAGCATGGGTCAGAAGGTATATTTTTATGTTTTTTAGGTTTTGTGATAATTGTACAGTCAAAAGAATATGATCTGTAGCTACCTTGAGATTGCATTCTGATTTTCAGTCTCTGTTCATCTGAGTGCCCCTCCTCTTCCTCCTCTTCCTCCTCTTCCTCCTCTTTCCTCTCCCTGCTCCTTATCCTTCTCTGTCTCCTTTTCCTCGTCTCCCTCTTCTTTTCTCCCCCTTTGTTTCTCTTTCCTTCCTCCTAATTTGTTTCTCTCGCCTGCTTTCTATCTTGCACCCCCTCCCCAACTATACTACCAGATTATTCCTTTCTGTTAGGAAATCCCATTTTTGTCCTTATTTCTGTATCCTGTATCCTTTGTGTCAACAGAAGGAGAATTACCTTCAAAGCTGGCGGACCATGAAAGCTGCAGGAATTAAGACAAGGGTTGAGATTTCATGGCAGCAAATATATCAAGACATCACATTGTACTTCACAAATGTATTTATTTGTCAAAAGTTTAAAAATATGTAATCATGATAAAATTTATCAAAAACATCAAGTATTATGTAGACATAAAGCTATTTTTATATGCTACAACACAGGATTAATATTCTATTTTATGTAAATTAGTTTTTAGCTAATAGAATAACAGAATTTTTATATATTTACAGATGTTACTTTTGCATCACTATGATTAAAAGACTATATAGAAATGACTTAAGGCAGGGAAAGTATGTTTAGTTGCAGTTTCAGAAAGTTAACAGTTCATCCTGGTAGGACTCATGACATTGGTATGGAATTGGGAGGCAGCAATTGTATGCATGTGGGCAGACTAGAAAGCAGAAAGAGCTAATCTGGGACTAGCGGTTCTTATAGTGTTCATATTCTCCAGTGACTTCCTTCTGCTAGACTCCTCCTGCCAAAGGCTCCATACCTTCAAAATTAGCTGGGCACTGAGAATTCAAAACATAAGTCTATGGGGGACAGTTCAGATTCAAGCCATAGCAGGTACCATGTGACCATGTTTTTGATGTTTTGATATGTATGTGCATTGTAAAATGCTGAAATCAGGTTAAATATACTGATCTCACTTATAATTTGTTTATGCTAAAATATAAAAACCCCATCAAGTTTTTAAAAATACATAGCCACTATTTCTATAGTTACTTACATTTTAAAAATTACATTCTAGAAATTAAGCTTGTATTTTCTGTTAATTATCAATGTATGAGTGAATTTTATCAGATATGCATCCTCTGTATTCATATGTTATCATTTATAATTGTACTAGGTATGATAATTCATTTGAGAGGCTGGGGCTGAGACAGGAGGATTATGGGTTTAAGGCCAGCCTGGGATATATAGCAAGTTGAAGGCCAACAAGGATTATATGGAGTCAGACCCTATCTCAAAAAGAAAAAAAAAGAAAAGAGAAACTAAAAACAAAATAAATACCCACCTCCCCCAGTTGTAAAATAAGATTCACATCTCTGAGTTGCTCCAAAGGCTTAGATTATGTACATTATGTGAAAAGTTCCTTTTGGATCTAATAACAAAGGGTCATTGTGACTTTATCAAGGGAAAGAGCCACAGAATGATGACAGCATGTGAAGGTTCCAAGTAGTCTGAGGAGTCTGGTTATAGGTAAGATGTTACAGAAAAATATATACACAGTTGTCACTTTCTGAGCAGTTTGTGGTAAGAGGAAGGGATAGAGAAGGTTTGTCAAGGGATTTCTATATCGTTCAGAGAAATATAAACATGATTAAATGCCGAAGAAAGGCTTTCCTAGAAAAAGTCATTGAAGACTGAGGGACTTCTTGGTGTATTGTGGGAATGAGGTTACCAAATGGGAAGACGGGAAAATCTCAGATTGGGAGATAATCTCATAAACATAATTGGAAGAAATTTCAACACATTCTAAGATATGTTTAAGTATGCCACTGGACCACTAAAACTTAAGCCTCATTTACAGTTTCTGCATGAAGTACTGAAAATGTTTTAAGGGAGCTTGCGCGTGGAAGAGTGTTAAGGTTTTATTCCTCTGCTCTTGACTGCTGATGTAAATAGCTGCCTTGACTTCCTTGGAGTGGTGGACTATAATCTGGAATTGTAAGCCAATAAGCTCTTTTCCCCATTAATCGATTTTTGCAGGGTTTTCAGGATTTCTACCACAACAAAAAGTAGAAATGAAAACAAGTAAAAAATGGAGAAAATATCAAACAGGCTTAAGGGAAATTCAATGAGTCGATAAACTAACATAAAAAGAAAGGAAAATGTTGAAACTTTATGACTTTTTCCAAGTTAGTGGTAAACATTCTGTATTTTTGGAGCACCAAGATAGGAATGTAGTGGTTTTTTTCCCAACAGATATCATAAGGCCAGCAATAACTGTGGCATGGTGATGATGACAATCTTCTGGATTTGAAGTTTTACAAGATAGGTAAGATAGGTGGAACAGAATTTTTCAGTAATACCAATGGAATTATTGAGATTGCAGACCATTGAGTTGAATATTGGTGTGGGATCATGCGGGAGGAACGTGGGTAATGGGTACCAAAGTTACACTGGAAGAATCAGTTCTTATATTCTATAATACAGCATATAACTACAGTTCACAGAAATTCCTTACATATTATAAAAAACTAGGAAAGACAAATTTGAAGCTTCCCAACACAAGGAAATGGTAAATGTTTAATGTGGTTGAACTTCTAATTATCTTGATTTAATCATAATACAATGTACATATGTACCACATGATCATACCCTTTTATAAATATTTGTAGTTCTTACATTACTCTAAAAGAACACTTTTCACAGAATCAGCCCAGGTGTCCACCATCATATGAATAGATAAAGAAAATGTAGCATACATAGATGATAGAATTTTTTTTTTTTTGAGGCAGGATTTCATATAACCCGGGTTGGCCTCAAGCTCTGTAGCTGAGGATGCTCTTAAAATTTTTATCTTTCTGCCTTCATATCCCAACTGCTATAATTACTGACCTGAATCACCACAAGCATTTTTATGGAGATCAAACCTAGAGTCTTGTTCATGGCAGGCAAGCACTCTACCAACTGAGCTTCATATCCCGTAAACAATGGACTGTTACTCAGCCATAAAGAAGAATGAAATTATGCCATTTGTACGACAGTGGATAGAACTGGAGATCATCATATTGAGTGAAAGAAGTAAGACCTGGAAAGACAAATAACAGACTCAGGAGATGGCTCTGTGGATAAAATACTACTGTGCAATTATGAGGATGGAGTTTGAATATATATATTCAAATATGAATATATATATATATGTATATATATATATATATATATGATGCATGTAGCAACAAAAAGGAGGACATACATTTAAAAGAGGGAGGGCTATATGAGCAAGATTGGAGGGTGGAAAGAAAATGGAGAAATTAAGTAGTTATATTATAATCTCAAAAATAAAATAATTTAAAAAACAAAACAACAAAGAAACAGGCATGTGTGGTGGACACCTCTACTCCCAGTACTGAGGAGGCTGAGATAATGGATCTCGGTGGCAAGCTGGTTAGTTAGACTAGCCACACACAATATGCAAACACATAAGCACATGCACATTCTACACATATGTGTTTGAAAGAAAAGACAAATATCATATTTTCTCTCTTGAGGCAGCTATATATTTAAAACAATTTTAACATTTCTTTTTGGTGGGGGTTAAGACGTGTGCTATGGCAAGCATGTGGATGTCAGAGGACAACTCATGGAGCTTTTCCTTTTACCACGTGGGTCCTATGGATTAAACTCAGGTTATCAGGTTCCGCAGCAAGGTCCTCAACTGCAGAGCCACCTTGCCAAGTAAAGTGTATTTCAAATCAACAAAAAAATATGACGAGAGATGTAGAAGGGAAATGGGTAAAGGAGTAAGGAGAAGAGGCATAATAAAGAGCAATAGCAGCGGAGACTGTGATCAAAGTAAATACTTCATGAATGTGGAAATGTCACACTGAAGCCACTTTGTATAATTAATTCTTGTTAGTAAATAAGTCAATAAAAACGGGAAAATAATGTGAAAATAAGTAGTCAGGAGTCAACTTTTGTTCTTGAGAAGTAGTTATGTGCTATGTGGTATCAGTTACATAAAATCTAGCAGCCACCACTAAAAATCAAAATCTGGTGGTTGGTGAATACATTTACTCCCTCCCTCCTTCCCTCTCTCCTTCCCTCCCTTCCTCCCTCCCTCCCATCCTCTGCCTCCCAAATGCTGGGATGAAAAGTATGCACCACCACTGCCAAGTTGTGAATAGATTTTCTAAATTACTTATTTTGAAACTGATCGTTTGGGCCTATAAATATGTCTCAGGTCTTGTAGTGATTCTTTGGGAATGGTATTATTGGCATTATCTGTTGATTTTAAATATTTATATTTATTCTCTGAAAGTTTCATGCATGTATGAAATGTATTGATCGTATCATTCTTCCATTCACTCCCCAACTTCATTCAAAGGCTCTCACCACTTCTCCCTCCCAACTTCATGTCCTTCTTTTTTAACCTACTAAAACGTATTAGTACTTCCAGTCTGTGCACAGGTGCAGGGCCATCCACCTAAACACTCACAGGGACCACACTCCTGAAGAAGACTCAGTGTTCCTCCCTCAGCAGCCACCAACTGCCACAAACTTCTCCCACATCTGTGCTAGAATCTTGGCTGGCCTGATCTTGTACAGATTTTGTGCAAGTAATTGGAGGTTCTATGTGTTCTAGATTGCAAAGATGCAGTGTCGTATCTAAGAGCTACCGTTTTGTAGCACTCTTTCCTAACTTCTGGATCTTACAATCTAATCTTTCACTATTGAGTTAAGTGTTGAAAGAGCTATGAAAACCAAGTGGTCAAGTAACAAATTCAGAGTCAAATAACAAGAAAAAATGGCAAAATTAGGGACTAAAAGGAAGACTGGGGGCTGTGAGGACTCAAGCAGTTGGCAGTAGATCCAGAAAGAATAAAAATACACCCAAGCAGGGAGCGAATTTTGTGAAGTGGTAGGAGAAAGTTTTGACCTTGAGCTTTCTGTACTTAGATTTGTTTGATGGTGTCCCTGAATACAGGTGAATTCTATCACCAGAGGGAGAGGGGAAAGTAGAAGTTAAAAGCAGCATTGATAATTGGTCGGTTGGATAGAAGGCAGCTTTTATCATATTGATCCAATTGTATGACTTATGCTTACAGTGTTAAGAAAGAAGTCAGATGGGCAAGCCTTCACAGAGGAAGCAACGTGACTGCGAGAACCCATCAAAGCCAAAGCTTTCTTTAAGCACCTCAATCCCCTTGAGAATGTCCAGTTACACATTCAAGAGGCCAGTCACTAGAATCACATCCCATCTGGGCAGTGAGGTAAGATACCATCAGTGGGAAGAGACCTTGGACAAGCCTCAACAAGCCTGCTGGCAGAAGAGACTGCAAGGACTCCAGGCTTGCAGCAGTGTAGGAGAACTTTTAAGCACTTCAGATCTTGCCAAAGCTTTGCAAGACCTTACACCTAGAGGCACAGATGCATCTGTTTCAGGAACTCAAGCAAACAGTATTGACTCCTGGCCCCTGTCCACCCTTGGGTCATGTTCACATGTGACAGAGATGATTCCAGAAGCAAGTATCCCACAGCTCCTTTGCAAGCCATTTCTGGTCACTGAAGAAGATATTAGCAACCAGGAAAGGAAAGTGAAGATAGCAAGAGAAAAACTGGCAGTTGCATTGATTGCACACAGGCTAGCAAATGAGGTGGAAAAAGTGAGGGGGTCAAGGAGGGAAAACTTATAAACACCGGGCTGTGGAGAAGACACTGCATATGAAATGGGGCATCGCCCTGTTTTAACACCTCTTCACAGTGTCTTTTGTCATTTCGAGATCTTGAAACTTTAAACTTAATACTTCATTAAAATTCTTTGTGAAATGAAAAATATAAATGATAATTGTTTCCTCTTACCCTATTACCCTCTTTCTTTCTCTGTGCTGAAGATCAAACCCAATTTCCTGCTCATACCAGGCAAATACTCTAGTATAGAGGTACATCACCCAGCCCAGTAAGTTTTTAAAAATTATTTTAGTGGCTTAAGAGATGGCTCCATGATTAAGAGCACTCTTTTAACCAGCTGCTCTCCAGAGGACCCAAGTTCAATTCCCAACATCTACATAGAAGTTTACACCTTTCTGTAATTCTAATCCCATGGGGATCCAATGCCCTCTTTGGTCTCTATGGTACACACACATGGTGTATAGCCATATATATATATAAGCATAGACATAAAAAGTTACATTGAATTATGTGTATGTGTATGTGTCTGTGTGTTGCTATGTGCACATGGCAGTGGGTCAATGAAGTAGCCAGAAAAGGGTATTGTATTCCCTTGAGCTGTGGTTATAGGCAGTTGTGAGTCATCATACACTGATGTTGTGAACCAAACTTGGGCCCTCCTGCAAGAGAAATATGTGCTCTTAAGTATTGAAGCAACTCTACAGCCCCAGTAGTTTATATTGAGATGAGAAATTGAGTTTAAGGTGAAAAAGGATTATCCTTTTTTTCTCTTTATATTCCTATATTCATTTAGTTTTATTTTTTAAAGTTTATTTTTTGTATATTGGTGTTTTACTGCATGTATGTCTATGAATTGTGTGTAGGGTTTGTGCCCATGGAGGCCAAAGAGGTTATTGGAGCCCCTGTAACTGGAGTTACAGAACTCTACATTTTGATTGGTTGTGGTTTTTCTATAATGGTATCTCTCTGTTAGAGAAGTTTCCTTGGTTCAGGATGAGGACTATAATTATCTGTGTAAAGGTATGTAATACAGTGTTTCAATATGCATACATAGTAAGATGACTTTTGCAAATTAACAACCTAGTGTTTTCCTCAGTGAGACTCCCTAGGAGAAAACTAAATTTTCATTTGCAAATGATTATCAATTGGAGATTGCTTTGCAGCTAGGGATGGGAGCATGTATCTACTTCTTTCAGTTCTAGGACCTATCTGGTGTAAACCCATGTTGGCCCTGTGCATGCTGTTTGAGTCTCTGTGAGTTTGTATGTGTGTTGATCATGTTGATTTAGAGGCCCTTGTTTTCTTGGTGTCCTCTATCCCCTCTAGCTCTTACAATATTTCCATTTCCTCTTCTATGGGGTTTTCTGAGCCCTTGGTGGTGCTGGTGGCAGTGAGGGGAGGGGCGCTATATGGTTGTGGGTTTCTGCATTTGTTCCCATCTATTGCAAGAGGAAGCTTCTCTGATGATGGCTGAACAAGGTACTGTTCTTTGAGTACAGCAGTATGTCATTAGGATTCATATTATTGCTGCTTTTCTTTTTTTTTAGAACAGTAGTATGAGGTTTTATCCTAGGTCTCTGGGCTATCTGCTCTCAAGTTGTTGGTCACTCAAGCAGTGTCAGGTATGGGTTCCAGCTTGTAGATGTACTTTAAGTCAGATCAGATATTGGCTGGTAACTCCCATAAGATTTGTGCCACTATTGCACTATTTATCGTAAAGGCAGGAACCATTGTATCAATGGGTTTGTGGCTGGCTTACATTTCTCCTTTATTAGCTTGCAGTACATGCCTGTACCAAAGACACTAGCACACAGGGGTGAAGGCTCTATCTAGGCACCGGCTAAACTTCTCCATGTTCAGTGAGTTGTGTAGGTATTATATTCAGCATTGGGTCCTTGCCATCAGTTTGTGGAGAGAAACCTATAGTCTTGGCAATAGCCTGGGTTGTCTGATGCTTTTAAAAAGTATCAGAATATATACTATTTATATCATTCTAGAAATGAAGTATTTTAAAACTTCCTCTTCTGTCTCCTGTTTTTACAATTTTGTATTCAAATGAAGTTGTAGTTAACATGTGTTTTAATATTAATTTAGTGTGGTGATCTGAGTAAAAATGACCCCCATAGGCTCATAGATATGAATGCTTGGTGACCAGGGAGTGGCACTGTTAGGAGATGTGGCTTTTTTGGAGTAGGTGTGGCCTTGTTGGAGGAAGTGTGTCACTGAGGGTGGACTTTGAGGTTTCAGAAGCCCAAGCCAGGCCCAGTGACACCCTCCCTTCTTGCTGCCTGCCAATCTGCATGTAGAACTCTCAGCTACCTCTCCAGCACCATGTCTGTCTGTGTGCTACCATGCTTTCTGCTATGATGATAATGGACTAAACCTCTGAAACTGTAAGCAAGCATCAATTAAATGCTTTCTTTTATAAGAGTTGCCATGGCCATGGCGTCTCTTCACAGCAATATAACCCTGATTAAGACATTAAGATACATTGTTCATTACTGATTTTTTTTTTATTCCAATGGTTTTGTTTTTCCACTTTTCCTTTTTGGTGTATATTCTTTCAGTTAAGGTTGGTGGTAGGTTAACTTAGAATTGGTCTGCAGAGCTGGCTCCATTTCTCTTCTCTTTTTCTCCTTTTTCCCTACCCATTCTTCCCTTCTTTTCTGGAAAATTTTATTATATAGCCCAGGCTGCCCTAGGATGTTCAGAGTCCTGAGTGCTGCTATTCCAGTCTACCTCTATTTCTACATAGTTTGTCTAGATAATTGAGATTAAGTCATTCTTTTCCTTCCTGCTCTGGCTATCTTATGTCTTTGGGTCTTCATCCTTTCAGCTATAATATGTAAAAAGCCCTCAAGGATGATGTCTTTGTCCACATCCACAGGATATTGCTATAACAGAAAGCCATAGACCACTCAACTAATAATGAATTTATTCTCTCACAACTTTGAAGGTTAGGAATATCAAGATCAAGGTGGTGGCATCTGAAGTACGGCTTTTTGCTTCATCCTAGTATGGCAGAAGGTGGAAGGACAAAAGAGGAAAAATGCTTATTTTTGAAGCAGAGGTGGCAGAAGAGCCTTTGCTTACAAGACCTTTGTCAGTAGCAACTCCATTTGACTCCATTTGTGGAGATAGCCCACATAACCAGAACACTTCTTATACTCAACTTCCAAAACTATTGCCTTAGTGCTCTGTAAGTTTTTCTGGAAAAACCCAAACAAACACTATCTCTGAGACACCAAAGAAACAAAACCACCTAAATCTAGTTAGTGAAACATTGGGTTTATTTACAGGTAAAGGTAGCTGCATCACAGAAACAACTACCTCAGCATGGGGGACTATTCAGGACAGCCATAGCCTTAAGATTCCCTGCAGAATTTTCAGGGAATCTATACTAGATACTCTTCTATGCTCAGCAATTGTTTACTGTGTTTTATCCTTGGAGAGGGGCCCTGTAAACCTTGTAACTTTACCAGCCATCAACCTTCTTTTATAAGTAAAGATTTTGTCTTTATTTAGTGTGTGTGTGTGTGTGCGTGTGTGTGTACATGTATGTGCATGCAGGTGCTTTCAAAGCTCCAAAGAAGGTAACTAACTAGAGTCACAAGTGATTGTGAGCAGTTCAATGTGGAGACTGAAAAGAGAACAAGAAAAGCAGTATATGCTCTTAACTATAGGGCAGTCTCTCCAGCACCAACTTAAGCATTAGCACCTTAAGAATTAGGACTCGCCCTCCACCTAAAAGTAATGTTTAGGTTAGAGGAAACAGCTATGAAACACTGGATTGCATTTATAACATACAGATTTTAGAGGGGACACTTCACTTAAAGCACAGCAGAAAGAGTATAACAAAGAAATAACACAGAATTTGCCATCTATTATGCTTAACAGATGTTAAATCTTGTCACCCACCATGCGATGTTATTTTCACAATGAAGAATCACATCTACAACTGTTTTCTAATAAGATTAAATTATGCTTTTTTGGGAAGTTGTTAATGAATAACTGTAAAAATATAATATAATACAGTAAGAATTTTAACTATCATCTTCATTGAGTGCATTCTTAAAGAGGTCCTGCTTAAGACTGGATGTAAGACTCACATGAAAGGAAGTTTACAATGGTGGTATTACTTCATTTTGATTCTTAGTCATTGGTTATGATCACTTATGCTTTTCAAAATGCAAAGGGGTGAGTGCATACTACTCTTCCTGTTGAATCAAGTTCAATCACTAGCATCTACATTTGGTGCCTCATAACACACTGTAACTCCACTTCTGGGGCATCACTTGGCCTCTGTGAGTACCTGCATAGAAGTGTATATACACACATATATACATATGCATAGATATTTTTAAAAATTAATATATATATATACATGCATACATATATTAATATCACTATTAATATATTAATCAATAGCAATATATAATAATTAACATCAACATAATAAATTGATATATTTATATATGAACATGTATATATATATACATGTATATATGTATATATATTAATTTTTAAAAAATATCTAGAGGTCATGCAGTGTATTCTAGAAAATCCAAAGCAGGCAGCTGTGAAGTTACTGTCTGCTTGGATTCAGAGCACAAAAAGAAAAAAAATTGAAATGGTCTGGCTTTTCCCCATCATTATCTTTCCCCCCATGTTTTACTGAGTTTTACATCCAAAACATATTATCTTCAGAGAGTCCTGACATTACTCAGGGAATCAGACTTCCATAATGCCTTCAGGTCCCAAGTTCTGAGTTTGGTTATGGAGTCATTTCTGAGCTCATTCATTCCTTCATTTACTTTCCATCTTAGATGATCTACAAAGGGAGAGGGTAATGACCCAAGAGGATCACTGTCAAAGTCCTACAGAGATAAGCTCAGAGAATATAAGTTTAAGAGAAAGTTGAGATGGCCAGGGCTTCATGGGGTGCAGGAATTGGAGAAGCACATATTAGTGTGATGGCTGACATGAGTCAAGGGAAGGCATGTAGTGAGTGACTAAAAGGGGACACAGCACAATGAAAGGGTGCACTCATTTTACACAATGGCAATTTCTATATTGATGTGGTTTGAATGTAGATTGTTCCCTATAGACTCATTAATCATTTGGTCTCCAGCTGTTGACACTGCTCGGGATGATTGGGGAAACTTTAAGAAATGGAGCCTTGCTGGAAGAAGAGGTGCACTGGATGATGGACTTTGAGACTTTATAGCCTGGCCTCAGTTCATTTGTTTAATATTTCCAGTTGGCTTCCTTCTCCTGCCACTACCCTTTCCTTGCCATAATGGACTAGAACTGTAAGCCAAACCAAACCCTTCTTTAAGTTGCTGTGATCATATATTTTGTTTTAGTAGCAAGAAAAGTAATTAATACAAATAGTTTCACCCATTCTGCCATCTCTGAAACCACTGACCATAACTGACAATCTCCTTCAGGACTTAACAGAGAAGGAACATTTCTCATTTGCTCCCCAGAGACCTCCTCATAGATCAAGTCAAGAAAGTTACAGATGTTGAGTCTGACCAATGTGGTTTATTTATACTTTGAATCATGGTAGGGAAAAAGGCACCCCTTGCAAGTGGAATC
This sequence comes from Cricetomys ansorgei, assembly GCA_026225945.1. Classification (NCBI taxonomy): domain Eukaryota; kingdom Metazoa; phylum Chordata; class Mammalia; order Rodentia; family Nesomyidae; genus Cricetomys; species Cricetomys ansorgei. Next base: position 19,396,419 of record JAMJFZ010002981.1, read on the forward strand.
ATTGGAGCTTCCTCAGGTCCAGATGAGACAGATAATAACCTAGGCGGTGTCGTTGGACCTGGTAATCTCCCTCTTTTTTTCTTCTGCAGATAGTCACCTGTGAGAGTAATACATAAGCATGAATTAGCCAACCACCTAGGTAGGGTAGACCTCAGGAATGAAAACATGACCAAAGCCAGGGGCCTGATACTTCTTATATCTTTCTACTTCTTTTTTCTCTTTGGGTTTCTTCCTTAAGATCTCTTCTTCCCTCACTAGTCTCAATTATTACTCCATCCATGTGTTTTATATTTCTCCCTCTTTCTGAATTAATTTATTAATATCCATTAAACACTTGCCTGTCAATCATCTATAGAATCGTCTATCATCCAACAGTAATCTGTTCTCTTCCTGTCACCAGTTGTATTTGAATTATCTATAATTTTACATTTATTTATGATTCTTTTTTTACTAATCATACATTAATAATAATCTCTATTGTTTGTTATCTGTATACCTATCAACCATATGTATGTCTTTTCTTCCATTAATTAACATCTGCCATTATCTCTCAGCCATCTATCCATCTCTCTCTATATATGTGTGTGTTTATTTATTTATAACTATCTTGCATTTATTTAATTATTTATAATTTTTCTCCCAATTTTTTATTATCTCATTCTAAGCCAGCTTTTTGTGCTTCCTCCCCTATCATTCTCCTAGCCTAAGTGAGAAATAGCTGATACATAATAAATTCCACTCATTTAAAGTGAATGATTTAGTTAGCCATAGTGATATGTATCTCTACTCTTAGCAATTAGGAAGTTGAGTTAGGAAGATTGTTAATTTAAGACTTCTTTGGGCTATATAATGAGATTCTGTTTCAGAAATGAATGAATGATTTGATAAGTTTTTAGTACAACTTCCTGAACCATCACTCAGAAAAGGAATGAGAAACACCCATTCATCATCTTTAACTATGTTCTGCTTTATGATAATTCTTCTTTCTCTGACATTTGCAAACATTTTTATTTCAAAGAATCTCTGAACTTATTTCTATCTCTATAGATTAACCATTATTTTTTATTGCTTGGAAGCATTCAATTGTTCAGATATACCCCTTGGTAGAAACTGAGATGGTTTTGTTTTGTAGGTTGGATTCATTTTCTTTATTTTCTTTTGGTTGGCTTTGACTAAAAAGGGAGTTATGCAAGTTTATGCAAGTCTTTGGATAGGTGTTCTCCTTTATAATCTTAAATGATAGATTTTGATTGTGTTTCTCACTCCCAACCCCTCCCAGATCTTGCCACGTCTCTAACCCACTTAGCTTCATGTTCCTTCACCCTTTCTCTCAAAAAAAGAAAGAAAAAGAAAGACAGAAAGAAAGAAAGAAAAGAAAATCAAAACAAAACCCAGTAAAAAATGCAAAAACAAAACAAAAAGTCCCCAGTGCCCCCCCCAACCCAATGGAGTTCATTTTATGTTGGCCAACTACATCTGGCAGTAGGGCCTGCTCTGGAGTGTGGTTGATATACATAGTGACACTCCACTGGATAAAAGTGACTATTCCCTTTGTCAGCAACTATCAATTTCAAAGAAAGTCTTGGTTAAAAGTGGGACTTTGTATCTTCCTTGTGGAGAGTGGGTTAGCTAGACGGCAGCCATGTTGCCTTTAGAAGACATATTAGCAATGACCTTGCAGTTTCTAAAGAACTTGTGTTTTGCAGTTTTAAGTAACTGATTTACAAGGACATGTGATATTTTTCTGAAGATAAGACTCCTTGCCTTCGGGTTATTTAGATATGTTTATTGACCATTGTGTTTCTTTGTATCAGAGGAAGTGTTTGATTGGTTACCCTGGTTCTTTGCTCACATGTTTTGATTTTATCTAGTTCTGTATACCCTCAAGGTTTTACTATTAACCATAAGGAAGTATACTGGTGACTATTATAAGAGGTGCTGGCAAAAATGAAGTTTCAGAGTGGCTTCACAGCCATTTCAACTTTCAGAAGTCTTTTATCTTCTTTAATCCCCACACCTCATTTCAGGTTTTGCTCCTTTCTCGCAGCTGGCATCTGGCACTGCCTCCCATTTTCAGTGCTGGAATTTTGTTTGGCTTGAACCTGCGTAGGTCTTATAGTTAGGTATTTTCATTTAACTTTAAAAGAAATGCCAGTCTACATTCCACTAGCTCTCAATAGGAGTTTCTGTTACTTTATATCTTCACCAGCATTCACTGCTCTCAACCATCTAGTTATTGTTTTATTCATTTTACTCTATCATTGTGTGTATTTTAATAATGGCTAATGTTAGAATTTTAAGATTCATTGTAGTGCATGATAACTACAGTGAATGTAGTATATATTTCAGAAATACCCAGGGTAGGATTTACACCACATTAAATATATGATTATATTTATTTGATTTAGTCATTTCTCATTGCATACCTCACAACTCATACAAATATACATTATTTGCCAAGTAAAAATAAAATAGATACTGGGCATGGTAGAGCACACTTTTTATCTCATCAATGGAGAGGCAGAAACTGGAGGATCATGAGTTCAGGATCATCCTTGGCTACCTAGTGAATTTGAAGCCAGCACTAAAATTAGGGAAGAAAAATTAAAAAGGCTAGCCACATACAATCTAGAAGAAAATGTTCACAAATCACATCTCCAGCAAAGGACTTGTATATGTATAATAGACAGTCATGTACTGCATAACTTTAGGGTTCTATTTTGCACATGCAGTGTCATTATACAAACATTATAGACAGTTCTTAAAAGCAGAGATTCCTAAAATAACACTAGGAAACATCACTTTTTTAAGATCATTGTCATTCATGTAGACCATCCTAGACCCTCCCCACAGAAAAACAGTGTTGTATGGGGCTTGCCTGTTTAAAAGTTCTTAAAACCCAGTATTAAGAATATAAAATGCTTTCCCCCACACTTGCTCACCAGGAAACAGCACATCAGGCATGTGATGAGTACCAGTAGTACCGCCAAGCAGATGAGAATGATGGCCCAGAAGGGAAGACCTTGGGAGACAAATAATGGAGTGAACCACTTATTGCTACCTCCTAGCAATCCTTCTTGAGCCCCATGTGGCCTGGGGATGGGTAATGGATCTTGGAGAGAAAGCTTAGTGGTTTAATATCATGTGACTCCTCATCCCACTTCCTCCTGTATGGACTTCTAGCAGGATGAAAACCCTGGTGTCTGTCCACTCTTCCTCATCAGTCCTTGTCATGGATTAACCCTCTTTTATCATGACTCTTTGCATACAACACTCTATGACAATGTTACAGAAAAGGTGCTCTATATGAGACCCCAGGCATGAACTACTCTGAAACTTACCAGAACTCTTCATCACAGCATCATCTCTGTTTTGAGAATACCCTTGAAATAAATGAAATGGAGAGTGCATGTGAGTATGTCTTTCTTATCTATATATCTATGTATTTATCTATCTAACTATCTTTAATTTTCCAACATATGGCTTTTCAGTGAAGCCCTGGCTGCCCTAGAACTTTCTTTGTAGACTGGGCTGGCCTTGAACTCAGAGCTCTGCCTGTCTCTGCCTCCCAAGTGCTAAGATTAAAGGCATACACTATTATGAATCTTGTAGAGATTCATATGCCTGACTGGTTACCTTTAATTTTTACTTTTATACTTAAGTATAAAATCCAGGATCTTGAACATGGGAGGAGAGTCCTATATCACTGACACAAACCCCCGGCCATTCTTTACTCTTTTTTAAAATAATTTTTAAAATATATTTTAAAATATATTTTTTCCTTTGAGAAAGGATCTCACTATATAGCCCTAGCTTGTCTGGAACTCACTATTTATACTAGGCTGGCCTTTAACTCAGAGTTAGATAGATACCTGCCTCTGTCTCCATAGAACTTAGACTAAAGACATGCATCACCATGCCTGGTTATTCTTTTAAATAAAACTCTCCCAAAATATAAAAAGTAGACAGAATAGTCTGCTTAACTTAAGTATTTATATTTTATCTAATTGAAATAGTATTTACAAATGATTTCCATTCACTACCCTTGCTTCATTTAGCATTTTTATTCAAATTTTAAAATCCATTAGATATCACAAATTTTATCATGATAAAAAGATATTTAGCTAAGAGTACATGGCTGGGTGCTTCACTGACCAGGGAGCCTTACCATTCACAAGGACACTTTTCCTGTCCAAAGTGAAGTTCAGCAACTGGGTACCATTTTGTGTCATCCGAAGGAATTCTTCATAGATAGCAACTCTGTCCACTCGGCGAGCCAATGGTGAGAAATTACACAGGGAATCTACCCCTGTATGGTTGTTATTGGAGACAGGCCTGAAAGGGCATAAAGGATGAACAAAAATGTTTGTTATTCTAACTTTATTATAGAGTCTCTGTTGCTATGCTCTCTCTTGGAGAATTTTGTCCAACAATGTCAACATTCTGCACCTGCATTTTCTGATACAGGTTTTAGTTGTATTATGCTGCTACCTGAATACCAGAAATGTGGGTAGGCCTAAATGAGTCATCTGTTATTATATTCTTCCTCCTCAGTTTTCATGATCCTTGTGTAATGGGACAGAAAGATTATAAGAGCCAGAGGTCCGGGAAGAGGGATGTGAAACGGTGTTTTCCAGACATAAATGGACCATGGCATTTATTAACTCACAGCTGCTGTGGTTGCCTATAAATGGCTTATGCAAAATCAAGCCAGGCTAAGACCTTATGGCTGAAGGTACAACACACTTTTGTCATAAGACATGGAGAAATCAAGCTGGAACCAACTGGGAAGATTCCTCCCTAATGGCCAGCTTTCATAGTACTGGGAAGTGCTGTGCAGGTTGCTGTGTGTGTATGTGTGTGTGTAGGGGGGGTCACTAGCAGTCTTACTCAGCTGTGAACCCTGGGAGCTACAATTATGACTAGTCTGCCAAGAGTTTCCCATGGGTTCAATAATGACACAAATGGTATGGGTATAATCAATTCCTCTCCAACTGGATTTAAGATCTGCTTGCTCTACAGGATGAAACATATTCCTTGTCCTGTAAACCTGACCAAGAACCCACAGTTATAGAGTCATAGTCCCGAAGACTGAACCCACTATTATTTTTCTAAATGGACATAGTTAAAAATCTGCCTTCTAAATTTATATCTTTCTTATTCTAGATTACGACAGCTCTCATACCCTATCACAAATGTTTCTTTGTTCAGTGGATGGCAGTTAACACAGAAATTCACAACTGATCAAAGTGTAGTAAGTCTCTGTGGAGAGCTTAGCTAAATTGGACATCTATATCACATATATTTCCCCCAAGGCTCAGGGACCATCATGAAAGAGGGAACAGAAATATTGTAAGAGCTAGAGATTGGAGAAGATGGAAACAGTGTCTTCTGGACATAACAAGACTGCTACACTAATGAACCTACAGGTTGTCTGCATAAGACCTGCACAAAATCAAGCCAGGTGACATTCCAGCATGGATCGGGAGGGACTCCTAAGTCTCTACCCCTTGCTGAAGATCGGAAGTTGATGGCTTCTGAGGGAGGGTCCATTTTTTAATGGTGTGGCCTCTGGTAGATTGATCATGTTCCAGTGGCTAGCCCCCATACAGGAACACATGGGAAACATGGACTGGACTCAAGAGAGGATACAAAGATTGGAGAATACAAAGATAGGGGTGAATCTGGGAGGAATTAGGGGAAGAATGATGTGTAAATATGATTAAAACATATGATATCCATCTATGAAATTATAAAAAATTAAAATTTTTTTTAAAAAAAAGACAGCATGTCAGTATGTAGCCTGGCTTATACTGGATCTCACTATTCAGACCAGGCTGGCCTCAAATTCAAAGAGATCTGCCAACCTCTGGCTACCTGTTGCTGGGATTAAAAGTACGCTTGGCCCTATATAAAATTCTTAAATAATAAATTAAAAAATTTTAATGTATCAGGAGTAAGTGTGGTTTGAATAAGAATGGCCTCCATAGGCTCATAGATTTGAATGATTTGTCAACAGGGAGTGGCACTATTTGAAAAAATTAGGAGGTCTGGCTGTGCTGGAGTAGGTGTGGCCTTGTTGGAGGAAGTGTGTCACTGGAGGTGGGCTTCAGGGTTTCAAAAGCTCAATCCAGTCCAAGGGTCTCTTTTTTCCTGCTGCTTGCAGATCTGGGTGTAGATCACTTAGCTAATTCTCCAGCATCATGCCTGCTTGAGTGTTGCTATGCTCCCTACCATAATGATAATAAACTAAACCTATGAAACTGTAAGCAAGCTGCAGTTAAATGCTTTCTTTTAGAAGAGTTGCCATGGCCATGGTGTCTCTTCACAGCATTAGAACACTAATACACTGCCTAAGGGTGATATGTAATTACTCTCTCATTCAAGCAAGAGCAAACAGTTATCAGGTTCAGCTCCATGGGAAGATGGGGCAAGAAGATCAAAATTGCAAGACCTGCTTGAACAGTAGAATGAGTTTTAAGACTAGTCTAGGCAAATCAGTGAGACACTATCTCAAAACTAATAGTAAAAATTGAGCTGAGGATAGAGCGCAGCAGGAGAACATTTGCAGAGAATGTACTAAAGAAAGGCTAGAGAAGTGGCTTAGCAGTAGTATGCCAGCATGAAATCCACCAGTAAGGGTGGGGGCCATGGCTCAGTGAGAGAGCACTGCCAGCATTCAAGAGGCTCTCGGTTCCATCTGTAGTGCCACAACACAATAGATGCCTGACTCGTCTCATTAGTTACTAGTTACTCTAATGAACAATCTGGCTAGACTGCTGGGGTCCACATCATGTGGTTGTAGACCACATCTACAACCACAATCCTCCTTGGATCCTGGATTTCAGTAGTTTCTTTTTCCCTACCCATTCCTTCTCCTTGCTTTCTGTTTGGTATATTCGCATCTCTGGCTTTATAACAGAATTTCCTGAGGAGCTTTTAAAATGTATTCTTACTTGGGCTTCAGTCCAAATAAATGAAATACAATTGTTTGCCAGATTCTAGGTATGAACATTTTATTTTCAAAAGCTGCCACAGTGAGGCTGAATATCAGGAAGGGTTGAGAACTACTTGGCACATCATGTGTTGACACTGCACAGATGTTCCTTCAGCAACCTTACAAGGCATGGTGGCTCAGGCCTGTAATTCCTGAATTTGGGATGTAGAGGCAGGAGGATTAGAGTTCAAGATTATCTTCAATTAAGTAGTGAGTTTGAGACCAATGTGGGCTACATGAAACTCCATCTCAAAATACAAAACAAAACTGTTGCAGATAATTTTTCTTCTCTTTTACACAGGGTGACATTTGAAAAAAATAAATCATATACTTTAATAACAGAAAAGAGACAAGAACATCAGGAAAATTATATGTATCTAAGAACTTAGATACTTGGAGATGTAGTTTCAGAAGAAGTAGAGGAAGTCAACAATGATTGATAAACACATGGAGTCTACAGGACCATGGGTTCCTGGATCTCTCTCCAGATGAATTTCTGAGATCTTTTTGAAAATTATTTTCATTATCTTTGTTTATTGATGAGCACATACACACACACACACACACACACACACACACACACACATACACACATGTGTGTTCATGTGTGTGTGTTCACATGTGCTACAGTGTTCATATAGAGGTCAGAGGGCAATTTTAGGTATCATTTCTCTCCTTTCCACCATGAGCATCCTGGGTATAGAACTCATGTCATCATTCTTGGTGGCAAGTGTGTTTATCTATTCAGACATCTTATTGACTGAGAGATTTTCAGATTTTGAAGGTACTTTATTTTAATCTGAAGAGGAAATAAAACTTTAGGACAAATGATGGCTTGTTTGTGTATAGTCTTGAACCCCTAATCCTCCTGCCTCACTCCTCCATAGTTATATAGACATTGGCAGACAGGAAAGCTGCTAAAGATGGATCATTCCCTCTTAATCAGCTTTGGATTCCACAGCCTGATTCTTTATTAATATTAGAAAAAAAGCATATTTCTGCTCCTTAAAATTTAAAATTTATATGAAAGGGTGTCAATATTATGGTTTTGTTGAAGTTCATTCAACAACTTCCCTCTGTTTAAAACCATGATTCTGAGTTCTACTTCTGACCCTGGGTAAAGCCATGATATTGTGTTTTGTCCCAAAGGTAGGAACATTATGCAATACTATCTTGTTCTTTAAGAGTTAAACCAACTTGGCCTGTCAGTCACCTGGCCAAGATCTGAAAAAATGCTAAGGATATGGGGTTCCTATTTGTGAGTTTAGACTCATTAATAAAACACTTTCGAAAGAACTAAGAAGGAAATAAGAACTATTTTTATTATACTTTGAGAGATAACCAACAGAGTAGACAAGCTGTAAAAACTGCCAGGGAGAGTGTAAAGGTTTTCCTTGAAAATGCATAGTGTCTGGCTGTTTCTGCCTTTTGGATCTGGGCTTTCAAGCCTTCTTTGTCTGTGGGCTAAAAGTAAAGAGTGTAATTGTTTTCTTAAAGGTTGCAGTTTCTGAGCTAGTTGGACTTCCTACTTTAGTGAAAAGCTAGCTTTTAGGTAACAATTTTATATCCTTTGGATTGTCATCCCTAAAATAGGAACCAAGAAATTATGGAAAAGGAATCATCTTAGTCCCCCCACCCCTGGGCCCAGCTCCAGGGTCACAGGTACATGAGGCCGTGCCAGTTTTTTGTATGGGTTCCAGGGATCCAAACTCAGGTCTCTATGCTTGCAAAGTAAGCATTTTACCCACTAACCTGCCTCTCATTTTGAATCCACATTGTGGCTGCTATCTTTGACAAGGCCACTAGAGGGGAGTGCTGTCCCTTGGCTGTTCCAAGGAAGCTACAGTTTTACACTGTAAAGAGATTCTACATATTAGTAATTTCCCAGATTCCGTGGTAAGGACTGTAATTCTAGCACTCTACACCAGGGTTGGAGGTAGGAGGATTAGAAATTCAAGATCATATTCAGTTACATAACGAGTTGGAGTCCCAGAAGACTTCAGGATCAGTAGGTCCTGAATTGGCACTTACCTGAAGGCTAAAACTTGACAGTCAGAAAAGTAAGTCTTGATGCTACTGTTTCTGAAAAGCTGGTTGAGCTGAAAGACAGGAAAATGTTTCCTAGGTCAGAACTCCCGGTTCCATTGTCAAGAAAATTGACAGCCTCTAAATATGCTTCCTTATCTGTGTTTACATTGACAAATACAAACCGAAGCATAGTTTGACTTGTTCCAGGGTACAACACAGCTGTAGCACCTTTGCTAGCTATTGAGTCTCTTTATGCTCTTCTTAATTTATAAATGGGAGTAAGAATGTGTCTTCAGGAACTACTCTTTTTAAAAACATTACCCACTGACCCAGAGTTCATAGTCAGTTTCTGCCTGGGAGTGAAGTGGACAAGCAACATCATTCTCACCGCATATTCAATACTTCTTTTGTTTTGCTGGTGTTTGGTGGTGCCTGGCTGAGCTATGTCCTGGGAATAGGGTAGGTTGGTTATAGTGAAGTTCAGGTTGAAATTCTCAGAGCTGGAACTGGTTGTTGGTATTTCTGTTGGCAGGAGAATGGTTGGCTTCATGTCTTGAGAGAGAGAGAAAAAGAGAGAGAGAGGTCAAAATTACATATCAACTATTTGTCAACAATCAATCAGCCATTAATTATTCATTATAAACATTCAAGGAGGCAACTCATCTTAGTTTATATGTAGGGTACTAAGGAGATGGCTCAGTCAGTATGTGCTCACTGCAGAAGCATGAAGACCGGAGTATGAATCCCTACCTAACATCCACATAAAAAGCCAGGAGCAATGGCCTACTACTATTATTCTGATAAATTTACATAGTATCAAACTATCTTCTAAATTTATATTTCTCAACCTATAGATTAATACTACTTTCAGACCTTTCCAGTGATATTCTTTTCCACAGTAGGCAATGATAATAGTTAATGAAGTAATTTACAACTGATCAAAAATGCAGAGAACAAATTTCTCTAGAGTACTCAGCCTCAAATAAGACATCTGTACTGCCCTTGCACATGGTGCCCCTGCAAGGCTTAGCGACATTATGGAAAAGGGAGTGGACATATTGTAAGAGCCAGAGGTCAGTAAGGACTGGAGCAAAACAGTATTTTTTGGACACAATAGTACTGCTGTACTTATGAACTACGAGCAGGTCTAATTGTCTGCACAAGACTGGTATAAGATCAATCCAGTAAACATCCCAGCATGAAGAGGAGAGGGCCTCACAAGCCTAGCTGAGGAGCTACTGGCAGCTGAAGGCTTCTGAGGAAGGGATAATCCATTTTTATAAGAATTTGTTCCCTGATAGGTTCACCACATTTCAGTGACTGGTCCCATATTCATGAATATATAGGTATCACAAATTGGACTTGCTGGATTATGAAAACCAAAAGCGGATGAGAAGTGGGGAAGATGAGGTAGGTATGTAAGGAGTTGAGGGAGGAGTAGGGAAGAATATGATCAAAATACATCGTAGACATGAATGATATTATCAAAACATTAATAAAATATTATATTAAAAAAGCTGAGTATGTACGTGTAATCCTAGCATTGGGAGAAGGAGATAATAGGATTGATAGGTGCTACTGGCTAGTTAGTGTGTTTGTATTTGTGAGCTCCAGGTAGTCTCAAAAAATTAAGTTGGAGTGCAATACAGAAAGACACCTGATATCAACTTCTCCATCTGCATCATGTATGCCACACACATAAATTTACATACAAAATAATATAAATGTCTTAGATGTATTTGCTTCATATTCTCTTCTTGCTTCCTTTGGATGAATCATAGACAGGAACCATTAATGTGGGCCCCCAAAAAGCTCCTTTATATCTCTATTTCACCACTACTCAGAAGCCTTGTTGTTCCACTTGATTGGCCTTATTGCTTCTCCTTATGAAACCAGACACCACCATTTGTACCTATCACACGCAGATCTGTCAGCTGGTAGGTGGCACCCAGCCAGTGGGAGGAGGCATTCAATGTTTTGTTTAAAAAGACTTGCTTCACAAGATTGGGGTCCAGATAAGAGGTGAAAAATGCCTTGAGCGTGACCACCATGGAGCCCAACCTAGGAACAGAGATCATAAGAATTCAGATAGCAATAAATAGTAGCAGTACTTCAGGTAGCAAATTTTTGTAGACTCAAAGATCTATGAGTAGGAATTAGGGTTATCCAGATTCCCCAGGACCCTGAATGCTTTCTAAAAAATAAGCTGAAACAAATACAGTAGAAATAAAAAGATATATTAAGCACTTAATATGTATTAAGATTCTTAAAATGTAGCTTCTATCACTCTGGTGGAAGGTATTACTAAAATTATCTTCGTATTAAGTTCCAGAGGTGGGTCTGGGATAAATATAGTTAATATGTTTATACTTTGAATTCTATGTCAAAAAACATATTCTCCCATATCTGCCCCATTATTATTAAATCTATGGAAGCCTATCAGTCAGTTTCCAACCTTTAAAACTTACGTCAAGTTGGTGACCAGGCAAGACTGGAAGACTTCTTGCAGCTGGCTACTTGTGTAGAGTGTGGTGACCTAGAAGGAAGAGTAGTAAGGGTTGGTTAGATAGAAGTCTCCTGGGGGTGGGGAGATCACCAGAAACAATGGAAAGAATAGGAGCTTGGAGACAAAGGAGACTTCAGTTCAAATTCTAGCTTTGTCCTGACTTACTGTATGACTCCAGGAACCCCACAGCTGGTATAGTTTTATCTGAAATATCCTCTAAGGTGGATCATGTGTTGAAGGTCCAATTTATAATGCAGCAATGTGGAGCTACAGGAAGTGATTAGATATAAAGGCTCTGACCTCTTGTTGGACTGATCCATTGAGGGGTTCATAATTAAATGAGCTATTGGGAAGTAGTAGAAAGTATAATGGAAGAAGTTCACTTGGAAGAAGTAGTTCATTGGGAGTGTGCTATTGAAAGAGAAGTTCTGGTCCAGGGTTCTTCCTCTCTTTCCTTTACTGTCTTGCTGCCATGCGGGAGTAGCTCTGTCTTCTACACACTCCTGTCACTGCTATGTTCTGCCCAAAGTAATAGATATGGCTGAGCCCAGACTGATATCTCTGAAACAATCAGTCAAAACAAAACCTTCCTTTGGTAAGCTGTTTATTTCTGGTATTTTTTTATGACAATCAAAAGCTAACGTGATACCACCTTTAAATTTTTTATTTATTATTATTTTGTGTGTGTGACATGGAGTTCACTCATGCTGTGGTACATATGTGGAGGTGAGAGTACAGCTTTATGAACGTCCTTCCTTCTAGCCTTATACGTGTTCTAGGGATCAAACCCAGGTCATTAGGTTTACCTAACAAGTGTTTTACCCTCTGAGCCATCTCATCTGCACCTCATGCTCCTCTATGAGCCTCAGTTTTGTGTGCCTGGTAAACAGACAACCCAGCTACACTGGCAACATTGCAAACTCCACAGAAGGCATACCTCATCTGCAAATTTGAAAACCTAAAATAATTACTTGGTAGATGTAAGTCAGATGGAATAATTTTAGGAGTACTCAGGGAAGGGAGAGATGGGAGATTAGAAAGTGACCTCACCTTATCTTCAATGTCCTTCTTTAGGGTGATATACTCTGAAAATGTTAGGTCTATGTTGCTGAAGTTCCAGTTGATGATGCGGAAGCTTAGCTGGTACTTGCCCTCTATGGTTACATTATGGGGCACATAGCCTATAGTTACAGAGGAAGAAAAGGCCCTTAGTTTTTTGCACAGGATTGGAGTTGCTTAGAACACCTTCCTACTATTAGAATAAACCTAGGTAGGTCTGCATTCTAGGGCTATAAAAGGCTCATAAATGCAAAATTACTCCAAAGTTAAGGAGAAATTGGGCATTTACAGGGGTTCATATTTTTCTTTCTGCTCACTCATGTTCAATTTTTGGAATGTTCTTCCACTTTCTTTGTCCAGAAAACTCCTATTTATGCTTCAGGAGCCCAATATGATGGATCTTGAAGAAAGTATACACACCTATCTTGTTCACTTCCTAGTCACAATACTAAGTACACTTCTGTCATATCAGATTCCCTTTCAGGACTATCTCCTTCTCTCACTCTTCCTCTGAGCTCCTACAACACACTGCTGCTCATGTAAGATCCGCTGACATAAAGGAACCCCATGTGGAAGAATCTATGATACTTTCCCCAAGGAGCACATGGGTAAGAGGCTGGGATCTTGAATTAAAGTTTATCATGAATCAGCTTGGAGCCTATTATATCACGTGATATAAATTAGAGAGTGAAATACATATATCACATGGTCTCAATTGTAATTAATATATACAATTTCCAAAACAATTTTAAGTAGGAAAAATTCAAACTTACAGAGACAATGAATTTCACAGTGCTATCTGTGTGTGTGTGTGTGTGTGTGTGTGTGTGTGTGATATGATATGATAAACAACAAGCTATATATATTTAACATGATTTAAACATTACCCAATACAAAATGAATAGAAACATGTTCTCCATGTAACATGTTAGCAACATATTTTGGATTTGTGTACAACTTAAATGCACATTTTAAAAGGGAAAATAAATAAATATACAAAGGTTTTGTCATACAGAACAGTTCTGGAGATTATTGTAAAGCATTGTTGCTGTAGCTAATATATGTAGAATTAATATTTTAGCATATGTAAATTGTACAAAGTGGTTTCAGTCAGACAGTTCCATACATGCATAAATATATATGATCATATTCACTCTTACTTTCTTATCTTCCTCCGTTTCCCCATTTTCTCTTTCCTATCAATATATGCTTAAGCTTTTCTGATAGTGGATGTTTGGCTTGGTTTCGTATTATTGAGACAAAGTTTCACACTATCTCCTAGGTTGGCCTAGAACTTACTATGTAGCACAAGCTGGTCTTATACTAATGACAACCCCTTGCTTTAGCCTCCTGGGTACTGGGATTGTAAGTATCAGTTGCTGGGACCAGTTCTGAAAGGGGATTTTAAATTTTCTTCTTGTCATCGCTGTCTCTGTCTCTCTCTCTCAGTCTATATTAACTAATTTGATTGTGGAAAGTCACTTCACAAGCTATGCTTATAACAAAGTATCACCATGATCATTTTAGCTGCATACAGTTTTATTTATCACAACAAATAAATCCCAACAAAACAGGGGTCCAAGAGTGAAGGAATAGTCAACTTTAAAATTGATGACATTAGTTTGCCAATATATTTTCTTTTTTGCTATTTATCTGCCCTCCTTGAGACAGTTTAGGGAAGAGTGTTATTCTACAATCAACATATGTGCTAAGGTTGTTTTATAGAGAAAAGGAAATAGAATAAGGTCATGCAAGTTCAGGAAAACCAATCACTTTTGACAACAGGTTTCCTAGTCCATGAGATAGAGGCCATGGCATTCTTAAACAAAGTATTTGAATTGTATACCTACTTTCAACCCACCCACTGAAATAACATATTTTAAGATCACATCTTGCTGTTTCTCAAGATGGCTTTAAGCCCATGTGTTCAAATAATCTTCCTGATTCATCTTTCCAAATATCGAGGACTAACAATGCACACTAATTCCCAATTAATATTTAATGGATATTTCTCTGATTACTGCCAATAACATGGAGATGATTCACAGCTTGTTTAATTGCAATGATACCTAAACTTTGTGCTTCTAGCTCCTTCTCTCCTGGATGACTGGAGATATGGTCAGGGACTGTTGTTTTTTTTACCTTGAACATAGCAGATGGAGGTTTGGGACTGGGTCACTTACCACTGGGAGTACTTCCTGCAGTCTGGTAAGTATAACCTGGAGGAGAGGAAGTAGAGGTTTTGGTGAGGCATTTATAAGAATAGCTTAGCAACATGGGATCCCCACCTGTGTCAAACTACAAACATATTCCTTTCTAGACAAAGCAACAAGTTACTCCACCATTACAATTTCTTACTAGCTTACTAGCCACCACCTGTTAGTTACCCTTTTGGGGTCAAACATCCATGAACTAGAGGTAGCGTACCAATCCAGCCTGAACTGGTTTTAGATGCATGAATGTACTTTTAGGGAAAATCTCCTATTTACCACCATATGCCTATGCATGAGTGGACATGTATATGATTAAAATAAAATGCAAAATGAGAAAGTACAGCCACTGTGAGCAAAAGTTTATATGACCCACACATAACAATCACATCAGAATGCCAGCTGCAACTCACCCCTAGCAAGCAATTCATCTTCCTCCAGAACCCACAAAAAGGAGCCTTGAGAAAGTGACTCATGGCTCTTGAAAAATATCTAGCAGTTTATCTGGTCTGTAGATTTGGCTTTGCTTTTGAATTAAGGCCTTGTTGCTTAGCTCTTTGTGTGTGCTTTCTTGATGCATTAGAGAAATACTAAGAACCTGGAAACACTGAGATTAGACAGACACTAGCAGTAATTTTGGCAGGAATATAAAACAATTAAAAGATGCCTGGAAACACTTAACAACAAACCACAAGCCACGCTCACCATTGACATAAAGACTATTCTGGTCCAGCATGTAGCTGCCCAGCTGGGTGACTCCTTGGGTCAGCTGGCTCAGCTTTGCATACAGCTCCTGAGTGTCCAGTTCAGGGTGTCCAGGTTTATGGTGGTAGGAGCAGATAGTATTCACACCAGTGGCTGTTCCATTCTTCTTAAGCCTGAAGAGAGAGGGACATAGAGACAGTAGAGAAATCATAATATGGACGGAAGCTCCAAAGGAAGAGGAGTAAACAGAAGGGTTACAATAAGGGATGGTCATTCCTGTGAAATGGGCAAAAAGTGGAATTACCTGAGGGAAGCCAGTCTGCAATCTGAGTAGAGGGACTCATTCTGGAAGAGGGGTCCAAGCTGGGAAGGAAAGGGAAGTGAAGAGGTAATGGAGGAGGGAATAGACCTTATCACAGTAGGAATTATTTAGAGTGAGTGTCTCACCAGGTGCTGTAGAATCTTCTCAGTGGAATTGAACATGGCTGAGCCTGTGGTCATGCCTGCTGAGTATGGGAGGTTGGAGATGGTGAAATTGAGTGTGAAAGTCTTCAAATGCCCCATGGCTATTGGAAGAGAGGAAAAGAAATAACCAACTACAAGTTATAGTTTACCTGGGACCAGTCTGAACTCCTGCACTCATTGGGCCATCTTCTTTCCCACTATATGACTATTTACAATGTGCCCATCCATGTAAATCTGAACTGCTTCTCATCCTTGTGTCATACCAACTATCTTTTCTGAATGTTCTTCCCATGCATTCTCTCTGCTTCCCCATCACAGCTGGGTCTTATCCTCTCTTGCCTATGCTAACATCCTAAGATACTCATTTGATGCTTTGTCTAAAGTACATTATCTATGCAGACCAGTAGAAGAATCTTTACAAAATGAAAATCTCACTAAGACATCCCCCCTCTAGGATTACTCATGGTTCCTTTGAAATTTCAATATCAAATTCAAGTTTATTTTACTGTGGTTTTGTTTCATATACATATATGTGGGATATGCCTGTGGGTACAAATGTGTGTGTGTGTGTGTGTGTGTGTGTGTGTGTGCGCGCGTGCATGCGTGTGCGCACGTGTGTGTACACACGTGCATATGTATGCTCAATGAATATGAAGGTCAGGGATAGACACCAAGTGTCTTCCTGGATCCATCCTCTCAACCTTACATATTGAGTCAGGGTCCCTTGTTGAAACCAGAGCTTACATTATTGACAAGACTAGCCGGTCAGCTTTGATGGCTTTCACTCCCTTGTCTTTCCAAGTGCTAGGATTACAGATAGGCTACCATGCAGAATTTTAACTCTAGCCCTCATGTTTGTGTGGCAAGCACTTTAACCATTATTGAGCAATCTACTCAACTGTAAGGTTAATCTTCTTGATTTGGCATTCAAGGCCTTTTCTAATCTGATTTCTAGTGACCCTTTATCATTAGTTACTCTTCCACTCCACGACTACCAGCATATTTCTGTGAGTCTGGAACTAGACATTCAGAAGCCAGACTTGGAGCTGAGCATTATTGCTTCAGGTAAACCAACTTCTCCATTTTCCAAACATGCTATGCTGCTGTGGGCCACTGAACACTCACTGATGGACTACTCCCAGAAAAACTACATGCCTTATTTTTGTGTGTCACTCCTAATCATCTTGAGAGATTCAGTTAAGGTAGAACTTTCTCCAGAAAGTCACTCCCTATCTATATTATGCCACATGATTCTTCTCCCACCAAAATCTCTCACTGTATTGTAATTATTAACTTAAAGTCTGGTGTTGCATGAAGGGAGATATCTGATTGAATTTCTAGACTTATATTTGTTATTATAACGATGGCCTTGATACTGGGATCTTCATGTCCTAGTTTTCTATCTGTCACATGGAAGGTATGGTATGGGATTCTCATCTAGGATAGGAAAGAGAGCTCCAACATACCTGTTGTAGGTTTGGACTGCATAAATGTTGATGTAGAAGGTAGGATGGTGGTGGATGACTCAGGAGCTGGAGAAAAGATTGTCATTAGGATGGACAGAAACTTCACATAATGAGAGAACCATCAGTAGTCCAAGCAATGGAAATCATTCCCAGGTGAGTCATAAGCAAGGGTAAAGGAAAGAGTGATGGCCTGAATGGAGGGGAAACAAGTCTGTGAATAAAATCAAGTCAAGATAGTGAAAGTGTATAGCAGGAGGGGGTTAGCAAATGGGCCAGATGAATTGGAAGACAAAAAGAGTAGAAGAGATAAATGTCTGAGTAGAAGGATAATAGATAAATGGATCATCAAACGAATTCAAAAATAAAAATAAAGAGAAGGTAGAACGACGATAAGAAAGGGGAAATCAGTAAGTATATGAACATGATGATAGATGTGCATGTTGTGGGTGGACAGATGGATATAAGGGTGATGAATACAAGGATGGCTGTGAGTGGATATGTGGAAAAAAGGCTGGATACAGAGAGTGAGGCCAGATTGGGGGAGGGGGATAAATGCCAAAAGGACAACAAGTCAGTGAAGGTTGATAAATGGGTAGATAGGTTGACAGATTTATAGATAAGTGGTTAGATACAGGGGTCAGTGGGTGTATATATTAGTAGTACATAGATGAACAGGTAAGATGGTAGTTGAATGGCTAGATGGGTGGATGGATACACAGAGGTATAAGAGACATAAAGAAGTAATTCCAAGCAGGCAAATGTAAAGAGAAGGTGGATTTGTAGGTGGATTGACAAATTGACAGATGCAGAAGTAGAAGTAGGTAGATATATGGATAGGTATATAGGTTGGTGGGTGGTTGTCTAGCTGGCTGGCTGGTTAGATAACTATAGTGCATGTGTTGATAGAGAAAGTAAAGAACCAATTGATGAAGGATATGTAGACAAATGAGTGAAAATATTTGTGGATGGATACAGGGGGTGAAAATGGATTAAAAGGTGAATAGGAGAAGGAAAAACAGAAGGAATGATGGTAATACATGAGAATGGGCAAGAAAATGGGTGGATTGGTGGATGTATGATATTTGAATGGATGGATGAGTATATGTGGATGGATGGGTAGGTAGAAGGAAATGTGTCTGCAGACAAGGGAGTAGAAAAATGAAAAAACTGGATAATTAGAAAAATAGAGGAATGGACCACTGAACAAGAGAATGTAAAATTTTAGCCCAAACCAGTTAAGTAGCCATCAAAATTTGAAACTTGATAATGAAAAACCTACTAGGGGACATTTTCTTTGTTTTAGGAAACATAAACTACACTCTTTATCTGAACACAGCCCCATAATTCTATAGGAAACACTTGTGTAAAAATCATTCTCTAGCCAAAAGGACTGTAGAAAAAATAGAAATCTAACACTGGGCTGAAATTCCAAGAAGAGTCTGAGGACAGCAATTTTTTCCCAGTAAGGCCTTGGCTTATGCTTAGGGCAAGTTTCCTTCAGAAATGAAAAGTATAGACCAATATCTAGATATGCCAAATTGATACACACCTGTAGAGAGTTCTTCTGCACTGTGTTTATTATAATCTATAATATAAAAGACACAAATAAGGATAAGGAGCAGTAAGTTTCCATACACTATACCTTGGTACATGTGGTACCAATCTGTATGCATGTCTTTGTATATACTTAACTTAGAATTTGTTCCTTTTCCTAGTTCTGATTTACATGCCATCAAGAAGAAGAATTTATCTACATTTCAGATCCAGATCCAACACTTCCTTACCACCTCTACAGCATGTTCCTAACAAAAGGCTCCAATAAGATCTATTTTCACATTTTACTCCCCGGTTACATGTACCCAGCTACACTATCTTTCCCTTCTCCTCTTCCTCTATCTATTCATACAGTTGATGTTTGACAAGTACTTACTATATATGGTTACTCCATCCCTATTTGAAGGATATAGTGCTGAAAAAAGTCTGTGCCTCACTGTAGTTTACATAGGTACAAAGTGCATATGTAACTTATTTGTCCCTGGTTCCAAGCTTAATATTTGGCTTGAATGTTTGGTACTGTTGAGTAGACAACAAAATTAGCAAAAAAAATTGTGTACTTCATGAGGGATAAAACTCTACAAGTGTTCCTGTAATTTCCAAATTATAGTGACTACATGAAAACTCAGAAGGTCACAATTCTGGTAAGAAATAAATGTGTAGGAATGGAAAAGACCCTTTCTTGTCAGTTTTTATTGCTAAAATGATGGCAATAGAGGAAAAGACAAGACACCAAACACTGGATTGAAGGGCACAGAGAAATCAGTCTGTGACTGAACAGGAAGCCCATTTACTGCTGGTTAGTGTATCTTGTACACCATGAGTTTGGCCTGGCCTACCTGCACCATGAGGCATGCCTCATCGATTTTTGAGGTTAGAATATGTGGCTCCTAGGTGACTATATGCCTTTTGGATCCTGAGAAACCAAGGCACTATGTCAGACAGTGAAATATTCAGGCTGCTTTTTCTCTGTGTTCACTTAGAAGCAAAGGAAGCATGGAAGCGTGACAGGATAGTTGATCTTACACATTAACCTTGTGTACCCTGTATGACTTGCAAACATCATTGTATCCTAGCAACCACCACTGTATTGATCCTGAAAATTTCCATTATATACTGTTTCTGATAAAGGCGTATAAAGTCTGGATGTTTGCAATAAACTTGTCACATCCTCCACCTTGCTCTAGGCCCTCCGACCTGAGCCTCATTAACACCTCACAGGCCATATTAGGTAACATTATCCTGGTAAACAAGCACAGGTGCTTACAATAACAGAGGGGTATATGCAGGCTGCTGAGAGAGAAAACTAACATTTTACCTAGCTGTGGACTTTACATGTTACAATACCAAATGGCCAGGTGAGATGTGCCCACGAGTGCAATTGTGGCAAGACTGTTATGAAGGTAACCAACTGACTTCAGAATGGATTTTAGCCTTGTTCCAATGTAGGTAATTCATTCCTGGTACTATAAACGTCCGCAAAACCAAGATTGGGTGGGTCATAAGTCCTATAGGGGAACTTACTTTATTGTTTCCTATTCACATAGTATCTGACCTCCTTGTAAATATTTATATTCCTAACATAGGCAAACAATACTTTTAGACTTAATTAGGAAAGCTTTCTTTGTATTTAAAGACAATGTAGAGGAAAAAATGAGGACTCAAGGTGTTGAAAACAATTAAATGTTCATTATTCGGGCATAAAGAGTACGTATTATCTCCTCTGAAGCTCAGGGGAATTTTCATATATTAGGCTGCATGTGAAAAATAAAACTACCTAAAGACATCCTACAGCAAGCCACAGACCACACTCACCATTGACATATAGGCTGTCCTTGTCCAGTGAGTAGTTGCCCAGCTGAGTGACTCCATGAGTTAGATTGTGCAGCTCTAAATACAGCCCTTGGATGTCCACTCCAGGATATGCAGGGTCATGGAGGTAGGTGCAGATGGCTTCCACACTAGTGGCTGTTCCATTCCTCTTAGGCCTGGAAAGAGAAGAAAGTAGAGACTTTAGGAAAGTCATAATGTACATAAAGTCAGAAGCACAAGGAAGGAGGAATGAGAATGATAACCATAAGCAATGATCATTCTGGCAAACGGACAGACAATGGACTCACCTGAGGGAATCCAGTCTGCAACTTGAGTTGAAGGAGACATTCTGGGACAAATTTCCAAGCTGTAGAGGGGGAAGAAGGAGAGAAATAAAAACAGGTGTTGGATAAAGGTGTCATATGGGATTCAACTCACTCCCCTAGGCTGCTGGGAGAAGGCTCTCACCAGGTACTGCAGGACACTCTCAATTGAGTTGAACACAGCTGAGCCATTACTCATATTTGACGAATATGAAAGGTTGGATATGGTGAAGTTGATTGTAAGGATGTCCAGATGGTGTCTCACAGCTGCAGGAAGAGAAGAGACCCAACTGAAAGTTTGCATGGCACCAGAATAAAATCCTGTTCTCATCAGCTTTCTTCTCTTCCAGTGTCCCACCAAGTCCCCATGTGTATAGTCAGGTCAGAACCTGACAAATCCTTAACTCCATGTCATAAAAAATCTGCCTTTTTGGATGCTCCTCAGAAGAATTCTCTCTTCTTATTCTAGCCTGCTTCATATCTTCTCATGATCAGAATATTTTTATCTGCAGACTCTTTGGATGCCCTGTCTAAAACATGTTCTCAAAGCTGAGCAATAGGACAATCTTTCTGAAATGAAAAGTCTCAGGTCCATTACTATCCTTGTTTCCAAGTGTATGTTCATTGCCAAAAGAAGCTTATTGATTGGGAGGTAGTAAATATGAGTCTGGTTTCAAGCAGTTAGCAGTGCTTCCCCATGGTTTGCTTAAGGTTCTGTCTCAAGATTTCTGCCTTGAGTTCCTACTTGTCACTCCTTAAGTATTGACCATGACATGGAAGAGTAAGTTGAAATAAACTCAGACTTCCCCAAGTTGCTTTAGTCTATAATGCTTATCACAGTAACAGATCACCAACTTCACCAGAGTTCAAGTCATCTTCTGATGACTTCCAGTATCATTTACTAATCCACGCTGAGCCTACCACATGACCCAGGACCAGAGGGGCTGCACTGGGTGTTGAGCATTATGGTTCTTGGAAATCAAAGTCCTCTTGATCCTTCCCATTCACTGTGTTGTTACTGGTTACTGAGCCCTCATTGTTGAAATCCTCACTTCAGAAACACATCATATCTCATTTACCTGGATCACTCCCACTCATACTCTATCAGTTCAGGAGGCATTTTTCTCAGAAAGCCTCTCCATTTCTACCTTACGTTATATTCCTGTTGCCATCCCTCAGAAGCATTCGAAGTATTGTTGTGGTCTGACAATTTGTCTGACAAGCTTGTTGGGTGCACATGGGCAAGTACCTGATTGAGTTGTTATTCTGATCTTTTGCATGTGAAGATGACCCTGACATTGGATCTTCACATCCTACTTCCTAGCTCTACCTGGAAGCTAGATGGTTGAAGTTTGGGACAGGAGATCTAAGCAAAGTCGTCAATGGAATCCCAAGATACCTGTAGTAGGTTCAGGTGGCAAAGATGTAGATGGAGAAGGTAGAGTAGTTGTGACTGGCTCAGGAGCTGTGGAAAGATTGTCATTGCTGAAATACCCACTTGCAAAAAATGTTTCATGCTTCATTTATCTTGATTGCTCCTACTCATTCTGAGAGGATCAGTTCATGAAGAATTTTTCTTAGAAACCTCCTTTCTACATACAGTAAATACTGTCTGTTGTGAGGGCTTTGCCAGGTATGGTCATAAGCAGAACCACTCTTCACAGATGAAACATGAACAAGACTGAGGAGTGATTATGTGAGTGGAGGAGTGAGCAAGCATATGAATGGAATTAACTCAATATGTTGAGAAAGAATGAGCAAAGCACACAGATGATTTAGGAAGATAGAAAATAGAAAGAATAAATGAATGGATAGGAGGAAGATTATAAGAATGAGGATCCAAAACAGAATTCAAAAAGAATCAAATCACCGAGACATTTGTGAGATAAAAGAATAGAGAGAAGAAAGAACAGCTAAATCAATGGATGAATAGATGGATCGATTAGTATGAATTCACAAAAGAAGAACAGATGGAAGAGGGAATATTAAGCAGCAAGAAAGACAGAAGAATCCAGTGTGAGGACAGCTGGATGGATTGAGAGATGCAAAGGTAGTAGCTGGCAGGTGGGTGGGTGATCATACAGATGATGATTACATAGGCAGGTGTATGGAAGATTAAAGGACTGGTGGATGTATGAATGAATGGATAAAGGAAAAAGAAAGGACAAACTAGAAGATGGAGAGTAGTATGGGTTTATAGATGAATAGTGGATGAGAGGATGGATACAATAATGAATAACAGAAGAAGACACAGAATAAATGAAGGAAATACAAAGGAATTGGCAGGAGAATGAGTATATGTATGCATGTATGTAGGTATTGAAATGTGTTATGAGAAGAAGAATAACTTGAAAAATGGAAGAATGAGCAGTAGGACAGATAAATGATAAATAGTTCACCAAACACCCAAAACTCAACTGCAAATGACTAAACAACCTCTATATAGGTCCTGGGTACCCAGATCTAATAGAGAAGAAAGCAAGGAGGATGACACTGGAACTTAATGACTGGGAAAATGACTTAAGAATAGTCTTAAAGATCAACAATCCTAATATGATCTCCTGTATCTTAAAGCTTCCCTACAGAAAGACATCATTGTTTGAGTGAAGACACAGCCTATATGGCAAAAATCTTTAACAGCTACAGATCTGAGAGAGGATTAGGGTCTAGAATATACAAATAATTTAAAAAATTAAACCCCAAGGAAGCAACCCATTTAAAAATTTTGCCATTGCTCTGAATAGAGGAGCTCAAATGATGAAATTCAAATGGCAGAGAACCTTTTAAAAATGATCAACATCCCTAGTTATCAGGAAGATGAAACTTAAAACTTCTTTAAGATTTCATGTTACCCCTATCAGTGTGGCTAAGATCCAAAAAAACAAAACAAAACCGAATGAAACAAGCAAACAAAAGCAAATGAAAACAAATGCTTGTGTGGACACGGGACTAGAGGAAAAATTAGTCACTTCTGGTGGGAGTGAAAACTGGGTTATCCACAATGTAAATAAGCGTAGAGATTCCTAAAATTCTGGAAATGGACCTACTATAAGATCCAGCACTACCACTCCTGGGTATACAATCAAACAATTCCATATCCTACGGTCCAGATACATGCATATCTATGTTTATTGCTGCTCTATTCACAATAGCTAAGAGTCTAGATATTCATCAACTGATGCATAGATGGTAAAAATATAGTACATTTACACAATAAAACAATGTCAAGTTGGTAAGAAGAATACAAATGTCATAGAGTTTGTGAATTGATATGAGTGCTGCTGTATCTGGAAGATGATATTTCCTTGGAGTCATCTACCAAGGAACTTGTACCTCTGACCTGTACATGTACAAACCAGACAGAACTAGAATACTGAGAAGGAGTACTGGGCACACACTTCCATTCCTAACCTATTTACAACTGATACCTCGAAGGAAAGGAAAATTTAGTATTCTCCCCTGAAGTGTCACTGAGTACTTCAGTCACACCCAGAAATAGTTGAGTAACACAAAATGGACTTCATGATTTTATGGGCTGGGTTACTGTGGTCTAAGGTTTTCGTTTCATTTTGTTTTGATTTGAATTTATATGTCTTATTGTTTTTCATTTGCTTGTTTATTTTAATTTTGATTTTTGTCTTTGAGTGATGGGGGAGAGTGAGAAAGAAAGAGAGTACAGAGAGCGGAGGAACATGAAGTCGAGTGAGTAGGCAGTTGGGAAGATCTGAGAGGAGTATGGAGGAAGAAATGCATGATCAAAATAAACTGCATAAAATTTTGAATAAAAAATAATACAGTTTAAAGTGGGCAGGTAATGGATGGAGCTGGAAACACGTATTCTGAGTGAAGTAACCTGGAGCCAGAGAGACAAGAGTCATATATTCTCTATCATTTGTGGATGTCAGCTTTGAATCATTAAATTTTGCGTTCCACTTCAGAGAATATGGTGATATTGAGGATTGAAAGGGAAGAATGTAATGGGAAGAATCCAACAGAGGAAGGAGTTATAACAACCAGGTAGATGGGGGAATACAGGAAGAGATAATTAACTCTAAGGATACTTCCAAGAAGTTTTGTGGAACTCTGATTCTGAAGATGCTTCCTAAAATGCACGATTACACACTATAAAGAGTCTGAATGGAATTTCAAGTAGTGGGGTAACAATGCCCACTAGACACCATAGGATGGCAATCAAAGCCCAGCACCAGGAAAAGGTTATTCCTTTTGGAGTTGTAGACAGGTGTTTCCCCACAGACTCTCAAATATTACTGGCTATTGCTAAAGCTCTTAGCTCCCCTCCAGAACTTGTCAGACCTTAATTGACAAACACACCACACACTTGAGTCATAGCACATGGAGAAATAATCTGGTTCAACTTGAAGCTACTTCTCTACTGGCTAGTTTTCATTTTGCCAGAAGGTGCTCTGCATACTACTGGAGGAGGAAAGGAATTACCATTCTTATTCAGCTGTTAGCCTGTGAGCTACAACCATGACTGGCCTGGTTAGACATGTTTACTGGTGTAATGACAACACACATTCATTTTACAAAACTGAAATAACTAATACAAATGGGAATCATGATAGAAAGTGGGCAGTTTCAGGTAATAACCTTGTATAGTCATCATAACCGGCAGCTTGGCAATGAGGTCCTTGATTAGAGGGTAGGGGAAGGCAGACTTCATTTTAGGAGACATAAAACACACTTACCATCTAAAATGAGCCCAATAGTTTTAAATTGCACTTTCAAAAATATATTTATCCAATGGAGAGGATTATGGAAAATTCAGAGATCCACCATTCAAGATGCAGTTTCAAGAAAAGATCAATGGCTCTGCATCTTCTCTTGAGACCTTGGCTCCTTAGAAGATACTTGCTTATATTTGGAGCAATTTTCCCTTGGAAATGAGGATAAAAGCAAGGACAAAGAACTAGGTTGGGCTAAACTGATACGTACTTGAAGGAGGTGCTTCTGGACCAGGCTTATTATAACCTAGGAAGAAGAAGATATGTAAGAGGAAAGAATAACAAAGAAGGGATGCAGCATGCTTTGTTCCATATGGCACCCTACCTCAATACATGCCTTTGTATATTTTATTGAACGTCTATCATAATATAAAAACTGACTTGATTTAGATCCTGGAGAAGAATTTCCTGGTTTCAACTCTACACATTTTACCATATCTCCAGCATGTTCCCAATGGGCTCTTATAAAACACATATTCACATCTCACTTTAACAATGATATGCATCAATATATACTGTCATCTTCCCTCCATATATATACATATATATTCAAATATATATACATGTACACTCATACATATTCAAAAGCTATTTACTGAGCATTTACTATGATTTGTACTTCATTTCCATTTGAAATATATAGTGCACACAGGGAAAAATCAAAAATAAATACATTTTGTATCCCCACTGCAGTTCACTTTAGGAAAAGTACAGATGAAAGCTTTTGTTTTTTGTATCAGGCATAAGATAAGGTTTATTGCAAATGCTGAATAGAAAATGAAAAGAGGAAGAAAATAAATCTTTGCAATGGCCAAGTAAAATATATTAGATATAAGAAATAGCACGTAAACATTTAAATCTCTTTTCATCTCTGTGCTTCGTTGCTTTCTTTGTTAAATTCAGAGTAATGTAGATACATTATATCTCCTTGTCCACTTCAAGGATTATTATGGTTAAATGGCTTGGCATTCAATAAGACCTTGAGTCATCAAACTGGCAATTGTCTAGACATATCTGCAATCAAACTTCTATATCTGGTTACTTAGGGTGGAAAAGCCAAGTGTATACAAATGTGGGTAGCATTCATATAGGGATATTTTCCTGGATTCAACAAGAAGCAGAAAGAAATCTCAGCAAACATATTCATATTCCTCTGTTGCTGCCTTTGTACACAATAAGACCACACCATCATACATTTCTGTCAAGTTATTTGTGTGTGCTTCTGGAATTCTTGAAACAAGATGCTTAGAACAAAGAGTGCCTGGTCATGAATGTACTATCAAAAATATCAATAAAGGTAGAAAAAATAAAGTATCCCTAGGGACATCTCATAGCAATCACAGATCATGCTTACCATTGATATATAGACTGTCTTTGTCCAGTGTATAGTTGCCCAACTGGGTGATTCCATGGGTCAGATGGCTCAGCTCCGAGTACAGTCCGTGAGTATCTATCCCAGGATGTGCAGGGTCATGGTAGTAGGTGCAGATGGCTTCCACACTAGTGGCTGTTCTATTGTTCTCAGGCCTAGAAAGGGGAATACAGAGACTTTAGAAAAGTAGAAATGTAGATTTGACCAGAACGAGGAAGTAGCCAGTAGACTGGTGATAATAACAAATTTCTGGCAAATTGACAGAAAGTGGACTCACTTGAGAGAATCTAGTCTGCAGCTTGAGTTGAGGGAGCCATTAGGGAGCAAGGGTTCAAGCTTTGGAGGAAAATAATAAGAATAAGAGAAATAAATTACGGTAGAGTAGGTACATGGGATTTGTCCAAACAGAAGGTACTGGAATGTGGGTCTCACCAGGTGCTTCAGGACAGTCTCAGTTGCATTGAAAATAGCTGAGTTGTTCAAATATTCTGAATATGGAAGGTTGGAAATGGTGAAACTGACTGTGACAGTATTCAGGTGGTGTCTCATAGCTGAAAGGAATGAGAAAAGATACAACTAAGACTTTACCTGGGACCAAAGTAGAATCCTATTCTCATCAAGTCATATCTCCTTGTGTTCTATCACCTACCAACACATCTACCCAAAGTATAACCTTAATAGTCATCTCCATGTCATACTGATTCCAATTTCTGAATGTCTCTAACATGCTTTGTGTGTGCTTTCCCATAATGACCTTATTTTCTCTTATCTACATTATTGCTCTACCATCTCATGGGATATATTGTCTAAAGGATGTTTTCTATGCTGAACTTTAGAGGAATGTTCTGAGAAGAAAATCTCACTGGGACTACCCCAATCACTTTTATAACCCAAACATCTTTGTGCAGTTTCAAAATTCACTTCAAGCTTCTTGATTTGTCATTCAAGGCTTCTTCCAATCTAGTTTCTCATGACCTTTCAGCTTTGGTTACTCATCAATCTGGACCTACCACCATTTCTTTATGGGCTCGGGACTAGAAATGCAGAGGCTATATTGGGAGATGAATTTTATGCTCCATGGGAATGAAATTCTTCTCAGTTCTCTCAGTATACTATGTTTTTCTAAGTCAATGAGCCTTTATTGTTGGAATCACTTCCAGCAATAATTCATGTTTTTTTATATGGATCACTCCTACTCATCATGAGAGATTCAGGTCAAGTTGAACTGTCTCTAGAAAGCCCTTTACTATTTATATTATGTGAGCTGAATGTCCACACTCAATTCCTCACTGTACTTCAATGGTCTGTTTATTTTGCAAGCCTGGTGGTTATATGAGGTTGGACATCTGATTGAATTGCTAGTATAATCTTTGTGTCTGAAATTATGTCTGTGGCCCTAGGTTCTTCATATCCTTGTGTCTAGATCTCACAGAAAAGTCATGTGGTTGAGGTAAGGGGCAGGGGATCTTATAAAAATAGAAACAGGTCCTCTGATACCTGTGGTGGATTCTGTTTGCACAATCATTGATGGAGAAGACAGCATGGTAGTGGCTGGTTCAGGATCTGTGGAAAGGGATGTCATCAGGGATGGAAAAATATCCCCATATATTTAAAGAAGCCCATGAAGTCCAAGGTAGAACAAACAATTAATACATGGAGATTACACAAAAGGTATAAAAGAGTGAGTGGGTGATGGTAGTGCTGGCAAAATCTGTAGATTGAAAGTATCTCAGATAGTGGGAATGGCTTGCTAGAAAAGGCTGAGAAAGGAGGACAAATTTGGAAGAGAGTAATGGAATTGTTAAACATATAAGTAGAAAGAAGAATGGATAGATGAAGGGTCAACCCAGAATTCAAGAAGAATAAAAAGTATCTGGAGAAATGGAAGGAAGAAAAGAATGAACAAAATCATGTAAATAAATGAACATGATGAATGGTGGGTAAGTGCATAAATAGATAGATGAGTGTTGGGGTAAGTGTATGAATGAATAGGCAGGTAAATAGGTAGATGGATATATGGACATATTGGTCTATAGGCAGTAGGGTAAATGAATGGATGCATGGGTTGGTGAATGAAAGGATGGTAGATGGATAGATGAATGGATAGATTATGAATGGATGGATACATGTACATATTGCTAGGTAGATTTTCAGACAATATAAAAACAAAAGGAATGAATGATAAGCAGACAAATGAAAGAATGTAGGTAGGTAGATAGTTGAATGGATTGATAGATGTATATGGATGGATATCAGGGTAGATGGGTGTGTGTGTGTGTGTGTGTGTGTGTACATGTGCAGACATGGATACGAGAGGGAAATATAAGTAAAGGGCAAGCTAACAAATGGGGAGAAGTATGAGTAGGTGGATGAGTAGTAGATACGTGAGGGGTAGAAGGATGAGTATAGGAAGGAAAGATAGCAGGTATGAAGGGATACTGTAGAATAGAATGGAGAATAGATGGGTGGATGGGTAGAACGATGAGTGGGTGGATAGATAGCTGAAAATGTGGCTCTGGAGGAGTAACTAGCAAAAGGAAGAATGGAAAGCTAGAAAGATATATGAGTGGGACAATAAATGAGTGGGACATTTACCCAAACACTTAAATAGCCATCAAAATTTTCTACTTAACAATGAAGCACCAACTACAGGCTCAATAACAGTTGTTTTAAGTGACATGAACTGCAGTCTTTGCATTGATTCAGCTTAATAACCCCACAGGAAATATTTGATGAGTTTTCTTCTTCTAATTCAGAGGATTGAGGAAAATTCAAAAATCCAGCACTAGGGCTTCACTTCCAAAAAGAGGCCAACAACTCTGTACTTCCCTTTGACTGAGACTTTGGCCCTTTTTTGGCTTTGGCTTGTGTTTAGGACAAGCTTTCTTTAGAAATGAGAAAAATGTGGATCAAGAACTAGGTCAGGCTGAACTGATACATACTTTTGGTTGTTTCTTCTGTACTTAGTTCATTGTAATCTAGAAAAAACCACACACACAAAAGGAGGTGAGGCGCTGTCCTTAGCATTAGTCCACTATGGAAACAATATAAATGTGCATAATTTTATACAATGTATCATTTCATGCACTGACTGAGCATCTATTGATGTTCTATTATCCGACTCAATTGGCATCAGGAAGAATGTCTTGGTGTTTCAACTGGATCTATCTTTTCCCTACTACATATTCATTATGCTTCCCAAAAGTGCATCTATATGCCTTATTTTCATGTATCACCCTTCCTGTTTATATGCATCCACTCACACCATCATCCTTTCCACTCTCTATACATCTATTCATCCCAAATATGCTTATTGAGAGGTTACTATGTGTGGTACTCCATTTCCATTTGAAGAATATAGAGCTGAACCAAACACTCCATGCTCCACCACAGTTTACATTGGGGAAAAGTGCACATGTAGCTTATTTGTCCTAGTGTCAAGCATAATGTCTGCACTATAATTAATATTTGGAAATGTTGTGCAATGATGATAAATTCAAATTCTGTAAGTTATTAGAGAGAATAATCCTATGTGAGTCCTTGCTATGGCTTAGTTAAAGGATCAGATGTAAACTTGGAACATTGGAATTCATATCAAGATAAACTTGTGTTAGAGTGGGCAAGTCCTTTTACCTATATGTGCTTTAGTTTCTTTCTGTGTTAAAACGAGAGTAACTATGGTAAACATCATGGTAAATACTAATTGTGAACTGATAAAACCTAGAATCGCCAAGGAGACAAAGCTCTGGGCATTCTGTGAAGGGGTTTTGGGATTGGTTTAAGAGAAGTACATAGCTCCACCCTAATTCTTGGTAGCTTTATCCTACAGACAAGGTTCTTGACCAAAAAAGTAGGAATGAGATAAAGACCAGTATTAATATCCATCTTCTTCCTGACTTTGGACACAGTGTGACCAGCTACATCCACTTGTCTGTCATGCTATTGTGGGTGCCTCTCACATCCTTGGAAGAAGCTTCTAAAGAACATAGATGCAACTGGTCTAGAAATAGATCACTGACTTTGAAAAGAGTAGAAAAAGTAAAGAATCGTTGAAGACATCCCATAGCAAACCACAGACCATGCTTACCAGTTACAATGAGGCTATCTTTGTCTAATGTATAGTTGCCAAGCAAAGTGCCTCCATGGGTGAGATGGCTCAGTTCTGAATACAGCTCCTGTGTGTGCAGCCCAGGATGTGAAGAGTCATGTTTGTAGGAGCAAATGATATTCACACTAGCGGAAGTTTTATTCTTCTCAGACCTGAAAAGAGTGAGATGTGGAGACTCTAGACATATACTAATGTGGACGAGAGTCCCAAGGAAGGAGGAAACAGAAGGAGGGTCAAAATAAGTATAGTCATTCCTGGACAATGACAAGGAAGTGGACTCACATGAGGGAGGCCAGTCTGCAGCTTGAGTTGAAGGAGATATTCTGGAACAAGGGTCTAAGCTATGGAGAAAGGAGAAAGGAAAAGAGGAAAGAGTTGATGCAGGATGTACATAAAGTTTATCCTATAAAGAGTTTCCAGGATGAAGACCTTACCAGATGCTGTAGAACACTCTCAGTGAAGTTAAACATGGCAGAACTCATGTTCATGTCTTCTGAATATGGAAGATTGGAGATGGTGAAGTTGATTGCAAAGGTCTTCAGATGGTGTTCCACAGCTGTAGGAAGACAGGAATATATATATATATATATATATATATATATATATATATATATATATATATATATATACTCAATCAGATTCCTATAGTCATCAAGTTATATATTCCAGTATTACCACCACCTATCAATCCACACAGTCAAGTCAGAGCTGAACTGAACATCTCATCTCTATGTCACACCAAATTTCTTTCTGAATGTTCCTTACATGTGTTATCTCCTTCATCATAACAGATCAGGTCTTATCTTCCCATATCTAGACTAGTACCCTACAAGATTCATTGTGCATCTTGTCTAAATAGCTTTTTTCTATGATAAACAACAGAGAAATATTTCTGAAATGAAACTCTCACTAGGATATCCCCAGTGATGTTAACACCTATGTCTCTCTTTGGAGTTTCAATGTATAGTTAGTGTTGTTTGATTTGACATTCAGGATTCCTTTAGTGTGTTTTTAAATGATTCTCAGCTTTAGTTACTCATCAGTTCTGTGCTTATTACTATGGTCCAGTGGGTCTTGGGGTGGACATGGAGAGCCATTACTGGGATCTGAACTTCATGCTTCAAAGAAACCAAATTCCTCAAGTCACCCCACTCACTTGTTCTTGATGGCCACTGAGCTCACACTGTTGCAATCTTACTTCACAGCCACAAATCACAATTATCTATTATTTTTATTCATCCTAGGGGATTCAGTTCAGGTGTATCTTTCTCTAGAAGCCCCCTACCCACTTATATTGTATCAGGTGCTGCTCACTTTATAAAAATTCCTCATTGTATTGTCATGAACTTTAATCTCAAAAGCCTGGTAGCTGCATAGGGGCAGGTATCTGATTGAACTGCTGATCTAATCTTTGTGATTATAATAATGATCCTAACACTGGATCTTTACATACTAGACAGGATGTAACAGGTCTCATATAAGTCAGATTCTGGAAGTGTGAGACAGGGCTTCTCATCAAGCATAAGAAAAGGCTTCCCCACATACCTGAGGTGGATTCTGGCTGCACAGATGTCAATGTAAAAGGTGAGATGGTGATGCTTGAGTCAGGAGCTGTGGAAAAGCTGTATCAGTGAAGAACATGGCCCACATAGAGTCCAGAAAGCTCTTAGATCAGTGGTTCAAGCCAGGCCAACCATTTACAAGTAGACCACAAACAAGAGTGAGGGAAAGAGTGACTATGTGCATGGATTGAGGGATAGCTAAGTGTGAATGAAATTTATTCAAGGTAATGGAAACCATTAGCAGTTCTTCAATTAGAAGCCATAAAATGAAGTGATAAATTGATGATAAATGATTTAAAACATGTTTCAAGAGGAACAAAAATATGAGAAGAGGGAAATATGGAAGGCAGCACAATTAAGTGAATAAATATGATAATTTGACCAGTGAACAAGTGGATGAATGAGTGGGTGGATGGATGGATAAATTAAATTAAGGCTGAAGTGGGTGAGTGGCTGCATGGGGTGAATGAATGGATATATGGGCGGGAGGGTTTAGAGATAGATGCATGGATGTGTGGATGAATGGATGGGGAAAAAGAGAAGGGGAAAATCCAAGTATATGAAAAATAAATAAGTAGGTGGATTAGTATATAATATATTTATTATAAGTATATATATAATAAGTATATAAGTATAATATATATAAGTATATAATATAGTGAT
Source organism: Cricetomys ansorgei (assembly GCA_026225945.1). NCBI lineage: Eukaryota > Metazoa > Chordata > Mammalia > Rodentia > Nesomyidae > Cricetomys > Cricetomys ansorgei. The sequence continues at coordinate 19,429,994 of JAMJFZ010002981.1, forward strand.
GAATGGATGAGTGTTTAGATGGTTTAATGTATTAATAGATTGATAGGTAGGTAAGTAAATGGTTATACTGTGTATATGTTGTTAGATATATGGATAGGTAAGTGGGTTGATGGACAAATGAATTGATGGAGGAAATGAAGAGTGAACAAGGAAAGAACATTATTATGGGTACATGCATGACTGATCACTGAGAGAAAGGATGGGATTATGAATGAAGGCAGACAAAAGAGAAAGAGTGAAAATGAAAAGTAAATAACAGAATTGGCATAAAAATTAGATTGGATATAAGTGAGGTATCATAGGACTAACTATAAAAATGGAAGAATGGTTACCAAAAAAAGTAGGTGATGGAGTGATAGAATTAAATAGTGTAATATTTTAGTCAAAATAACTTAAGTAACAATCACAGTCCATAACTTGACAATGAAGACACTGCTAAGACTATGATAGTTTCGGTTATAGTAGACATAAACTAAAGAATTAATATTTAAAGTATAGTCCTTACCCCTCACCAAGGAAGCTCCTCCTTGCAATAGACAGATACCATTACAAAACGTAACAACCAATCAAGTACATAGTGATGAAGTCCAATGACAATGGCAATGGTACATCTATAAAAACAACTCCTATGCCTAAGGCTCTAGAAACATTGCAGAAGAGTTGTGGGAAAGTTTATAAGAACCACAGGATTAGGGAGTTTGCTATAGATGGTATGCTTCAGTAATGCCAGAAGCTACACCTGTAAAGTCTCACCAACATGACTGAATAAACACGAGCAGAACAAGGACAAAAATAGACATTCTGAAGTGGATAAAGAAAAGTCCATCAGGCCTCAACCACATGTGAAGAACTACAGGCAATTAAGGAATGATGAGAGTGGGAGACATAATCTCCCCCAGGGAAGATATCCAATTGGTTATCCAATATTGAATAGTCAGCACTTAAAACATAGATAAAAGTAGCATTGTACAGACTGAGCAGGTTTATTTAGAAGTATATATGTATACACATATACATATATGCAAATAGCAGCAAATAATAAAAAAAAAGAGGCCATGAATTTGAAGGAAAGAAAAGGGACCTATGGAAGGATTTGGAGGGAGGAAAGGAAAGGGAAAATTATGTGACTATATTATAATATCAAAACTAAAAGAAAAATTTAAAAAATTAATGTCTATCTGACATGATCCTTTTTATAAATAAGGATATCATATTTCTTTCTCCAAGCTGGAGGAGTATGGGGAATTCAGAAATCCAATGCTAGGGCAAAAATAGGTCAAGGGCTCATCTTTCTGCTTCTAAGAACTTGGTTCTATGTGGGAGACTGATTCGTGCTTGGGCAAGCTTCCTTTGAAAAAGAGTAGAAAAGCTTGCACCAAGACCAAACGGGCATGATTTGATACTTACTTGTAGGAAGTATGTCTGAACCAAGTCCATTATAGCCTAGAAAACAAAAATCAAACATAAGTGGAAGGTACAGAATGATCTCATACATCATGCCATGGTGTATGTGAGAAATGGAAACATATCCTTAAGAGTTCCTAAGTTTCTACTAATATTCTAGGACAATGTTTTTCAACCTTCCAAATGCTGTGACCCCAACCATAAAATTGTTTTCATTGCTACTTCATAACTGTATTTTGCTACTGTTATGAATCATAATGCAAATATCTGATTTGCAAATGGTTTTAGGCAACCCCTGTGGAAGGGTTATTCAATCTACAAAGGAATTGCACCCCACAGGTTGAGAACTACTGTTCTAAGATATTATTTAAATATTATCATAAAGAAAAACTTCTGGAAACATAATTTAGATTCAGTTTTTCACTGCCAGCTCTCTAGCATGCTAGCAGCAAGATACTCTCATAAGACTTATGTTCCCCAAAGATATATTCTCATCCATGACATTATCTACCCATCTATTTTCCCAAATATACTGATCATTTGCTACATGTCTTATTCCATTTACATTTAAGGAATTTGGTGCTAAATAAAATGGGCTGTGTCTCACTATAGATTACATTTGGGTAAAGTGCACATAAAACTTAGTGATCTCTGGTGCCAGGCATAATGTCTGGCTTTTAGTAGATTCTTGTTAAATGTTGACTGGACAACAAAATTAGACATATAAATCATACATTTTTTGAGGACCATACATAAGTCCCTCCAATGACCAAAAGAAAATGATGAGATATAAACTCAGGATATGAAACTCAGATCAACTACAAACTTTACTTCTTGTAAGTGTATGCTGCCTCCTTTCATTCCCAGTGCCTTGATTTCTTTCTTTACTAATAAGGGAGTAACAGAGGTCTAAGATATCTTCTTGCACACTCCATGGAGTTTAATGGTTGCTATGAATGAATAATCACCAAGGAGACAAACTCTGAGCATGATGGTGAGGGAGTTCATAGGTTGGATCAACCCAGGAGGGGTGGCATACCCCAACTCTAAGCAGAGCTGTCCTACATTCTAGATTCCTGCATGGATAAAAAGATAATGAGCTGAGGACCAGCATTTATGTGTCTCTCCTTCATGAAATTGTCTACCCTGTGATAGACCACCTCACCCTTCTGTGGTTTTATGCATGCTTATCCAATTATTTGAACAGAAAACAAGAACCTGGTAAACAGCTGCTCTATACAAAGACCACCAGAAACATTTGGGAGGCATAGAGTAAATAAAGGATGCCTGATGACACCACATAACAAATCATAGACTATGCTAACCATTCACAGAGAGGCTGTGCTCCTCCAGTGTGAAGTTTCCCAGTTGGGTGACTCCATGGCTCAGATGACTCAGTTCTGAATACAGCTCCTGTGTGTGCAGTCCAGGATGGGCAGTGTCATGCTGGTAGGTGCAGGTAGTAACCACACCGGTGAATGTTCCATTCTTCTCAGGCCTTAAAGGGAAAGGTGTAGATATCAAGGGAGGTTCTAATGTAGATGGAAGCCCCAAGGAAGGAAGAAACAGCAGAAGGTCAAAACAAGGGATACTCATTCTTGGCCAATTATATGGATGTTGAATCACCTGAGGGAGGTCAGTCTACAATTTGAATTGAAGGAGCCATTCTGGAACAAAGGTCCAAGCTGTCGAAGAAAAAGAAGGAAAGAGAGGAAACAGTTGGGTGGCAATTCAGATGAAGTCAATTCCAACAGGAGTTTTGAGGATGAGGGTCTTACCAGATGTTGTAGGACATTCTCCGTGGAGTTGAACATGACTGAGTCACTGATCATGTCTGCTGAATATGGAAGGTTGGAGATGGTGAAATTGATTATGAAGGTTTCCAGGTCATGCTGTATAGCTAGAGGAAGACAGAAGGGTAAGAACCTACAACTGAGTGTTTATTTGGGACAAGAATGGAATACTGCTCTGAACATCAGATCATGTTCTCTACCTTTTGGTCTGTCATAACTATCCAACACTTACATAAGTAAGTGCTGTGAATTTGAACTCTGAACTTCATGTTTGTGTGCCAAACACCTTATCCACTGACTTCTCTACCCACCCTAAGCAGAAGCTTCTTAATTTAGCACTGAAGTTCATTCTGATCTGGTTTCCGATGATCTTCAGCCTCCAATAATCATCCCTTATGTGGTGAAAGGGAGTTTTATTCTTCATGCAAATCAAGGTCCAATCAATTATCTTCACTCTACATTCTGTTTCTGACCACTGAGCCATTGTTGATATAAATCTTCTTTCACCAACACTTCATTTCCCATTTATCTGGATCATTCCTGCTCATTCATATAAAAGGTGTGGGACAGGGGCTCTTATCAAATGAAATAAAAGGATCCCCCAGATACCTGTGGTGGGCTCTGGCTGCAGAGATGATGATGGAGAAGGCAAGATGGTGGTGTCTGGTTCTGGAGCTGTGGAAAAGGCTGAGATCAGGTATGGACAGAGTTCCCCCATAGGGGAGCCCTTATAGTATTGGTCCAAGTCAGACCCAATCATCCACAAGATAATTAATGCGAGTGGAGGATTGAAAAAAAATGTGAATGGAATTAATAAGAGAGTGGCAAAAAGAAGAAAGGCTGAGCAAAGTAGACAAGTGAATGTGAATGCAGAAAATAAAAGGGGTGAATGTAAAGAAAAATGTGTAAATGATACGTCAAATCAGAATTCAAGAAGAGTGGAAACAGAGAATCTAAAATGGTGGGAGCAAGCCAGAAAGAAGAAAGTACAAGTAAATGAATGAGCATGACCATAGGTAGACAACTGGACATATGGGGGTGTGAGTGTGTGATAGGAAGTTAGATGGATGAATGGACAGATAAGAAAATGGATAGATGGTTAGTTAAGTTGTTCACAGGGAGGGTAGAGAGGCATATAGATGCATAGTGAAAGGGAGGCAGAAGAAATGAGAGTCGGACATTTGGATAAAAGAAGATATATGGATATATACATGGAGAATGGATTGACAAATGCATAGGTAGGCAGACATATGGATGAGTGGGTTCATGGATAGATGCATATATAGGTAAGTATACAGATGGATGTGAAGACATGTGTATGGATGGACAAATGGATAGAGGAAATGAAGAACAACAGCAAAGGACAGAAGTAATGGATGGATGAGTGAATGAATATAGGAAGAACAAAACAGAAGGAATGAAAAGATTATAAGAGAAAGGGCAGTAAAATGGGTAAACAGATGGATGTATGGGTGGGTAGATGGAAATGTAGTATCAGAGAAGAAGAATGACTAGAGAAACTGGAACAATGGATAGCTGGAAGGACAGGTGAACAGATTGCTGGTTTTAAAGAAAGGGCATTTTTTTTTAAATCCCCAAAAGGTTTAAGTAGTCATCAGAATTTAGAACCTGAGAATGAATCCCTACTGGGGCCCAATAGCTTTTGTTAATAGGAATGATAAATTACACAGTTACTATCTGACCTATATCATATAGCTTTTGTTCTGTGTTTCATGAATGTGAAAAATTCTGAAATCCAATGGTAGGGATGAAGGTCCAAAAACAGAGGCCAAGGACTCAACATTATTCAGCTACTAAGACTTTGCCTCTCTTGGGAGACTGGTTTGCTCTGAGGCATGCTTTCTTTGTGAATGAGGAGACATACACAGCTCAGAAAGCTTAATGGATTCAGACACATACTTGTAGGAGGTACATCTGGACCGGGTTCATTGTAACCTAGGAAACAAAAGTCATAAGTAAGTGGAAAGAGTAGAGTGGTCCCCCACGCCATGCTTTGGTCCATGTGGTGCCATTTTGATACATTTCTTTTATATGCTCACTGAGAATATGCTCATGTGCTCAGATCTGACCTAAATGTCATTATGAACATTTTCTGGTATTTCAGTTAGATTTAACTCATCCATACTACTCAATATCAGGTATATAAGCTTAGGCTTATATAACCCTACTGTGTGCAGTTATCCATGCCATTTTATCCTCTTTTATTCTACCTCTATTCATCCAGTAGTTGTTTTCTGAGCCCTTACTATGTGTGGCACACTATTTGTAAATGAAGCATGTACTACTGAACAAATCAATCTGCACTGTACTGTAATTTACACTGGAACAAGGGACGCATGAAACTTATTTGTTCCTGGTACCAGGGATAAGGCCTGGTTTAGGTAGATTTTGGAAAATGTTGACTGAGCGACAAAGTGGTGCATTTAAACTGTGCAGTTTATGAAAGTGGATCCTAAACAAGTTTCTTCAGTAACAAAATTGAAGGGACAGATGTAAACCAGACTATCAAAGTGGGGACATGTTCCTTTCACTCTCTTTGCTTCAGTTTCTCTCCTGGTTAAAACAAGAGTAATGGATGTCTCGGTTGTCCGATTTCTTCCACAATTGGGTGTACTGTTGAGTGTCAGTTTGACTGGTTCTAGAATCACCTAGGAGTCAAACTTCTGGGCATATCTGTGAGAGAGTTTCTAGGTTGGATATTGTTGGAAATATCTGCCCTAACTGTGGAAAGCTCCATACCATGAGTTGCAACTAAATAGATAGAAGAAAGCAATCTGAAGACTTACATTTATCTGCCTCTGCTTCCTGGCTGTTTGTGCTATGTGTTAAGGTACCTCACTTTCTTTACCATGATGAGATTGATTCCCTTGAGCTGGAAACTAAACCCTTATTCTCTTAAGTTGCTTTTGTTATGTATTTGCTCACAGCAATGAAAAATGTAACTATATATGAGGCAATAGTGATACATGAGTGTGAGTTTCCAAGCACTATTTCCAGATTGGGGAAGACAGATATGGGCATGGTATAGGAGGGAAGGGAATTGAGAAGAGATGGGAAAAGAAGGTAGGGAATGAAGGGAGGAAGAAGGGGAGGGAAGGGAGGAGAGGAAAGAAAGGGAAAGTCAAAAGGAGGGGAGGGAGGAGGACTGGAGGGAAGGAAAAGAAGGGAAAGAAAGGGAAGAAAAGAACTATTTGAACAGTCTTTCTAGAGCTATGCCTTGCATTTTAAAATGTCATACAGGGAATTCCTCTTAGAATTTGTCCTTTCCTGGCTTTATGCTGATTTGTAGTATCTGAAGCTTAGGGTATTAGATACAACTGATTCCCAATTTTCTTCCTTGTATAAAAGATCAATCCAGGAGAGAAGTTCATCCAGTATCAATGGTGAAAAGAAATAGACTTTGAGATAAGTGTGCCTCTTGATTTCTCTAAGAAAGACAGTTTTGTAAGATATTGGCCTAAAGCATCATGTTGGCAATGACAACTGGGCTTATGTCTTAGATTCAAAACTCTAAGTGGAGACTTGTCAAGGAACAATCTTTTGGGGGTACAGGTGAGATTTTCGGATGGGCTCCTGGATTTGAATTCCAAATACCTCCCCAAAGAACTATTAACTGAAAACCTTTGTGGTATGTAGGAGTGCAGGGGAGTAGGGTGGAAAATGCTTACCATTGATGTAAAGGCTGTCTTTATCCAGGGAGTAAGGGCCCAGTCGGGTGATTCCGTGGGTCTGCCAGCTTAGGTCATAGAAAATTGGCTTGGCAGGCAGTCCCAGACTGTTGGGAACCTGACGGTAGGTGCAAAGGACATCTACCTGAGTCTGGGCACCATTTTTCACTGACCTGGGTTAGGGAGAAAGAGGTACGTTGATGAGATTCAGATCACCTGCTGCCTCTCCATCTGTAGTCACTCTACACAAATCATAGCCGAAATTATGATTTTGTTGATACTATTTGCTGCTTTGCATTCTCACTTGCTCAACTAAGCATCTCTACATCTGTGGTTACTTGTGTCTAGATGCTTCTCTCTGCATCCTTCCTTGAGGTACTTATAAAATTATCACAACTTTGATTTTACCTCCTCCTCCTCTTCCCTTGCTTCTTTTCCCTTTCTCTCCTTCATCTCTCTCCATCTTCCTCACCTAGATCTCTCTATTATCCTTTCTTCTGTCCCTTTTTCCCTCTCCTCTTCCCTTCTGTTTTCTTCTTCCATTCTCCCTTCCTCTCCATTTTTCCCATTCTCCTTGCTGTTTTTTCCCTTATCCTTCACCCTCTTCTTTCTCCCCCTCCTCCTTTTCTCCTGTTCCTCCTTCTCCCTTCTTCTTAGTCTTCCTTTGATTCTTTTCTTCATCCCCATCTTCATTTCCCCTGTTTTGGAGCAATGTATTATTCTATTCTGATTAAATGCTCATTATAGACTCAAAGTTTTAAAGGGGGGGCTCAGTAAGACCAGGAAATAAAGAATGCAGAAGTATCAGACAACCTCTAAAATGTACCAGATTCACAAAGTTTGTCCCTCACTGAAGTTATATAAGCAGTAGGGAATGCTGTCCAACATCCTGAGCTACTTTCAAGTTGTGTAGAGAGCTCCAGGGTCAAAACCTTTGAGTTGTTATGTTGGTAATATAGCTGCCATTGAGTTGTCCAGGCTCCTATAAGTAACCCCTCAAATATACTACCATAAATAACCCAATAAACTCATTGGTTCACCAAGCCAGACTTTGGTGGCACAGCCACTTTGGTCTGCCATCAGTTCCTTCTCTTGGGTGAGTAGATATTCTTTTGTATCTCCCCAGTAATAGTATCACGTAACACACTTCTTTCCACATCTTCCTCTTTCCCCTTTCTTCCTTCTCCTCTTTCCCAGCTATTTCTTTCTCCTCTTTTTATTGCTATTCCTTCTTTACTGTTTTAGGACTAAACCAGCAGGCTTTCTGAACCTTACAGAATCTCATCTTACTTCCCTTACAGTACTGGCCGCCCTCTAAGAAATCATGTATTATCTATCCCAGTTTCTTTCAGAATGCCCCAACCATGAGGGCAGGAATGGAGGAATTTTTTTATTCTCTGCCTTTTTGAAACTCTAGAACCTCCAATGCAATACTGAAAGTCCTAGTCAACAGATAAGCAAAACATGACATTTACATGCAAGCAAAACATATTTGGCCATAGAAAAGAATAGAATTCTGATATGATACAACACAGATGAACTTTGAGAACATTATGCTAAGTAAGATGGTCCAGTCACCAAAAGATTAACACTTTATGGTTTCACTGATAGAAAGGTCATGAGAGGCACAGAGATGAAAAGAAGAATGGTAGGGGGAGGGTATGGAGGTGGGGATGGGAGAGTGGTGGTTAATGAGAACAGAGTTTCAGTTTGGGAAGATAAGGAAGCTTCAGATGGATCACTGTGATGATTACACAACAATGTGAAGATACTTAATGCCACTACACTGTATACCTATAAATTGTTTAAAAGACTCTGTATGTGTAGACAGTTGTTTTTCAAAGGCCCAGGTGTTATATAAGCTTGGTTCTAGGCTACTGGTATCGGGAGGATGGGTCTTTAGGAGGTGGGACCTCACAGTCTCACCTTAGGGCATTGAGGGCATGCCTTCCAAGGTCAGCACTGGACTCTAACATTCATCCTGCTTTGTTTCCTGACTCTGATGTTATTTTTTTTACCACATGCCCCTGTGCCAATGTGCTTCCATTGCTAGAGGTCCAATGCTGTAGAAATTATCCAATTTTGCATTCAAACTTCCAGAACCAGAAACCTTCAAAAAAAACTCTTTCTCTTCACAAGTTAATTGCATCAGATAGTCCATTAAAGTTATCTGAAGCTGACTGATATGGATATAAAATTTTGTGATATATATATATATATATATTATATATATATATATATATATATATATATATATATATATGACTACAATTAAAAAGGAGTCAAGAGAGGGGGAAACAACTTGGTGGGTAATAATGCTTGCTTTCAAGAAAGAAGGTTTAATTTTTAAGCACCCATGTAAAATATAGCTAAGTATGACCACATGTGCTTGTAATCACAACACTAGAGTAGGGTTTATCTGGGAGCTCACTAGTCAGCCAGCCAGCCAGCCTGTTATTTGCTTTTTGTTTTGTTTTGTTTTTAAGACAGAGTCTCATTATGTAGCTCAGACTGTCCTGGAGCTCACAGAGATCTGCCTGCCTGCTTTCTGGCTCCCAAGTGCTTGGGTTAAACTTGCACCATTATTCCCAGCCTAAATTATTTTTACAATAATTTAATATTTTTATGATTCTGGCATCAAAATTTGGGTCTTGTGCATACTAGATGATATACAGTGAAGCCATCCCCCATGTCCACAACTAGGACATCCCTGGTAGGAACTCTGCTGCTATGCCATTCCACCAGCCCATTACAGAGAGTTATAGGCAAGCACCCTGTTGCTATATTAAATTGTCATAAAATCATTAAAAGAAAAACAAAAAAGTACACTTCAATCTTAAGTGTACCCATCATCACAATTCCACCTCCTTTCAAGTTGAATAACCGGTAGGTAGGGGAAGAGAAGGGATCTGGAAGTGAAAAATGTGCCTCACCTTAGAGTGTCCACCCTGCAGCCTGTGTATAGGGGGCCAAGGCTGCTCCTCTGAAACAACGGGCTGAGCTGTAGAGGAAGAAGGGAGCAAGAGCTAGTTAGAGGTGGGCATGCCCATTAGGAGGGGAATTGAAAGGCCTTGGAGGAAGCCGACAGCTCACCAGGTGCTGCATGAGTGTATCTGTGATATTGAACTTGGGGGAGCCAACCTGGCTCATGTCAGCTGAGTAGCGCAGGTTGCTGATGGTGAAGTTCACTGTGAATATCTCACTGACTTCCCCAGCTGCTGATAGAGAAAGGAAAATGAGAAAAAGCTAAGGCTAACATGACAGTAGGTAGATGGGAACTGGGGCCATTAACATGCTTTATAGTGGGTCTTCCAAGAGCTCCTTTTTTGCCTCTCAGTAAATCTGAGGATGGCTTATTAATGGATGTAACTATAAGATGCCAGTTAAGGGTGCCCTTGATGTGGGGGATTCTGTTAGACCATTTCCACCCTCTCACCTTAACGTAGGTGGGTCAGTGAAAAACACGTCTTTGGTTTTGTGAAGGGAAAGGCTCATATTGCCTGTCAAGCAGGATTAGTGACTCCTAATTTCTGTTCCTCTCTTCCGCCTCCTCTCCTTTTCCATATCTTTTCCCTGTACTTCTTTCCCTTCCTTTTCTCTTTTCCTTTTCCCTTATTCTCTCTTTTCACCAACTACCTGTTTCTCTCATCCTCTTCCCTTCTGCTTCTTTGTCTCTTCCTGTTCTACCACTCCTCCTTTCTTCTATGGCCCTCTCCCCTTTCTTTTTTCTCTTTTCCCTCTTTCTCTACCATCTCTATCTGTCCCTTTCTCCCTGTCTCATTTCTTTCCAATAATTGCTTTCTGTCTCCTTCCTTTTTACTTCTCTGTCTCTTTTCCTCTCTCTTTCCTCCTCCCCTCCCTCTGTCCATCTCCTTCCTTCTTTCCCCTCTTCCTTCTCCCCCATTACCACTACTCCTCCTTCAATTCTTCTTCCATCTCTCTTTGTCCCTTCCTCACCTCTCTTTCTCTTCTTTCCTTTCTCCCTTTATCCTAGGTTCAATTCCAGTATAAAACAGAGAGAGAGAGAGAGAGAGAGAGAGAGAGAGAGAGAGAGAGAGAGAGAGAGAGAGAGAGAGAGAGAGAGAGAGAGAGAGAGAAATAGAAAAAGATGAAAAGGAAAAGAAAGAAAAGAAAAACAAAATAAAATCATCCTAAGCAACTAAAAATCACACAGTAACTTATTGAAGAAGGATCTTAGAACCAATCAAATAAGGACTATATAATGCATACTTGGAAAGAACCAAGTACTTTTGTAGGTTTGTTCAGATTTTATCTGTAATTGCCTCCTCATTACCTTCCTTCTGAAAATCTGAACCATCTTTGATTTGGTTTTTCCCACTTCACAAATTGTTACTTGCTCAAATTATTTATTTAAAAGAAAAAAATATTGTGCCTCAGTTTATCTCTTACAATCAATAGTCAGGTTTGTGAGAGAACTAAAATGGAGCCAATGCAAGAGTCAGAATGTGGTAGGAGATGGTATCTGTGTTTAACTCTTTCTCACCCAAGGAGCCAAGTAAGGAGGGATTGTTTCTCTCATTGAGATTGTGGGGGGATATTGGTGATGGCAAAGTTGAGAGTGACGGGTGCCACCATAGAACCATTGACTAAGTAGCAGATGTAGAAAGAACCTCCCAGACTGGAACAAAACAGTAAGCAGTCTTTCCAGCCCTAACTATGGGATAGGTTCTAACAGGCTCTGAAATAGGAGGTAGTCTGGAAGTCCTAAGTCGTTAAGACTCTCCTTTCTTCATTCATACAAGGAGCATGCCTTGTATGACTAATATATGCAAGGTTCTGCAATAGCCTTGAGCACAAAGATGAGAGAACACAGTCTTCCAGTTCTTTGTCCAGGAAAGTGAAATCTCATAGGACGATGACTATAAAATCTAATCAATGACTGACAGAAACACTTTGGAAAAAGCACCATTTGGCGGGGACGGGTGTCCCTAAAAGTGGAGGCAGAACCTAGGCAATGACAGCCAGAAATACTCACTGATGGTAGTTGGGGCTGCAGCTCCAAAACTGTAACCTGCACAGAAAATAAAATATGGGGAATTTATGGATGAATTTCAAGGACTAAGGGGAAAGAAGAATGCGGAGTCTTTGGGGTAAAAAGAGAGGGAAAGAAGCAGGAATGGAAAGTTCATGGAGGAGACAGCTAACTAGATGATGAAACTGAAGGTGGGTAGAGCGAATCATCGTCTCTGTGAAGGTTTTGCACTTGCTGTTAGCCAAAACTTAAAAACTGGTTCTGTGGTTTTTCTGTGCTATGCTGACAGACCCCAGATCCCTGTGCATGCAAGGCAGGCAGTCTACCCAGTCCCCCATTGTGTTTTTGAATCATCACGATAAAGACAGAGTCCAGACACAAAAAGATCATGTCTTAAACATGGGTTCTCACCGTTGATGTAGAGACTGTTCTGGTCCAGGGTGTAGGGGCCCAGACGGGTAATGCCATGTGTCTCATGGCTCAACTCCCAAAATAGCTGATCTCGGTCTAACCCAGGACTCATGGGGTCCGAGTGGAAGGTGCAGATGAAGTCCACTCCTGTGACTGCTCCATGATTTTCAGACCTGAAGGAAGAAAGTCATGAGATACTGAAACCTTGAGGTCAGTTCTTCAGCAATTGGGGCATTGGGAGCAGGGAGCATAAAGGAGAAGGTTGAATTAGAAGTCAGTCTCTATTGTCTCGTCTCAGCCTTTGGCACTGGGATTAAAAATTCTCTCTTTCTCTCTGTCTCTCTCTCTCTTTCCATGTCTCGGTCTCCCTTTTGGTGTGTGTGTGTGTGTGTGTGTGTGTGTGTGTGTGTGTGTGTGTGTGTGTGCGTGTGCAGTTAATGCGGGATGGACATACAGACACAAACCATATGTGTGAGTAGGCTCAAGCAAGCAACTGAGCATGTGTGGACAGTTTTCAGGAGTCAGTTCTGTCACACTGTTGAACTCTCTCTTGTTTCTGCCTCACTGCACATCTAGGCTAGGTGACTGGCGAGCTTTGTAAATATTCCTGTGTCTGCCGCCTACCTCACTGTAGGAGTGCTGCTATTACTGATGCATGCTACCACATATGGGATTTTATGTTGGTTCTGGGAATCAAACTTGGGTCATTAAGCTGGCACAGTAAGTGTTTTTACCCACTAAACCATCTTGCCAGCCCTGCTTCCTGCATTATTTTTCATTGCCTTTTTTATTGTTTTGAGATATAATGTTTTGAGATAGGGTCATTCACTGAAGCCTGAGGCTTGAGAGTTAGGTTAGGCTGACTGACTAGTGAGCTCCAGTGATCTGACTGTCTCTACCTTTGCCAGTGATAGGATTACAAATGGTTGCCACCACACTCAGCTTTTTTAAGTGGGCTCTAGGGTTTGAGTTCAGGTTTTTGTGCTTCTATGGGAAGCATTATATTGAATGACCCATTTCTCTAACCCTTCATAAAATATTGTACTTATAATGTATTTACAGGATATCCAGTTCTTCTAAGAGACCCCTCATTTTAAATATATTATCACTAGAATTTTCTACACTAAACAATTCCTATCAGTAAATTACTAATTGCTCAACCTACGCTCTCTCTTGGAAGGAAGAAAATGTTAAAGTTTCAAGGTGGATACTAAAATGTGATGGTAGAAGCTCATGATCTCTTGCTGGCTGGTGCAAAACAGTCCACTCCATCAGGGGTCTCACCTGAGTGAAGTCAATCTACATCCAGAGAAGAGTGGGGCAATGCTGGTCTTGTTGAGCAAGGTGCCAAGCTGATGGAAATTTAAAAAAAAGAGTTAGCAAAAAATATAGATGGGACCTTGCCAGGAAGTTGGAAGGTAGAGTTGGTGGGTTCCTAGAAGAACTCACCCAATAATGTAAGATCCGCTTAGTGGAGTTGAACTTCAAGGAACCTGGATGTCCCATCTCCTCTGTGTAATGCAAGTTGGTGATGGTGAAGTTGAGAGTGATGGGTACCATGATAGCTCCATTGCCTGTAGCAGTAGGAAAGAGAGCTTTCCAGGTTTAGAACTGGAAATAACCAACACTGCTTGTAATTCTGGGTGACATTGTTGGACTAGTATGATTTGAAACAAGGTAGATTCTGGAAATGTTAAAACATTAGAATTGGGACCTTTTTTTTTTCATTCAAGAATGATTGATGTGCGAACAGTCATGTGATAAGTTCTTTAGGTCCTAAGATAAATAGGGCATCATCTAATATGTGAGCTAGGAACATTACCAAACTCTTACACTTCAGGAGAAGCTAATAGGAAAGGTAGGTAGGAAAATCATGAGACTGACCCAACCAATTACAAAAACTAAAATGAAACGAAATAAAATAAAATAAAATAAGCCTCTTTGGAGAAAACATTATTTCAGATATGACCAAAAGCATGATTGAGAGTTGCTAGAAGCTAAGCAATAGGGAAAACATCCCAGGTAGCCTGGATAAAGGTATGCAAGAGGAGAGGCATGATGCATTAAAGGAACTTAAGATGACTTCATAATGGCCAGAGGGAAGTGCAGGTGTGAGAATAGCAGGATCCTCTGAGCTTATTACTATTACTTATTACTTATTACTTATTACTATTGTTAAGTAACACAAAGCTTTGGGTGTGGTTGTAGAGCAAATGCAATCATTTAAATGTTATTTATAAGAAAGAAATTTTATGGACACAAAAGAATCATAAAGAATACTGTAACTGCTGTGTGAAAGACATTAGGAAGTTATAGTAGAGGCTACTGTAGACTTTCTAGCCAAAAAAAAAATATGCTGGTCTCAGTAAAGTCTAAATGACATAGGTACAGAGAAAGAAAAGGTTTGAGAGAGCTTCCATAGGAACACGAGATGAGATTTGGTGACAGTTGGATGTAGGAGATGAACGAGAAGAGGGGTGAAGTTTGGAACTCTGCCTCTCCCTTTGGTAATGATGAGATGAATGATTAGATTTTGAGGACAATTGTATGTTCAGGGTGAGTGGTTGTGCTGGTTACTGTTAATGGTAAGTTCGATAAATACAAGAGTCACTGGGAGATGAGCATTTCAGCATACTTGTGGGAGATTATCTTGATTATATCAATTGGTGTGGGAAAACATTCTGACTATGAATGTTAGACACAAGAGTCACTGAGAGATGAGCATTTTAACATACTTGTGGGAGATTATCTTGATTATATCAATTGATGTGGGAAAACACATTCTGACTATGAACAGGACTATTCCTTGGACAGGGTATCCTGTACTGTATAAAATATAAAAAGGTCACTAAGCACTAGCATGTATTCACTATTCTGTTTTCTGATTGTAAATGTTACATGGCCAACTGTTTCAAGCTCCTGCTCTTTTAACTCTATGATGGACTGTACTTTAAACTGAGATTTAAAAAGCCATTTCCCTAAGTTACTTTGATCAGAATGCTTTATCATAGCAACAGTAAAAAAGTAACTAAGTCAGTGGTCAATGAGACTTCAGTGATGTCTAGGAGGTGTGTAGACCAATCAGGAACTCTTATGTATTACTAACTTGACTTAGAATTTGGATGCTGAGTAACTAGATTGAACTAAAGAAAGTAATGTCTTCACTGGAGGGGTGGATGAGCATTGAGAGAAAAAACAGTTTGCTTATTGGTTCCAATAAGAACATGTATTCCTTCATACCTGTGGGATTGGTTGTAAGAGATGGAGGCAGAGAGGAAGCTGGAAATAATGTGGTAGTCATGGGTTCTGAGGAAAAAAAAAAAGAGAAGGAATGAAATGTAAATTGTGATACATCTTTAAGAAATGACGTCTGCCTGGATGATTCTATCCAAGGATCAGTGCTCCACTTTATGGTATCTATTGTTTGGAATTTGGCATCACCCTTGGATTGTGTACTTGGGGAAGGGTGGGTGACTCTTACTACCCTCGTCTCACCCTACATTTCTATGAACCTTTTTCATCTCCAGCCCACTTAAAGTGGAGAATAGAAGATGAAGCAACCAGTGACATGTAGGAGTCTTCAATACTCACCTTTAAGGATGGTACCTGAGGCTGGATGGGTATAACCTGTAGAGGCATGGGAAGATGATGAGGAACCGAAAGATCATCAATAAAAGGCAACTTTTTGAATGAACTAAACTTCCTGACATAAAAGGGAAACATCTTAAATTACTAGATTAAAGTTTCTAAGCCTGTTTTTAGAATGATGTTATTTTCCATTTTACTTCAGCATACTTTAGGTCTAGACAGTATAAACTATTCCAGCTTTTCAGTTACCTGAACCTGGCTTAGAAACTCATTGAGTTGAAGCAAATATGAATAACAGAAAATAAAATGGTGAAAATGAAAATAAAAAATTTCCATTGGAGAAATACTCTACTAGAAGCCAGGGTACCCACAGCTATTATTTAATTTATTATTTATAATAATAATAATTTTATTATTATATTACATATTATATATTATTATTAAATAACAAATTTATTATTTAATTTTATATTGAAATGAGGAGTCTGGGGAGACAGCTTAGTTGGCAAAGCACTTGGATGGAATTTAGATGCCTAGAAATCCACATAAAAAAGCTAAGTAGGTATGCCAGTTATCCTAGCCCATCTCTAATCTTAGTATCCTGGAGGCAGAGATAGGGCCCTGCAGCAAGCTAAAGCAAGACAATAAACTCAAGGTTCAGCATGAGATACTGCCCCAATATATAAAGTGGAGACAATTCAGAGAAGACACTTGATATTAGCCTAATATTAGTCTCATGTTTCCATGTACATATACAAACATATACGCATGCAGCATCACATACACATGTGCCCACTAAATGAACACCACAAATACACATATGTAAAATAAATAGAAGAAAGACCACGCTCCCCTCTGTAAAGGGTCTGTTAACTCTCATATGAGATCCAGATGGAAGTTTGAGCTACATGCAGAGACTTAGCCTCAGAGTTCACACAGTCAGCGAGAAGGTTTCCCACATTCCCATATTCGCACACCACCCTTTAGAAGCAAGTGCTCCTGGAGAAAGAGCTAGTGAGAAAGCACACTACACAGTTGGTTGGGAACTTCACTATTCTGGATTTTCCGGAGAGGAAATGTCTATATCTGGGGCAATAGCAGGGAATAGATCTTGGCTCACTCAAGGCTAGACATAGGATGGGGGTGAGAGATAGAGACGGTGGGTTCATGGGCTCTTCCATTTCTAATATTTGGGTTGTATATGTAAATCTCAAAAGTTTACAGACACCTGAAACCTCAGCATTCTTGCTGCTGGAGGTAGTGACTAATATCTGCTGGACACTGGATGTACTGATGGAAGAATAAAAGTAGAGGGACTGGATAGAAAAGAGATAAGAAGTGCATCTGACTTGCTGAGCTGCAATAAAGATGAACAGCCTGTGATGTTTAGTCTTGACTATCAACTTGATGGGATTTGGAATAAGCTATGTAATACACCTCCTGGACATGTCTGTGATGGCATTTCCAGAGGAGTTTTAACTGAGGAGGAAAGACCCTCACTGAATATGGGTAGTACCATGCCACAGTTTTAGGTCCTGCAATGAATAAAAGAGAAAGTAAAGTAAACACCAGGATTCCTGTCTCTCTGCCCATGTCTTCTGTGTCATGAAAGACTATATCTTTTCTCAAACTCTCAGCTAAAATTAACCTTCTTTTCTTTAAGTTGTATTTGTTATGTGTTTTTTTTTACGGCAAGAAGAAAAACGACTAATACTCATCCCCTTACCATTAACATAGAGACTGTCCTGATCCAGAGCGTAGGGGCCCAGCTGAGTGACATCATAGGTCAGCTTGCTTAGCTCCAAGTAGAGTTGCTCTCTGGCCAGACCGTGACCAGTGTGGTCAGGGTGAAAGGTGCAAACTGTGTCTACTCCAGTGGCTTCTTCATCCTTCCTGGAACTGAGGAAAGAGGATAAAAGTGATAATCATAAATGGTCTTGAAAATTATTGGAGTGACACAGGAAGAGGCCATCAAGAAGAGAGGTCTGTACAGTTGCAGAAATCTAAGCTTAGCAGACAATAAGAGACTAAATCAGACACCTTTATCACCTTTATTACCCCTTCTTATAACCAAGGGTGGGGCAACATTGAGAAAGTGGAGATGGAAAGAAAGTATCAACTGCAAGATGGGAAGGAATCCTGCCAAATACTATCCTCTGGACATGTGTACCCCACAGACACTTATTCTTAGTGTTTTGACCAGTTGTGAGTTTCTCCATAAACCATTATCGATTTACAGTACCAGTGGAGATGGCCATAAATCCATTCAGAAAGTGATTGGTTACACTTTGGTGAGAAGCATTCGATTTTGAGTGAGTTTTCACTGGTAGACTTCTTATGCTTCAGTGGAAAACATTTTACCCATGCACATATGAGCAACACTAGTAGGACTTGGTTATCCAAAAACTGAAGACATAAAATTGTCAGGGAAAGTAAGAGGGGACTTGGATGGGGTAAATGAGAGGTAGATATGTTATTGCATCATGTATAATATATATAATATTCTATAACTATCTACACATATTTCACTATGTACATGTAATTCCCCAAGAATAAAGAATAGAAATTATTTAATTTTGTTTGTTTTGTTTTTTGAGACAAAGTTTCTCTGTTGCAACTCTGGATGTCTTGGAACTCACTTTGTAGACCAGACTGGCTTCAAACTCACAGAGATTCACCTGCCTCTGCCTCCTGAGTGCTGGGACTAAAGGCATGTGTCACCACCACTGACTTAATTAATTTTTTAAAGAATCCAGACTTAGATCCTTTACATACATTGACATGATAGACTGGGACTGTGAGCAAAGTCAAGATTATTTTTGAAATGGCAAGACTCAAACTCTAGAGCTCATAGCAGGGGGACAGGAAAGCACATGGTTGAGGCAGATGAAATTTAGAACTGGGGACTCCAACAAATACAGAAACCATCTTTCTTTCCAACCTGCAGACAGATTTTAATATGCAATGGAAATACTTTAATTGATAAATAGAGGAGAAAGTAAGACTTCAAAAGCAATGACCCTGGGGGTTGGGAATCCTGTTGATAGATTCTACAGAATTTCAGTGCAGTCCTGGGAGGAAATGGTATGAGGAGGAGACATCTTGCTGCTAGATTCAATGCCTCTTCAATTATACCTCTACTGAGGACATTAAACAAGGAGACAGCAGGAACATTTGAGGCATTCTTGTTCTGCTATTTTAAGCTCTTACCTGAGCAAAAGAAGTCTGCATCCAGAGTAGAGGGAGCCAGCACTGATTTTCTTGAATAATGTCTCAAGCTGGGAGGAGAAAGTAGATGATCCAAGAGGCAGGGACAGTGCCATCATTGGTGGGTAGTGCTGACATCATCTGGGCTTGTGTCACCGGGTAGGACTTGAGTGAATGGGTGGGGTCCTTACCAGGTGCTGTAGAACTTTCTCTGTGGTGTTGAACTTTCTGGAGCCTGGGGTCTGCATGTCCTCACTGTAATGTAGGTTAGTGATGGTAAAGTTGAGGATAAATGACACAATGGATGGTTCTGTAGCTGCAGCAAAAGAGTAAGGGGAAGATCTCATAGCAGTAGATACAGTAGGCAAGGACGATCTGGGACAACAGATCAGACACAAGCCACCATCTCACAGGAGGCCATAGAAATGCAGAGGACATATTAAGGATGCCTGAGTTAGTTTCAGCTATCAATTTAACACAGCCCACAGTCATCTAAATGAGTCTCAATTTGGGGTCTGTCTAGATCAGATTGCTCTGTGGCCATGTCTGTGAAAAACTGTCTTGATTGATGATTGTTGTAAGAGGGCCTAGCCCATTGTGGGCAGCTTTCTCTAGGAAGTTGTGCTGGGGCTGTAAAAGAAAGCTAGCTAGGCATGAGCAGTAAGTGATTCAGAGAGAGTGAGCCAGAAAGCAGTGTTCCTCGATGGTCCCTGCCTCCAGGATCCTGTTTTGAGTTCCTGTCTTGAGTTTTCTCAGTGCTGCATTTTAATCCCAACATATAAGCTAAATAATCCCTTTCCTCCTCTAAGAGGGTTTTGGTCATGGTGTCTGTCGCAGCAACAGAAGAAAACTAGAACAAGAGCCAAGGTCAAAATACCAGATATGTGTATTAGACCATTACACAGTGCACATGAAAGTGTGTAACTATAAGGCTTTCAGGAATTCAGAAGGCTGACGAAGGAAGCATGATTGTGAGCTGCATGGCAGCTTGAGTTATACAAGGAGACCCTGTCTCAACTGTATGGGGTATGAATGTACCTTGGTGGTAGATAACTTGCCTCATATGCTTGATGCCCTTGGGTCAATTTCTAGCACCACAAAAGAATGTTTTTGAAGAGTAAAATTTCCAGACTAAATACTTTTATTTATTTTTATTATCTTATGTGTATGAGTGTTTTGCCTTTGATGAATGAATGTGTGTGTGAATATGTGTATGTGTATGTGTGTGTGTGTGTGTGTGTGTGTATGTACAAATGTTCTTGTGTGGATGCATATGTACGTGTGTGTGGGGGGGTGCCAAAAACAAACTTTATTTGCTTCCTCAAGAGCATGCACCTATTTTTTTGTTTTAGTTAAAAACTCATCTTGAGATAGGGACTATCATCAGCCTATAAATTACCAAGGCTAGCCAGACTACCAGGATAGGGTGATCCAGGATCTTCCTGTCTACACTTCCTCAGTGCTGCAGTTATGAATGCATACCACTATTCTTAGCTTAAAAAAATAAGTTCCAGAATCAAATTCAGTACCTTATTACCATTTTCTTAATTGTGCTATCTCCCTCATCCTATTTAAGGGTGTTTCAGGTCTAAGACATTTTCATTAGCTGTCCAGCCTGTATCCCTGACTTCTTTTCCTAAGAACTATTTATGTAGTCAGGGATCTCAGGATTCCTTTCCTGAATGTGGAAGAGGAGATTTTCAGAGTCACTGAATACTCACCATTTAGAGTGGTTACTGCACCCTGGGAGGTGTAACCTGTGGAGACATATTGGGAAAGAGCAAGGAGGTGATGAGAGGTGGAGAAAAAATAAGGAAGTCTTAGAGGGGAGGATGTGGGCTCTGCAGTACAGCAGTGAACAGATGGCCATTGCCCACCATTGACATAGAGGCTGTTTTGATCCAACGTGTACGGTCCCATCTGAGTGATGCCATGGGTCACGTCACTCAGCTCCCAGTACAGCACCTCTCTGTTCAGTTTGGGTGTTGTGATGTCAGCATGATACGTGCAGACTGTGTCTACTCCTGTGGCTGTCCCATTCCCTTTGGACCTAGGGAGAACGAGTGAGGAGAATAAAGAGAAAATAGTGTAAACTTGTATAACCATTATAGAAATCAGTATGGAGGCTTCTCAAAAAGTTAAAATAGAACTTCCACATGGCCAAGCCTCACCATTCCTGTACATATGTCTGAATGACTCTATATCCTATAACAGAGATACTCATCCTTGTTTATTGCTGCTCTATTCACAATAGCAAAGAAATAGACTAGCCTAGGTGTCCATCAACAGATGAATAAAAAATGAAATGTGGTACCTATTTGCAATGAAAGTTTATTCATTCATAAGGAAAATGAAATTATAAAATATGAAGGAAAATATATAAGACTGGAAAATATTACATTAGGTGATGTGATATAAGCTCAAAAATACGAGCACTTATTCTGTCTCAAATTTTTGATCCTAGCATCTAATTTTTATATATGTGTACTTGTGTGAGAGCGAGTGTGTGTAGAAGCCAGGAAACTATAAAGGGACCCATGAAATGGTGGAGAGAGTGGCTTTAAGGGAGAGGGATAAGGAGTGTAATAGGGCACATGTGATATAAAAATGGAAGGGGAATTGTAGGCATGGAACTGTTTAAGCAAGGAGGGCAGGGAGATGGGGGAGAGGAAAGGAGAGGGACAATCAAAACTAAGAATGCATAAAAATGCCTTAATGAAGGCTGCTACCTTGTAAGATAATTCTTTTTTTTTTTTTTAATAGGAGGCGAAGCTATAGTTCGGTGTTTAAGAGCTCTTGCTGATCTTGCTAAGGACCCGAGTTGAGTTTCTATCACCCACATCAACTCCCTGTAATTCCAGCTACAGGGCATCTAATACCTTCTTTTGGCCTCTACAGGTGTCCTGAATTCACACGCACAACCACTCAAACAGACATACATATGTATATATATATATATATATATATATATATATATATATATATATATATATACATACATATAATTAAAATGAATAAAAATCTTTTTAAAAAATTAGAAAAATAATTGTCCCATAAAGTTCTGGGACTCTCTAGGAAAGAATGAGAAGACCCCAGTAAAAGGGGAAGTTTTGTAGGATGGTTAGAAATCAGATAAAGTTCTAGAGTGCTCTGTTCTCTGGCTTAACTACACCTTTGTGAAGAGCTGGTGCGTGAGATGAATGATATCAAATTTTCCAACTGAAACCTGTAAATCATAGCATGTAGAGAGGAGATCTAACTCATTTTTTAAAATAGATAGTGTCTGGATATGAAAATGAAGCAACTGGAGATGTGTATTTGTTATTGTTTTAATCTTTTATTATTATTATTATTATTTTAATTTTTAACTAAAGTAGGAAAGATTTATTTTTTATTTGTGTGTGTGTGTGTGTGTGTGTGTGTGTGCCTGTGAGTGCACACACACACACACACACACACACACACACACGTCTTGGTAACCACAGAGGGCAGAAGAGGGTGTCAGAATCTCTGGAACTGTTACAGATGGCTGTGAGCTTTCTGACATCAGTGCTGACAATCCAACTGGGGTCATTTAGAAGAGCAGCAAGTGCCCTTAACTCATTTAGTCATCTTCAATATTTTAGAAGTAATAAATAAAGGGTTAGATATCATGAAATTATCTGACAAAGTGTGTTTAGTAGTTCTCCTTCCATCATTCACATCCATTCTATACCTCAATCATCCCTTGTATTACCCTTTTCAGTTGCATTTCTCTTTCACGTCTCAGGGGACCTTTTGCCCATGAACACCCCAATCACGCCTCATCCTCCCTCATCACTAATTGTTATCCTCTCTTTGTTTTCTTTCTATAATTTTAGGTTTTATCCACAATTAGACTTGTTTACGTGACTCCATGTACACATTATAGAATAGGAACCATATATGAGAGAGAATATAGTGTTGCTTTTCTGAGTTTGGGTCAAATTTCTTAATATTTTCCATATATATATTCCAGCAATGTCCATAATTTTATTTTCTCTTTATATTTTAATAAAATTCCATTGTATATCTGTACCACGATTTCATTATCCATCCGTCTGTTGTTGGACATCCGGGCTGGTTCTATTAGGGTTAGGGTTATTAGGGTTAGGTTTCTTTTTTTGTTTTGTTTTGTTGTTGTTGTTATTGCTATAGTGTATTCACTATATTGTATTCACTACAGTGTATATTGTATACACTGTAGTGAATATACTGTAGTGTATTCAGCTCTATTGAGCTGTAATAAACATAGACGTGCAACGGAGATGTGCATTTTCTTGAGAGAAACCTCAGAAGTAGAATTGAGAACTTTGAAAATGGCTCTTCTTGTGCACGAGAGAAAAGGAAGAAGAAAATCTAGAAAGTGTTTTCAAAGTTAGTGTCTTTTTCTGCTTAGTGGCTTCTGCAGGGATTCGGGACAGTTGCAAGGAAAAGTGGTGGTATCAGAGAGGTATTCTCCTAGAACCCCTGACTCCTGAATACCCATCTATGCTGAGGGTATCGAGAAAGAGAGGAAGGAAGGAAGTAGGCCACACTGGTGGGCATGGGAGCATGAGGGCAGCCCTGTGGTGACATTCTAAGGACTCACCTGAGAGAGGTCAATCTGCAGCCAGTATACAAAGGACCTATACTGGTTTTCTTGAACAAGGGACCAAGCTGTAAAAAAGATTAGAAGGTGAGGATATGGGAGGGGGACCAAATGACAGCAGTTATCCTTTGTTAAAGTAGTCTTCCATAGGTGATGCAGAGTGTTGATGGGCATGAGTAGAACCTACATAGGATGAACCAGTAAGGTAGGTGGGACTGAAGTTAAGTTAGCATGGGTAAGAGTGGTGGGACTGGAGAGAGTGTGGGTGTAGAGATAGGTTAGTGGGCCTGGGGTATGCTAGACATGGCTGGAGAGTAGTAGAAATGCCTGGAGAGGATTGCTAGAGAGGAGGAGCTGGAGCCAGACAACAGAGTTTGACTAGAATAAAATAGGCAGAGCTGAAGATAAGATAATATGTGGGATCAGAAAGAGAGAGAGAGGAGGTGAGACTGAAATGAGAGAAGATGGAGAATGGCAGGCCAGTCAGAGGTGTTTGGAGGTGGAATTTGATGGGTAGGATGTAGAAGGGGGTTGGAAAGAGATAGGTAGAGCCAAAGAAGAGACAGTTCTGAAGAGAGGTATGTGGGAGTGGAGTTTGGCAGGCAGGCTGTGAAAGGGTGCTGGAGAAGGGTGGGTGGGGATAGAGAGGATACAGGGCTGGAATGATGTGAACATGGCTGGAATAAAATAATGGAACTTACCAGGCCCTGCAGGATCTTCTCTGTGGTGTTAAACTTCCTGGTACCTGGGAGCTGCATGTCCTCCTTGTAAAATAGGTTGGTGATGGTGAAGTTGAGGGTAAATAACACCAAGGGTGTTTCTATAGCTGTAGGGGGAGAGGGAGAAGAGATAAGGGTGAAGCTATAGTTCGGTGTTTAAGAGCTCTTGCTGATCTTGCTAAGGACCCGAGTTGAGTTCCTATCACCTACATCAACTCCCTGTAATTCCAGCTACAGGGCATCGAATACTTTCTTTTGGCCTCTACAGGTGTCCTGAACTCACACGCACAACCACTCAAACAGACATATAATATATATATACATATATATATATATATATATATATATATATTATAAATAAATAAAAATCTTTTTAAAAAAATTAGAAAAATAATTGGC
Source organism: Cricetomys ansorgei (assembly GCA_026225945.1). NCBI lineage: Eukaryota > Metazoa > Chordata > Mammalia > Rodentia > Nesomyidae > Cricetomys > Cricetomys ansorgei. Next base: position 19,454,806 of record JAMJFZ010002981.1, read on the forward strand.
ACATAAAGTTCTGGGACATGCCTCTATAACTGCTTTTGACTCATTGTCTTCTTTTTCCATCAATGCCACAACATGGGAGCTGTAATAGATTTCTCTATGTACCACTACCAGGATTTCATATTAGGGCATGTCTATCTATCAGAGGAGGAAACCTTAGAGGACTAGAGTACAGGGTTAATTTCTCCAAACAGGATCAATTGTCAGCTCGGAGTAGAGCCTTGGGTCAAAGAGCTGAGAAGAGAAGCAGAGGAATTTAGAGCTATAGATTTTATCTGTTCAAGCATACGTATTTGTGTGTGGTGTAAACATCCACATGTATATTTGCATGCATGTTGGGGCATGTGTGTGTGCAGGTGAATGTGCATATGTGTGAAGCCCAAAGATGATGTCAGATGTCTTCTTCAGTCATAGTTCATCTTATATATTGATGCAAGGTCTCTCAGTGGGAACCCAGAGCTTGCCATTTCTGCTAGTCTGGCTCGACATTTTGTTCCAAGATTCCCTGTCTTCACCTCTTATGTTCTGGGAATACATGAGAGCTGATAAGCTCACACATATTTTATGTGGGTTCTGGGAACCCAAACTCTGGTCCTTCTGTTTGAGTAACAAGTATACTACTTGCTGGGCCAAACCCCGCCTCCCCAATTCTGTATCCCCAAGATGACATTTGAAGAAAAACAGCAGAGTTTCATCTCTGGCTTCCACAAGCACACACAAGCATGTGTGTATATATTCACACTCACATACCCATACAAATTTCTTGGTCATTTGGTAAAGTGGGTTAAATTAGGGGGTTGATAAATTCATGGTTGATATTTTATACATTGTCTCCTGCACAAATGTGCTCTTTGCTAACTGATTGCTGATTAATAGTCTTCTATGAATTTGAGAAGGATTTAGAAGTCAGTAGACTTCTAGACCTTAGGAAACAGGCACAAGAGAATGGCTTCAGAGCCTGGGTAATAGTATTCTGGGAATTAGTGGGAAACAGTATTCTGAGAATTCTCAGACCTTTGAAGACTTTGTGTCATTCATAAAGGATCAACCTTGAGATCCTCTAGGGGATACTTTTCTACCATTTTTCCTACTTTCTGTGACTATAGGAGCCACCGTATAAGTGTAGATTTAGGGCAAAATGCTGTTTATTCTTTTGTCTAATTCACTCACCAGTTCTAGTCCTGGAGCCCTTGAGCATTTTGGCCTTCGTTCAATCTAATCCTCAGTCTAGACCTAGAAGGATTCAGTTTCTGTACAATCTAAAATATTTAAGCCATTGTGCAATCTAATAAACCTTCAAGACTGACTGCTGACTGAGCCACTGTATCCCCTTCTGAATTCAAAGCTGTACTGACTCTTATAGTTAACTCATTTGTTGTTCTATTCAAACTTCTCCAAGCTGACTGGTTTAAACTGATTTTCTGAGCAGGCTTACTCTTTCTGACTGAACTCTTCTGACTCTGTCAGACTCTGATTTTCTTACTGCCTCACACTGAACTGCTCTGCTCAGTTTCAAAATGACTCACTTTCTCCATCTAATACTGACTTCTGCCAAACTGCCTCTGTGTCTCTCCTTGAACTCTCAGTGCTCCATCCTGCCTTAGTCAGCCTCTCTGCTTCTCTGCCTTATGCTCAGTTAAACTGTTTCATTGTCTCTGTGTCTTGTCCTCTGACTACCTGCTTCAGACTGCTAGCCTCATACTGCCTCTTTAATACTGCCTGTGTCTGACTGCTTGACTCTCTGAGCTGATAGCCTGCTTTTATATCCTGGAAGCTGAGCATGTCTTCACTCTGATTCAATCTCAGAGTTTGGGACTAAAAGCTTGTACCACCCCTTCCTTCTGAATACTGGGATTAAAGGTGTGTGTCAACATTCTTAATATTCTTTCTACATTCCATCCAGACCACATAGGCCTCTGAATCTGATTTCTTCGTATAGACCCCCTGGAATATAGATCCTTCCTAATTTTCACACTGGCCTATTCCTCTACACCACTGGAAGCATTTTCAGGGAAATTTTTACCTGTGAGATTGGAGATGAGAGCTGGCATACTTGAAGAAACAATATTCATCATAGACACTGCAGGGGGGAAAAAGACATCAATTCGAAGTAGGAACATTATTTGTAGAGACACCAGGAAGGGTGTCCCAGTCTGGTTTCTGCTAGGGATTATAGTGCTGTTCATCTCAGGCTGGAGGGTAAGTGAAGAATGAAATGGAGAAAATACACTTTTGCTTTTCAAAGGCCTGGGAATAGTGATAGGTATAGTCAAAAATTAAGGAAACAGAACACTTACTTCTGGGGGTGGTAGACAGGATCTGGTGAATGTAACCTACAGAGATAAACAGGAAATTCAAGCTGTAGTGGAACTGAGGAAAAGGTCTGGGGAGGGATGTGTGGACTCTGCAATATAGCAAAGCACAGATGGTGCTGCTCACCATTGACATAGAGACTGCTCCTGTCCAGGGTATAGGGGCCCAGCTGGGTGACACCCTGGGTCAGACTGCTCAGCTCCCCATATATCTGCTTATTATCCAGTCTGTGGCCAGCAGGGTCGAGGTGGTGGGTACAGATGGCATCCACCCCTGTGGCTGATCCACCTTTCTCAGACCTGGGAGATGTAGATGAGAATGACGATAAATGGATTACCTAAGAAGGGATCCTGAGATGCCTGGAACAGCACATGAAGGGTTCTGAGGAACAGAACTAACTGAGAGTGACTTAAAAAGCCAGTTGTAAATTTTTCTATTATATTGACCTCAAGTAATATGTGACTCTGAGCAGACAGGGTGTCAAGATTTTTATCAATCACAAGAATCAAATAAGCAAGTGGATGTTATAGGAACAGAGGAGGTCATAAATGAGGTCATAAATGAGGCATATGAAAAATAACAGATGAAAAACAAAAACTGGGGCACCAAAGGCCAAAATTAGTGAGCAGAAAAAGTGTGTTTGTCTGAAGGGAAATCCTGTGGCCCAAACTTATAGTCCTTAGGAAATGTTGTTCATTTATTCCAAAGTAAAGAGAAGAAGAAGGGAATTCAGAATGGATGAGCAGAAGGAGGCTTCAATTTTGTTGATGAATTGTGGGCTATGGGAATAGTTGAAGGACAAGTGGTAGAATCAGGAGACATTTAGGTACTAAATATAGTATCTCCTGAATTCACCTATGCAGAAGATATGCAGGAGTATAGGATGGGATTTGAACAAAATTCTAGGTCTTAGAGCACTTTAAGCAACCCTAACCTGCTATTCTAAGGACTTACCTGAGCAAGGTCAGCCTGCAGTCAGCATACAAGGCACCAATACTGGTTTTACTGAACAGAGTCCTGAGCTGTAGAGAAAGAGAGAAGAGTGAGGAGAAGGAATGACAGATAGAGACAGGGCAGAGGTGAGATGAGCAAAACAGGCAATGGTGAGCTGGACTTGAATATGTATAGCCAGGATGAAGTGGGCACTGATTTCTTCCAGAGGCAGGGCATGGTCAGGAAGTGGGGCTAAACACAGTGAGCAGGACTCTCACCAGGCTCTGCAGGGTTCTTCCAGTGATATTGAACTTCTTGGATCCAGGATGACCCATGTCTTCCTCATATTCCAGGTTAATGATGGTGAAGTTGATGGTGAAAGGCACCAAGACAGGGCCTGCTGCTGCAGAGTGGGTGGGAGAAAGACAGACACTCAAGCTCTTGTTTTTGTCTGGACTTCATCTTGGGGCAACAGCTATTTGGCTATTCAAGCACTGGGGTGATTCTTCTTGTAGGAAGCACAGCCCCCATCCCCGACCCCCAGGGAAGACCTCAACTTCAATTTAATCACCAACAAGAAAGAAGATTGCTATATAGAAGCAGAATGGAAGTATATCTGTCCTTCTAGGTAGCTGTCAGGCCTGTACTCACCTTTGATTTCTGAGTTTTTATAATGTAAATCTATTCTTTCTCTTTTGTTTTTTATTTTACTATTCTGGACTATATAAGGCCACTTGCACGCAAGCCTATAACGTGCTTAGTGCATCCTCTTCCCTCACACCGATCACTTCCTTCCACTTTTCTGCTCCATCCTCTCCCATTACATCTGTTCCCTAAGACAGCAATGCTTTTCTTGTCATCTATTATATATAATACATAACTATATATGAATACATATGTAATCTAATATTCACAAATGAGAAAAAACATATGATATTTGTCTTTTTGAGATTAACTTAATTAACAATGGATAGCCAGTTATATCCATTTTCCTACAATTGAGATAACTTATTCTTTATTGCTAACATGTGTATATGTGGCACATTTTCTTTACCCATTTCTTTATTGCTAGACATCGATGTTGGTCCTAAAACTCAGCTATTATAAAAAATGATGAAGTAAACACTGGTGTGCAAGTTTCTCTGTGCTATGTTGACTGGAGTTCTTGTGGGCACAGAACCAGGAGTGGTACAAAAGGGACATATAGTAGCACAAATACAAACAACCAGAAAATTTTAAATTGAAACTCCACTAAGATTCCATCTCACTCTACTCAGAATAATAGTGATCAAGAAAATAGATTACAAATGCTGGTGAGAAAGTGGACAGAATGAAACCCTTGTACACCGCGAGTGCTAAGTCATATATTTCCAGTCATGGTGTAAATCAGCATGGAGCTTCTGAAAAATGATCTACATCCTTTCTTTGAGATGCACCCATCTTTTATTGATTTCAGAATTGAGACATTAAACAGTAAGGCCCAAGTCACTCAATCACTAACTGTCAGAACCCAGGTCATATAATTGTAGTAATTCCATAATTTCCTGTCATTTAATGCATGTTACACTCTGAGCTCTTACATACAGTTATGTCACTAACATTTCAAGGTTTATTTCATAAATCCTGCAATAGTCAGTAAAGGATAATTTTCTCTGTCTTTGTGTGTGTGTGTATGTGTATGTTACATATGTTTTTGCATGTGGGGACCAGAGATTACATCCAGTATCTTCTTCTATCATTCTCTACCCTCTTTACATTTCATAGGAGAATATAGAGGGCCAAGCATCACGCAGAGATTGGGGACCCCCACAAAAGAGGGAGAGGAGGGATGGCAGAGATCAGAGAGGTCGAGAACACCAGAAGAACAAGCCCCAGAGTGTCAAAGACACCACTCTTAGGGGCCCACAAAGTCTGAAGCCACAGACATGGATCTCCTAAGTACATCTTATGGC
>JAMJFZ010002981.1:20065000-20259444 GCA_026225945.1 Cricetomys ansorgei
ATCCAATGGATACATCTACAAAGTACTTCCACACCTAGGGCTCAGTCAACATTGCAGAAAAGAGGGGAAATTTTTTGAGAGTCAGAGAAACAGAAAGTTTACTGGAGATTGTGTCTCCTAGTAATGTCAGAAGTACACCCATAAAGCCTCACCAACATGACTGCCTAAACATGAGCTGAACAAGTATATCAATAAACTAAAGGTGTATGAGGGAAAGACTACAAACACTCAACCCTACACAGCATAACTAATGGAAACTCATGAATGCTGAGGGTAGGAGAAATAGTCTTCACCAAAGAGCACTCCAATTGGTTATCTAATGCCAATGATCAGCTCTGAAAATATATGTAAAATTAGCATATATGCAGTCTGAGAAATGTCTATGAATATAAATGAATATATATGAATACATATACATTAATATAACAAGTATGACTGAAAAAAAGAGACCATGAATTTGAAACAGAGCAAAGAGTCATAATACAGAGAGTTTGGAGGTAGAAAAAGAAAGGCAGGTAATGTAACTATATTGTAATCTCAAAAATTAAAGAAATAATAAAAAACTCACGGTAACTCTACTTAGTAGACATAGTAGTATGTTTTCATCTTTATACCCCAAAATTAGTGCCTATGTCAGCCCTCAGCAGAGTAGTTTCTTTCTGAAGTACATGGCAGTTAATACAGAAACTCATAACTGATCTATATTAAGAAAACAAGAGACAGAGGAATGTGCAGCTATAGATGGGGCATCTATATAATACCCCTTCCCCATGAGGCTCTGAAGAATATCATGAAAAAGGCAGGGGAAGATTACAAGTGCCAGATGAAATAGATGTGAACATGCCAAACTGTATTTGACAGACATGACAACATCATTACACATATGAACTCAAAGTGGCTTTTAATGCATGCATAAGATCTACACAAGATCAAGCCAGACAAAGTTCTGGCATGGATGTGGGAAAGACTTGTGAAACACCACCTTTAGCTATGGTAACATTGCTGAACTGTGGTTGCCATAAGAAAGAAAGTCCCTTAAAAATGTTTTATTTTTATTTGCTATGCCTCCATGGTTATTCTCCCATATCTTCTTGTATTTAACTTTTTCAGCCCAATTTTCAAATGAGTACTAACTTATTCACACATTGTGCCAAGGCTAAGAATGAAATAAATTGGCATAGCTTAATTCATTGAGAATCATTTCTTACTTTCTAACATATGAATGGCAAAGTAAAATCAGGAATTCTATCTCATCATTTTGGAAGTACTATTCTTAAGTGTTTAGCTATAATATCATTAGAAGAATACACAAAAGGAAAAACTTTTAGAGAAAATGTGTAGGGTCTACGCTCATAAAAGACATATCAAAATATGAACTGACATTATTTCTCAGAAGAGACAGTAAATACAGGTAAAGACAGTAAAGAGACAGAAAGGTAAAATTATATACATATCACCTGTCTTAGGAAACTGACTCTATGGAACTTGATTTTACTCTTTCTGGAAGGCAAAGAAATCATACAGAATGATTTATATTCTCACAAGCATAAAATTTAATTCATTCTCCAGACATTTTTTTAATTGCAGTATGTGTTTGGGGGCAGAATGTCTAAGCACACACATACAAGGCACCTGTGTAGATGTCAGAGTACAACTTGCATGTGAGTCCTCTCCTCTACCAATAGGAACAGATTTGATACGTCACAATTTTAGCATTTAATTTTATTTTATATGCTTTTTTGTGTATGTTTGTGCATGTAGACACCAACATACCATGTCTTGGATGTGGAACTCAGAGAATATATTATGGGACTCAGTTCTCTCCTTCTACCATGTAGAACCTAGAGGGTGAAATAAGGTCATCAAATATAGCAGTAAAAACCTTTACCAACTGAGTCATCTATCTCCTTGGCTGAAATCTGGTCATACTTTCAGAACTACCATTCAACATACTAAAGATATTTAGACTAGATCTCTGGTTCTCAACTTTCCTAATATATTCAACCTTCCTTTTAATACAGTTCCTTACATTGTGGTGACCCCAATCATAAAATTATTTTCATTGCTACTTTATAACTTTAACTTTGCTACTGATTTAAATTGTAATGTAAATATCTGATTTTGCACATGGTCTTTGGTGACCCCTAGGAAAGGCTCCTTCAGTCCTCAAAGGGTTACAAACCAATGGATGAGATCCCCTGATCTAGATGATATCTAGCAAAATTATTTAGTTGACCTAATGACTTAGTTTCCTGTCTCTTCCACCTTGACCAGAATCTACTTTTGAATTTGAATACTATTCCCAGTACCTGGAATTTATGAAGGACTGATGGTCCAAGTTTCTTCAAACATATTCTCCATCATGATTATACTTATAATGAAAAAAAGAAAACTCTTCATTATTCTATGGCATTAATGTTAGGGCCTTTGTGCCACTAGGTCTGAAGACACCTTCACTGGTTGGTGACAACTCTCTTAAAATTATTTGAAACAACTATTATGGAAATATGTCAATTCAATGATACTGAAAATATTGAGTGATGTTTCACACACTCACACCTATACTGTAACTAACAGATCACACGAATAGTTTGAGAGGGAATGAGCATTTATGTCTTTGTGTCACATAGGACTAACATTTAGATGTAATCTTCACAGATTCAATTATACACTCATGTAGAAACTATTATCTACATATAAATTACATTTTAATATTACTTACATGTTTTCCTAACCAGTTTATCTCCCATACCACCAATGTTGAGACAGCAACACAAAAAAGTTCTTAAAACAACCATCTCTGGCTCAGAATCTGCTCATAAATATGAACTACATATTTAAAAAACATATAATCATGACACAGAGCCACAGAGAATGACATAATTATGGCATGTTCAAATATTAAAACATTGTGCTTAAGTTGTCATATTAAAAACATACAGTACAAAAAGTGTAGCCATTCCGGTTCACTAGAAACAAGTTTATTTTTCTGTAAATTGATGTCTAAAGAAATGAAATATCATAGAAAAGAAATCAATCTACTTAAAAACTTCCTCAAAGCTTCCTTCATGTCCCTGTTCCTCAGACTGTAGACAAAGGGGTTCAGCATTGGAGGGACAATGGAATACATCACTGAAGCCACTGCAGTCTTTCTGGTTGAGTCCATAATAATATATGTAATATATACTCCACAACTTGTCCCATAGAACAAGGACACAACTGACAAGTGAGATCCACAGGTGGAAAATGCTTTATACTTTCCTTCTGAGGAAGACATTCTCAAGACAGAAGACACGATATGAAAATAAGAAAAAATTATTCCAGTGAGAGGAACACCTACAAATATGCAGGATGAAAAATAAATCAGGATGTTGTCAATGAAAGTATCAGAACAGGCCAACTTGAGGATCTGGGGAAGTTCACAGAAGAAGCTTGGTATTTCCAGGTTTGTACAGAATGACAGTCGTAGCACCATCAGGCTGTGCATCAAAGAATCCACAACACTAATGAGCATGGATAATAGAATAAGAAGGACACAAAAACAGGGTTCCATGATGACTGTGTACCTCAGGGGATGGCAAATAGCTATGTACCTGTCATAAGCCATTACTGCAAGGAGACAGTTTTCTATACCACCAAAAATTAAGACACAGCTCATTTGAGTGAGGCAGCCTTGGTAAGTGATGCTGTGACTATGTTCTTGTATGTTCACCAGCATCTTTGGGATGGTGCTAGAGCTTAAACAGATGTCATTTAAGGAAAGGTTGGAGAGAAATAAGTACATGGGGGTGTGAAGATGGGAATCTGAGCTGGAAATCAGGATGATGAGCAGGTTTCCCAGGATGGTTACCAGGTACATGGAGAAGAACAAGCTGATCAGGATAGGCTGCATTTCAGGGTCATCTGTCAGTCCCAGAAGAAGGAATCCTGGAAAAGATGTTTGGTTTCTCTTTTCCATGCTGTTCGTGAATCTGATAGATATGGGGATAACTGGAAAACTCACTGAAAAGTTTGGACTAGAAACAGTCGTCACACCTGAGAATTTGCCAGAAAACCACTGCTGAAGTCTTGATTCTGGTTCAATGGTTAAAGCACTTGCTGCTTTCAGTTCCCAATCTCACCAGTAATCGAACCTCAGATGTTTCTGAATGTGTGCCTTTGGAAAATGAAAATGAACTGTATGAAGAAGGTCCCAGGCATGAAGCATCACCATCTCAGCAGAATTTTCAAGAGGAATCATCACAGACGGCCTCCTAGCAGCATGCATGACCCTGGGGATTTAAAATTCAAAGCTCTTCATTAGATTGCCAATTGTTTTATCATTCTGACCCCATGAGTGCACATCTTCAGAGACTGTAGGAGAGTGGTGTTTGAGTCATGAATTTTATGATTCCAGGATCCCACCTCCCAATATTCAAATACCTTGTTATAAGTACATTCCTTTCACATGTCTCAAGCATATATTACATGATTTTTATATTAATTTTCAACCTTATATTTTAATATGTTGCTTCAGATCATCTATCTTCCTGAAACAATTGTGTACAATGAGGTATATTCAACATGTATGACTCTAACAATATAAATATTAGTTAAAATATTATAAAAATGTGAAGACTCAGAGATTTTCCTATTTGAATTTTATTAATATTTCCAGAATTTCTACTACAGCTTTTATAGTTTACAAAGATGATTAAAATCTAAAATACTTGAATAATGATTAATAAACAATATACACAGATGTTGTACCTTTACAGATTTACTAATATCTTCTCAAATTTCACACGATATATTTAATATTCATTATCTATGAGAAGAGTAGAAAATATTGAAAGTTATTTTAATCATTTAAACTTCAGTGGAATTACTAAATTAATCAAAAGCAGTAGATTTGGTTAGAATTTAAACTTAATTGAATAGATTTTTTCTGTCCCTTTTTCTCTTTCTTTTTTGGTTTTTCAAGACAGAGTTTCTCTATTATAACCCTGGCTGTCCTGGAATAATTTATTCCTATTATCATATTGTGTCTACAGTCTTGAGAATAGCATCAGTGGATGGAAAGTACAAAGCTTTTTCTACCTGTGGAACTCACTTGTCAGTGGTTTCCTTATTTTATGGGGCTGGTTCCATGGTATGTATCAGCTTTGCAATAAATACCTCACCAAGAAAGTCTGTAGTGACTTCATTGATGTACTCTGTGCTTCCTCAAATGGTGAATCCTTTTATCTACAGTTTAAGGAACAAGGACATGAAAGTTGCCATAAGAAGTCTTTTAGGTAGGACCACGTCACTTGAATAATATGTCGTCAGCTTAGAGTTTACAGGCTCAGAGTTAGTCAAAAAGACAAGATTCTGGTAAAGTACAGTATCTGAGAATTATGCTACTATGTTTTCCTAAAATTATACTTCAACAAATTAAAAACGCAAGTTTTAATTTGTCCTGAATCATGGATTTTTAAGGTGTTAACACTGTGAAACTTAACATAAGATTTTACTTCTCAAATATTAATTTCATTTGTTCAGGCTGTGCAGAGCATAATTCAAAGAAAATTTCAAAATTATCACATTTAGGAATATTGATGTAGAAATCAATAGTTTTCAGTAGTTTTCTCACATGTAAGGAACAGCGCTTTGACTGGCAAATAGCTTACCTCTATCTAAGTCTGAGGACTTCATTTTGATGTCTGGACACCATATGGTGGAAGTGGAGGACTGACTCCTGCAAGATGGTCTCTAAGATCCATATGTACATTATGACTGTGTTTGTACTGAACAATAACATGTATGTGTTCATACTTGTACATAGAAATGAATAAAATTATAACTTATTTAAAACATTTTATTTTGACTCATGTAAAATGAAATCTCAAAAGTAGTAGTGGCTCAGATTTTCATTTTCCTGATGACTGAGATATCAGCCATTTATGTTTTTTGATAATTCTCTGCAGAGTCCAGCACTCCATTTTTTAAATGTGTTATTTCTTTATAGATGTTCAGTTTTTCTTAATTCTTTATATGTTCTCAACATTTTCTGTTGTGTGTGTAATTGGTAAATATCATACCACTACATAATTAGTTTCCTTTTATATTTCCATAATATTATATTTTATTTCTCCTTTTTAAGAAATCCTGCTCTTCCACTAGTCCCTTAGTAGGTACCTAACTTCTGTGATTATTCTGATTGTAGTATACTTAATAAAAGCCTGAAGCTAACATCCACATAAAGAGAAAACATGGCATGTTTCTTTCTGTGGGTCTGATTACCTCAGCCAGGACAAATTGCTTTCTAGCTCAACCTCCTTATCTGCAGTTTGTACAATTTCATTTTTTCTAAAAAGCTGAATGTTATACCACTGTATATAAATATCAGGTTTTATTATCCATTTATGAGCTGGTGGACATTTACGACATTTTCAATTCCTGGTAATTGTGTATGTAGCAGGAAAGTTTATGATGAGCGATTATATCTTTATTAACATGTAAGGCTCTTGGGGTATATGCCCAAGAGTGTTATAGATTGATCTTGAGGTAAATCAATTCTGAGCTTCCTAGGAAGCTCAAAACTGATTCCCCTAGTCGCTGCACCAGTTTACATTCTTATAAGCAATGAACTTGTGTTCCTATTTCCCTGCACTCTCATAGAATGTTTAGTGATCTTGGCCATTTTTACTGGATAAATTAAAATCTCCACATAGTTTTGATTTGTATTTCCCAGATGGCTATGGATGTTGAACATTTCATTCAGTATATTTCGCTAATCTGTTTTTCATCTTTTAAAAGTTCTCTGCTTAGTTCTCTACCCCTTTTTTTTGGATTATTATATTCCATTAAATTTTATATAGTCTAGATAGTAGCTTGTTACCTCATGTACCAATATTAGAGACCTTTTCTCAATCTGTATATTGTCACTTTGCCCAAATGATTGTATGTTTTGTTGTATAGCAACTTTTATCTTTATGAGATTACATTAATTACTTGTGGCTTTTATGTCATTACTATCAACGTCCTATTCAGAAACCCCTTCCATGTGCCAATGAGGTCAAGACTATTCACAATTTTATCTTTCACCTTATTCAGGGTGTCTGACCACGTTTGAGGATCATGATCCATTTGCAATGGAGTAATATACAGAATAATAAATATAAATCTACTTGCATTCATCTATATGCAGAGATCTAGCTCAAACACTATTATGTGTTGTAAATGTTATCTTTTTCACAGGTGTGCATTTTTTACCTTTTTTAATCAAAAATCATGTATTCATAAGTATATGAAATTGTGTCTGTGTGTTCAGTTTTAGTCCATGAAACACCTTCCCTGGTTTTGTCCCAAAACCATACTGTTTTTATTAGTTCTGTAATACAACTTGAAATCCTGAATAGTGATACTTCTAGCAGTAATTTTGCTATTCACAATTTTTTAAGTGTCCTGGGATGTGTGTGTCTGTGTGTGTGTGTGTTGTGTGTTTCCATATAAAATTGACTTTTTTAATTTTTGCAAAGAAATCTTTTAAAATTTTGATATGGATTCCGTTGAATCTTTAGATTGCTTTTTATAGGATGGATTTTCACAATATTAGATGTATCAACCCATAATTATACGAGATAGTTTCACATTCTGGTGTCTTATTTATCATATTCCTTCAATATTTTGAAAGTTTTATCATGAAATTCTTTCCTTTTTATGGATATTTCCATAATATTCCTAAGATATTATGGGAGACTTCTGTAAAGGTCCTGGTTCCCTCATTTCTTTCTTAGCTAAGAAGCTAAAAAGATTCCATTTTTCTACATGAAGACTACTTTTTTTATGTCTTAAAGACTTAACTTCCACTGCTGAAAGTCTTTATCAGCTACAAGGGTTGTTCAGTGAACAATTTAGGGTCTTTTTTATATATAAAACCCTTTATATAAAATCTGCAAATAAAGATAATTTGACCTTTTTATTTATTGTTTGTATCCCCTTGAATTCCCTCAATTATCTTTTTTCTCTAATTAATACTTCAAATATAATACTGAGTAGGTATTGACAGAGTGAAAATCTTTTTCTTGTTCCTGATTTTAGAGAAAATGTTTTAGTTTCTCTTTATGTAGCTTGAAATTACCTGTGTGTTTCTTGTAATTTCCCTTTATGATGTTGAGGTATATTGCTTTCATCCCTACTCTTTCCAGGACTTTTATCATGAACAGATATTGGATTTTATCATAATAAGCTTTTGTACCTAAAGAGATGGGGGGTGTGTATTTCAGTCTGTTTGTGTGGTGAATTATGTGTATTGTTTTGCTTAGGTTGGAACTTTTTTGTATCACTGGAATGAAAGCAACTTAATCATGATGGATAATCTTTTCAATGTGTTCTTTAATTTGGTTTGTAAGTACTGTATTGAGAATATTTTCATCTATATTCAAATAGGGAATCTATAATTCATTTTATAGGATCTTGTGTATTTGATATCAGAATAATAATAACTTCTTTTTCATTTTTCTTTTTCTTCTCTCATACAACTTATACAATACATTCTCACCCTTACCCTACCCTCCCTCCACCCTCCAGCTCCCCCATCTCCCTTATCCCCCATATGTACCCCCTATCACCACTCACACACTCCCAGTTTCTCCCCAGAAAATCACTCTTCCCAGAGTTATTGTTCAAACAGAGCATGTAAAATGGTTAGGCACCAATCCCAACATCAAGAATTGGCCAGGCAATCCAGAAGGAGCAAAAGTACCCCAAGGACAGGTAAAGAGCCAGAGACTTCCCCACTCCAGTCTATAGAAGTGTCCAGAGAGCCATAAGATGTATTTGGGGGAATCCTACAGATTCCATATTTGTTCCTTCAGTCCCTGTGGGCCCTTAAGAGTGCTAGTCAGTTGATAGTGTAGGGTTTGTTCTCCTGGTGTCCTCCAAACCTATGGTCTCCACCATAATTCCTCTCTTTCTTCTCTGAGATTCCGAATATTTGCATGATGTTTGGCCTAGGTCGCTGCATCTTCTCCCATTAACTCCTGGAGGGGAACTCTCTGGTGAGGTTGGGTTAGGTACCAAAGTATGAGCAGAACTTGACATCATTAGAAATTGTCTCTGGGTTATTCATTCTCTAGTGCCTTGCCTGCCCTGCAGTTTCAGGCAGAAGTTCCCTCCTTTAACATAGGGTTCTGCACTTCCATTGTCAAAGAGAATCTTTCAAGGATAATAGACCATAGGTCGGGAGTTTTGTGGCTGGAATGGTGTGCTGGGGTCACCACTGGAAGCCTTGCTTGAACACAGGAGATGGCTTGCTCAGGATCCCTCCCCCTGATTACAAGAGACCCTTGCTAGGGTCTCCCTCACAGATTCCAGTGAGTTTCTATTACACTAGGTCTCCTGATTGCCCCCTAATTTTCCTCCAATTCTGCTCATCTCTCCATATGTTTTCTCCCTCCATCCCTCTCCTCCCCCTGGTCTCCTCCACTCCTATTCCCCTGAGGCCACCTGTACCATATGTTGTATTTCCACATTACCAGGGAGATCCCTGTGATCAAACTGGGGACCTCCTTGTTGCATCGTTTCTCTTTCTTTGTTGGTACTAGTACCTTTCTCCTTTGTGTAACAGTTAATATCCACATATTAGTGAGTACATAACATGTTTGTCTTTCTGGGACTGGGTTACCTCACTGAGGATGATATTTTTCTAGTCCCATCAAACCTCTTGCACTGTGTATAATATCATTTTTTAATAGGTGAGTAATACTCCATTGTGTTAATGTAGTATAATTTTCTTTTCCATTTTCAGTTGAGGGGAATCTAGGTTGTTTCCAACTTCTGGCTATTATGAATAAAGCTCTTTTGAAAGAGTTAAGCAAGTTTCCTGTATGTTGGAACTTCCTTTTGGATATATGGGCAGAGTGGTATAACTGGGTCTTGAGGAAGGTTGATTTCCAATTTTCTAAGAAATCACCATATTGATTATCATAGTAGCTGTACAAGTTTGCATTCCTACCAGCAAAGAAAGAGTACTCCCTCTGCTCCAACATCCTTGCCAACATGACCTGCCCTTTGTGTTATTGATGTCATCCATTCTGATGGGTATAAGATGGAATTTCAAAGTGGTTTTGATTTCCCTAATGGCTAAGGATGTCAAACATTTCTTTAGGTGTTTTTCAGTCAATCAAAATTCCTCTTTTGAGAATTCTTTGTTTAGATCTTTACCCCATTTTTTCAATTGATTATTTGTTTTGTTGGTGTCTAGTTTCTTGAGTTATTTACGTTTTTTGGATGTTAGCCCTCTATTGGTGAAATTGGTTAAGTTGGTAAAAATCTTTTCCCATTCTGTAGGCTGCCATTTTGTCTTAATGACAGTGTCATTTTCCTTACAGAAGCCATTCAGTTTCATGAGGTCTCATTTATTAATTATTGATCTTAGTTCCTGAGCTATTCATGTTCTGTTCAGAACAAGTTTTCAGCTATAGAAAAAAAAATGGCATTGGTATATAAACAGACATGTTGATCAACAGAATTGAATTGAGTACCCAGGCATAAATCCACTCACCTATGGACACGTGAATTTTTTTTATAAAGAAGCAAAATTACACACTGAAAAAAAAAAAGACAGAATCTTCAGCAAATGGTGCTGCTCAAACTGAATGGCTTCATGTAGAAGAATTCAAATAGACAATGACTTATCACCCATCACAAAACTCAACTACGCATGGATCAAAGACCTTACCAATAAACTGTGTACACTGAGCTTGATAGAAGAAAAGGAAGAAAATAGCCTTGAACTCATGGGTAACACGGGCACTACGATCAACAATCAATAATTGGATCCTCATGAAAATGAAAAGCTTATGTATGGCAAAATATACTGTCTTTGGGACAAAATTTCTGTGAACACAATGAGAGAAGATTTTTATCAACTGAATATTAGATAGATGGCTAATGTCCAAAATATATAAAGAACTTAAAAATTGGATATCAAGAAAATAAATTACTCAATTTAAAATGGGGTATAGGTCAAGAGAGAATTTTCAAATGATGAAAATAAAATGGCTAAGAAATACTTAAGTCAAAGGACAATGCGCATACTCATCTAGGAAAAGTAAATCAAAACCACTTTGATTTCATCCTCCACCCATCATACATTCATATATGTACACAAAAATAAATAAAATATATAATAAAAATATATAAAGTGTTTTCTTAATCTTTGCCATTCTGACTCTTATAAAATAAAATTTCAAAGTAGTCTTGATTTTCATTTACCGGTGATTAAGAATATTCAACCTTTTTTATTTCTCAGACACTTGTGTTTCATTTTCTGGGAATTATTTGCTTAGTCCTGTACACCATTTCTAAATGTATTATTGCTTTTCTTGATGTCCAGAATTTTTAAATTCTTTATATGTTTGAGATACTAAAACTCAGTGGGATGTGTAATTGGTAATGACCAAACCACCACATTCTTAGTTTCCTTTTATATTTCCATAACATTATATTATATTTCTTCTTTTTTAGGATATCCTATAACACACCATCTTCTAGGCCCTTATTGGGTGCCTAACTTTTGTGGTTATTTTGATTGTAGGATACCTCATAAAAGCTTAAAGCTAACACTCACATAAGAAGAAAACTTGGCATGTTTCTCTTTGACTGTCAGGTACCTCTGTCAGAACATTTTTTTCTAGCTATACCTATTTAGCTGGAATTTTAAAAACTCCATTTTTCTTGACAGTTCAATCATATTTTACTCTATGGATATACCATGTTTTCATTATCTATTTATGAGTTGGTAGGCATCTAGGCTGTTTCTGATTCTGGATATGGTAAACAGAGCAGCAAAGGTTATGATTAGCAAGTATCTCTGTATTATATTATTAGAGACCTTTGAGTGTATTCCCCAAAGGGGGATAGCTTGATCTTGAGATGGATCAATTCCTAGCTTCCTATAAGGATCTACACCAATTTCCATAGTGACTGCACAAGTTTGCACTCTCAGTAGCAATGAATTTTTTGTTTTATTTTGATGAACACTTCATCAGTATGTTTTATTGATCTTGACTGGGGAAGATGAAATATCAAAGTAGTTTTTTTGATTTGCAAATCAAAACAAATTTTATCTACACCCATCAGAATGTGCAAAATCAATAAAAATAAGTGACAGCTCATGATTTTGAGGACGTGGAGCAAGGGGAACACAGATCCATTTGCTGATGAGAATTCAAAATTGAACACCCACTATGGAAAGTAGTGTATTGGTTTCTCAGGAAGATATCAATGAATCTACCCCAAGATCCAGCTATACCACTATTAAGCATGTACCCAAAGGACACTCCATCCTTACACAGAACCAGGTGTACAACAATTTTCATTGTTCTTCTTTCATGATAGCCATAAATAGGAAACACATTAGATATCTTTCATCACAAGAATGGATAAAGGAAGTGTGGTAAATTTACATAATAGAATATTACTGTCCTGTTAAAAATTTAAATCATAAAAATTTCAGAAAAATGGATTGAACTAGAAAAAAATCTTTATGAGTTAGCTTGCCCAAACTCAGAGAAGCAAATATGCTATCTATTTGCTTATATATAGATATTAGCTGTTAAATCCATGATAACTAAGCTACAATGAATGAAAGCACAGAGGTTTGTAGATGTAGGTGTAAATTCTTTTGTAAAGATGCCTCTGTGTCTCTGTGACTCTCCCTGACCTCTCATTACTCCATTTTGCTTCAGCTAGCCTCTCTGCCTTATCCTCAGTCAGACTGCTTCATTGCCTTGTCCCCTGTATGCCTGCTCAGACTACCTGTCTCTGACTCTTCTGTAATTCCTCTGCTGTAACTGACTCTATAACTGAGTTGAGAGCCCGCCTTTTCTATCATGAAAGATGGGCATGTCCTTTCTCTGACTCACTCTGCTAACTCTTCCTCTGATTTGTCACTATGCCTGTCCTTCACTCTGACTTGTCTCAGATGTCACTTCCTGTGTGAAACTGACTCCTTCCAAGTTCTGCCTCTTGTATCTACTTCCACACTGTTTATGTCTTTGGGATTAAAGGCATGGACCACCACTGCCTTTGGAATACTGAGATTAAAAGGTTTACCAATATTGTTTTCTACCCTAGAGCAGAAAGGCTGCTGGGTTAATGTATTAAACACCTGACCTGGTTTAAAATTCTTAATTTCATTATCAATCTTTACCTAAATATTCCTCTACAGAGGTTAAGCATAAAATAAGGGAGTGGAGGAAGCAGAAAGATCTTCATAATAAAGGGAAAGAGAATAGATAGTTATAAATGTATGGAGAGAAGAAATGGGAAAATCAAGTGGGGATGGGGAAAGAAGAGGGAGATAATAAAGGGAGTAAAGGGAGAGAGAGCTAAAATTCAGGGCTGTTTGAGGGGTAATATACAAACAAAATATAGTAGA
Source organism: Cricetomys ansorgei (assembly GCA_026225945.1). NCBI lineage: Eukaryota > Metazoa > Chordata > Mammalia > Rodentia > Nesomyidae > Cricetomys > Cricetomys ansorgei. The sequence continues at coordinate 20,078,409 of JAMJFZ010002981.1, forward strand.
AACTCCATAAAATTTATAAATATATGATGGTGATCTAAATGAAATTGCCAAATAATAGAGAAGACAAAACCCTCACTAGACGTCTTTTGTCACCAATGAATCTTCTAGTACTGGAATTGGGTTACATCTAATTGAGTTGTTTGTCAAAGGAGACCCAAAGAAACTTTCCCAAACAATCCAGTCTGTTGCCAAGACTATAGGTTGCATTCTACTACCTTGTAGCAAGGCCCTATTGCTGAAGACAACATCTACACCACACATTGAACATGTGCCTACATACAGCCTTCACAATAATTTGAAGCATCTTTGGAACAAGGGGATATTCTGTAGACTAGCAAATGAGATATCAAAATCAGGATGTTCTTGAAACAGGGCTTCATGATTACTATATATTTCAAGGGATAAATTGACTGCATAGTGGCCATAGACTGATAAATTTTTCTAAGATGGTGCACACTACAATAGAGAACTCTTGTCTGAGGCAGACTGTGTAAATGATTGTTTTATCTTGTGTTTCTATGTTTAGCAACATCTTTGGGACACTGGTGCTACTTAACCATATGTCATTAAAATACAGATTACAGAGAAAGAAGTACATGGACACGAGAAAGCAAAAATAAGAGGTAATTGCCAAAATTATCAGAACATTTCCCAAAATGGTTACCATGTATAGGCACATGACAGGCTGTAGTTTTAAATCTGTGATTCCCAGTAGAAAATATTCAGGAAAAACCTGTTGTTTCAAGCTTTCAAGTTACAGATAATTCTAAAGGAAAAGAGAAAAAAACTTGATAAATTATTGAAGCTCATTAACTTACAGAATCTTTGTGATGTAGAATTTGTCAGAAAAGTTACCTAAGTAGGTGCCTTGGCAATTCTAATTTTGCTTTCAGGACTGCAAATTATTTTTTGTTCTCATACAACCCAAATTGTGGTACTTGATTATGGATGTCTAGCAGTAAATATAATCTCCAAATCAATACAAGAATATATTTCCACCTGAGAATACATTGTGACGGTCATCATGGTTGAGATGGGCTTATTTCTATTCTAAATCAAATTTCACCTGCAACTGTGGTAATGAGAATGTAAAAATAAGAGCTGCATGATCATCAGTGCAAAGATATGTGCTAATATCTCAAATAAGGTAGCTGAGGGCCGGAAGGCCCTAGTGGCTTCTTATATTCCCTCTCTCCTTACTGCATTCAGAAGATACTATCCACAGGCACTCTTTCATCCAATATATTATATTCTAATTTGTGAAGGGCCATTGTAAAGGTCACAAGCCAAATCTTATGTCTCTATGTCCTGAGGTCAAGTTTCAAACCTTGTGGTTGAAACACCAGAAGCTCTTAAACAGGTACAAGCTGTTGTGCAAGCTATTCTACTATCTGGATCATATTTTCCAGCAGACTCAATGGTATTTAAAGTGACATTGTCAGAGAAAGATGCTGTTTGAAATCTTTGGTGACTCTAAATGTGACTCACAGAAGAGACATTTGGGATTTTGGAGTAAGGCACTACCATCATCTGCAAACAACTATTCTCCTTTTGAGAGACAGCACTTAGCCTACTATTGGGCCTTTAGTGACAATGGGCCACCAAATTACCATGCAACCTGAGCTTCCCCTCATGAACTAAGTATTATCTGACCCACCAAGGCATAAGCTAGGACATTCACAGCAGCAATTGATTATCAAATGGAAGTAGTATTTTGCATGACTGGGTATGAGAAAGTCCTAAAAACACAAGTCACATGAACAAGTTGCACAAATACCTAAAGATTCTACTCTCACTACAATGCCAATTACTGTCTAGCATTCTTTCTATAGCTTTCATGGAGTGTTCTCTAACATTTGTTGATCGAGGAAGACAAGACTATGGCCTGATTTACTGAGAGTTCTGCATGTTATACTGACACCACCTAGAAGTGGATAGCTGGAGCATTACAACCCTTTTCTGGAACAACCCTCAAAGATACTGCCAAAGGGTATATTCACAGTGGATAGAACTTCAGGTGGTACGCATGGTAACACATTTTGTTTGGAAGAAGAATAAGACAGATGTTCAATTGTTCAATGATTCATGGGCTCCAGCCAATAGAATAGCTGGATGGGCAGAGACTTGTCAAGAGCATAATTGGAGAACAGGTAAGAAAGACATATGAGGAAGAAGTTTATGGGTGGATCTCTCCAAATGAGTGAAGGATATGAAGACATTTGAATTCCATACAAACATTCATCAGAAGGTACTTTAAGCAGAGCAGGATTTCAATAAAGAGGCAATAATCAGGCAGGGCATTCCATTCTGTGGACAGTCAGCCTCTTCTACCAACTACCATTATCATTACTCAAAGGACCTAGAAAAAAATAGTCATGGTGGCAGAGATGAAGGTTATACATGGGTTCAACAATCTGGACTTTCACTCACCAAAGATGACCTAGTTACACCTGCTGCTAAGGGACAGAACTGTCAACATTAGAGACCAACATTGATTCTCAGATACGGCAGCATTTTCTTGGGTGACCAGCTAGAGACTTGGTGGTAGGTTGATTGTATTGGACCATTTCCTCCACTTTGTCTTTACTGCAGGAGATACTTACTCTGGTTATAGAATTCCATTTCTTACATGTAATTCATGTAATAACGAAATTACCAACTGTGGAATTACAAAATGTCATAACTACTGTCATGGTGTACCATACAGTATTGCTTCTGAAGAGTATAGGAATGGGCTGAGCCCTCCTCCATCAACCACTAATTCTGAAACTATCTTATAGCTTAATATTATGAAGGCATTTTCTAAATCAATGCTTCCTCTTCTCTGATGACTCTAGCTTATATAAGGTTGATGTAAAACACTTTTGAACACTTGTCAATGGATGCACAAACACATCACTTTTCAATTAGAACCTTTCCACTCACATTTATTTCCAAGATAGAATATTAGTACTAATATCACAATATAAAATGTAAATAACTTTAAAAGTCCCACAGTCCTCACAAATTGAAACACTTTTATATATAAAGGAGATGTATTAGAATGACTTACAGGATGTGTTCCAGCTAGTCCAACAATGGCTGTCTACCAATGGAAGTTCCAACAATCCAGTAATTTTTCAGTTCATGAGACTAAATGTCTTAGCTGGTTTCCTTTATATGCTGAAATCCTGAAGAAGTAGGCTCTAATGTTAGTGGAGGAACAGACTTGCTATTGAGAGCAAGAGCAAGCAGAGAAAGAGAGAGCCAACTTCCTTCTTCCATGATTTTTGTATAGGCTGCTAGCTGAATTTGTAGCCCAGATTAAAGGTGGGTCTTCCTGCCTCAAAGATCTGGATTAAAAGTGGCTTTTCCCACTTTGAATGATTTAATTAAGAAAAAAAATCGCTCACAGGTATGCCTAGCCATTTGGCTTTTAGTTAATTCCAGATGTTGTCAAGCTGACAACAAAGAATAGCAATCAAGAATACAGCAATAAAATGACTCCTAATGACATTCTTCTGTAATCATAGATCAGTGTCTTGCTCATCCATTATCAGAGAAGCTTCCTCATGAATCAGATGGTAACAAATACACAGACCCATGGGAGATTATATGAAGATAGTGAGAGACCTCAGAATACTCTGCCCTAAATGGGATGTTTCCATCAAGTCTCTCTCCTTGGGGTTCTAAGAACCCCAAGGTTTGTAAAACTGTAAGGCCAGAGGAATTGGAGGACACCAAGAAAACAAGGCCCTCAATGAACATATGAACATACAGAGACTGAGGGAGCATGCAGAGGGTATATATGGTTCTGCACGAGATAGGGTCTTAGAGCTCAAAGGAAAAATAGACATATTCTCCTATCACTAAGACAGAAGTTATCTCCAATTGACAACTCCTTGCAAATCAAATTTTTTTCCAAGGGAGTCATACAAGAAAAACAAACTACTCTTAACAGTGGGCCCCATGCCCAGCAGTAGATGGCCAAGAAAAACAAACTCAGCTGTATCTCTAAAGGTTCCTTATCACATTATATCATGTAAGATCTTTTCTGGTTGTTTGTTTTTGTTGTTGTTTAGTTTTTGATTTTTATTCTTTATTATTATTTTCATTTAGTTTTAATCATATAGTTCTTTGCATATATATGTATATATATATATATACACACACACATATATATATATACACACAAATATATATTATATATTATGGCTTTTGTTTTTATGTTTTTAAAGGGATTCTTGAAGGTGCAAACCAGTGTATCTCTTCTTCTAAATCTATTTTTGTGCCATTTCTTGTTCTCTTTTCTTTCAATTTGTTTATTTTGTTCAAATTTTTTGTTTCATCTTATTTTATTTTAATTATCCCTTAGATGCCTGTTTTCTAATGAGAGACAGAAATGGGGTGGAAATGGATGGCAGGGATGGTAGGGAAGAACTGGCAGTAGAAGAGAGAGGAGGAACTGTAATCAGAATATATTGTATGAAAACACATCTATTTTCAATAGAAGAAAAATACACATTTATTTTCTATCACCTCAATTATATGAGGACTGCATTTTGTCATTTCTCAGGAGAACCTAAATACTGAAGTTAGTATCAATTATTCACACAAACTTTTCACATACTAACTGACTATTTTTTGCTACCAAAGATCTTACTTTGAATCTTTATCTGTTGGGATTTTATATATCATTTTATCATTTTAAATGATTTTGTTTTATTTTTAAATAAGATCTCTCTGTATAGACTTGGATGCTCCAGAACTCACTATCAAGAGCAATCTGGCTTCAAACTCCTGTGTTCTGGGATTAAAGGCCTTTACCATCTCACTTGGATTTTAATGTAATGAGGATCAAAGGAATTATGCTGGGCAGGCCTGTTGTTTACCCCGCTCCTTTGGAAGCTTGAATGGGGCCTACAGGGTCCATGCAAGCTAGACTTCAGGAAGGAGCATTAAGGTCAGTCCAGCTCAGGGGTCTTTTGTCCCTGTCTCAAATACATAGTACCTTCAGCAGTTGGAGTTTGCCTCCTACTTATGAGAGGAATGCAAGGGTGACAGTGATAGACTGCATGTTTTGGAAATCTCTTAGAGAGGCCCTGAACAACTGGCCAACCCTCAGAAATACATAAAAGTAACATAATATGGATCATACAGATTATATTTACTACATATGTAGATATATATATATATATATATATATATATATATAAACACACATATATGATTATATATAGTTTTATATAATATAGATGTATATAAAGTACATATACATACACATATGCATGTGGTAACAATACAAAAAAGAGGCCATAAATTTGAAGGAGAGCAGGGAGGGGTATATGGGATTGCTTGAAGGAAGGGAGGGGAAGGGGGAAATATTGTAATTGAGTTATAATCTTTAAAATAACAAATAAAAAAGTCATAATGAAAAAATAAAATATAATGTGGATAGTTATTTCTCAGTCTTTATACATTTCCTCCAGTTGTCCAAGTGCCCGATCCTGAAGTCTTATTATGTCATGAATTATCTGTCTTTCTCAAATGGAAGGACATTTGAATTATAGAATATATTTATAAGAATGTATGAGAAGTATACATAAAATATACACATATACATCCAAAGTGAGCAGAGTTTAAATGAGTTAAAATATAAATTTTCAGTAAATAAGGGATATAGTTTTCTCTATAAATGCAGTGAGTCTGAAGTGAAACACAACAGGTATGTAACATTGATGTAGGCACTTTTAAATATTCATTTACTCTTTTAAAATCATTTCTTATATTATATCATATATAATGTATTTTTATCATATTCTACCATCCATTATCCTCTCTTATTCCCTTCCCTCCTACAACCAAACCCAGAAAGATTTAGTTATTTAAAAAAAATCACAGCATTAAAATTTGGGGGACTGTGTCATGAGAGTTGTCAAAGGTAGAAAGCTTGGAGTGATATAAATGTAGTATTCACTTTAGTCTGGGGTTTAGAATGCTGCATGCTGACTTTAACAAGTCCAGTGAGTGATGAGCTGCAATAGACTATTTCTAGGACCTGGGGTCCTTAGGGTATGAATATCCAAAGCTCCTCATTAGTGAAGTTCGTTGTTCTTAGGTAATTACAGGGAAGCAAAGATTTTTAGGTAACAGTACTGGGTGATTTAGTTTTCTCTCTCTAATTCCTTTACTTGGAGAGGTCATAGAGATGCCATTTTCTCCCCCTTTTCTTCTTTCTTAGTTACCTTTATATCATGTACCTTGTACATGTCAACAACTATCTACTCCTTCATTTGGAATTTACCAATTTTGACATATTTACAGATGACCTATCTTAACAAATGTAATAGAAATACACACTATACATCAATACTTACATATACATTTTATTTCTATGAGAATTTATATGCATTACTTGTATGGATATGAGTCACAAAATAACTAATGTATGGTAAAAATGAAAAGTCTCCAGTTTAATCCTATGGGTAGGACATGGAACATAGATTATGTTTAAGTATATTAACTTCAGTAGTTACTGATGTACCCTTTATAATCAAATGCAAAATTACACATCTGTTCTTAATAGTTTTGTTAGGTGTATTTTGTATGCAATACGCATCATATATTTAATAGGTACAATTTTACACATTTGACATTATGTATTTATATTGGTATATATGTATTTATATTGGTACATACATAATCAGGCATAAGTGTGGGTGTGTACTAGAGAAATCTCAACCAAAACAGGTAGTAGCAGATCCAATAGAAACTTCCGATGACCTATAGTATAGTAGTTTTCTTTTCACTTGAATTTATAATAGTTGCTTTGAGATTCTTTCAGTCTGTTATATCAATAGTTCATTAATTTTTATAATTTATTTTTCAATTTTTTGTTGAGAATGTCATGCATAAGCATTGCATCTATATCACTCTTGATATTCCTTCCTACCTCCAACTCTTCTTTTTTCCTCCATTCTTCCCAATTCATGATCTTATGTTTATTGCTATTATATATCTGTATATATGTATAGATATGTAACAACTTAGTAGATTGCATATATATACATATATATGATATTCATATGTATATATAACCTACTAAGTTCATTTAGCATTCCTTATATTATATGTACATGTGTTCAGGGTCACCACTTGAGATTAGACAACATCTTTTGGAGTAAATTCTCACTCTTCTCTTAATATATTTTTTATTGGTTCTTTGATAATTTTATACAACGCATTTTGATCATATTCATGTCTCCCTTCAACTCCATCAAGATCCATCCCACTTCTGTACTTGTTTACTTTATGTCTAATCTTTTTAAAACCCAAGTGCAGCTTCTGCTGCCCATGGAATCTTAGATGCATGGCCTTCACTGGAGGATGGTGAACTCATCATAGGTTGTACCTTAGAGAAAGGTAACTATCCCTCTTCCAGTAACCAACAACTGCAAATAGCTCCTTTTATAATGATGTGACTTTAGGTTTTTCTCCACTTTCCATGAAGAAATTTTGTGTCTACATGGGCCTTGTTCATGTTGTCTTAACAGCTGTGAATTTATACTTGGCAACTGCCTTCTGTATAAAAATAACCACTGTGTCTTGTAGTCTTCCACAGCCTATAACTCTTACAATTGTAGCACTGTGGGCCTTTAAATAATATCCAACTACTGATTATATTCACTTTGTTTTTGTTTCACAGCTATAGGTAACACTTCTACCAGACACTTCTACTAGAGTGGACTGGGAGACTTACCCTGCTTTGCTTACCATGACATGTGGAAAATTCCAGAAACTTGAGTCAAAATAAAACTTTCCACCTCTAGGTTGCTTTATACATGCATTTTTGTTAAGGAGATAAAAGAAACAATTTACTCACTTCTGTTTGCATATTTTTCTTCTTTTCTTTTAAGCTAGATTGTACATATGACAGAAAACACGAGACATTGCTTATTCTGTGTTTGGATTACTTTTTGCATGATGACATCCAGTTATCCATGATAACTCCCTGCAAGTTACATAATTTAATTTTATGGCAGAATATAGCTAACATAATAAGTGAAACATATAATAAAATAAATAGTGCAAATGAACACGACAAGGCTGAGACTACGAAGCAATTCATACCAAATGCTAGTGTAAAGAGTGACCAGAATGAGCAGAAAACAGAGCCAAAGTTTATAGTTATTGTATATACTGTTGTATGTCATGCCAAACAATCAAACAGTAGTCATAGACCAAAACAGTGAGAGGATATATTTTTTAAGCAAGACAAACAATTACCAAAAATGTCTAGGAAATCCAATGGATACATCTACAAAATACTTCCATACCTAGGGCTCAGTCAACATTGCAGAAAAGTGGGGAAATTTTGTAAGAGTCAGAGAAACGGCGAGTTTACTGGAGATTGTGTCTCCTAGTAATGTCAGAAGTACACTTACAAAGCCTCACCAACATGACTGCCTAAACATGAGCTGAACAAGTATATCAATAAACATCTAAAGGTGTATGAGGGAAAGACTACAAAGACTCAACCCTACACAATATAACTAATGGAAACTCATGAATGCTGAGGGTAGGAAAAATAGTCTTCACCAAAGATCACTCCAATTGATTATCTAATACCAATGATCAGCTCTGAAAATATATGTAAATTTAGCATATATGCAGTCTGAGAAATGTCTATGAATATAAATGAATATATATATGCATATATACACACACATATACATTAATATAACAAGTATGACTGAAAAAAAGAGACCATGAATTTGAAACAGAGCAAGGAGTCATAATACAGAGATTTTGGAGGTAGAAAAGGAAAGGCAGATAATGTAACTATAATGTAATCTCAAAAATTAAAGAAATAATAAAAAGCTCATGGTAACTCTACTTAGAGGACATAGTAGTATGTTTTCATCTTATTCCCAAATATTAGTGCATTTGTCAGACCTCATCAGAATAGTTTCTTTCTGCAGTACATGACAGTTAATACAGAAATTCATAATTGGTCAATATTAAGGAAACAAGAGACAGAGGAATGCTCAGCTATAGATGGAACACCTATATAATACCCCTTCCCCAAGAGGCTCAGAAAAATATTGTGACGAAGGCAGGGGATTATAAGTGCCCGATGAAGTAGATGTGTACAGCCAAACTGTATTTGGCAGACATGACAACACTATTACACATATGAACTCACAGTAGCTCTTAATGCATGCATAATATCTACATAAGATCAAGCCAGACAAAGTCCTGGCATGGATTTGGGAAAGACTTATGAAATACCACCTTTCGCTATGGTATCACTGATGTATTGTGGTTGCTATAGGAAAGAAAGTCCCTTATTTTCAGGGCTTAGGTCACTAATAGGCTGCTCCAGTATGTGATCCTACACCCATCCACACTGACACCAATAAATGGACTCACTGTGTTTAAAACAAACAAACAAAAAATAACTAACAGAAATTAAAATAAGATGTGTTGCTAGTTGACAAGAAGAAAATGGAGGGGAAGGTAAAGGAGTGGACTTATGCAAACACATTACATGCATATATTCTCAAAAAATTAAAATTTTTTAAGATCCAGCTAGGGCAGCATCCCATGAAAATAATGATTTGGTTTTGTGTTTTGGTATTTATTCATTTCTTTGGAATTGCTTAAACTTAACTTGGTGTCGGTAAAAGATTATGGAAAGACTATAAAGACCACTACAGATGTGGGAACCAAATCCCACAGCCAGAATGATGATCATTATTCCTAGTATACCGACCAAGTACCGAGGTAGGGACAATCTCCCTCAAAAAGAGAAGTGTTGCAGTTTTAGATGATTTGTCAGTCCCTCAGAAAGGAATAATGGAACCTGTTTGTGTTCTGTGTTTCACACTTTATCTGAAACTAATCTAAAACAGTGGTGATAAGACGAAATAGTAGAAAATAAACAGATTTCATGATTTCTTGTCCCAAAGAAGTCACATAATTACATGGAATTTTATTAAGAATGCCAGATTTTGCATTTCATTAACTAACCCTAATGAAAATCAGCTCCAGAAATGAGCGTCAACAATCCTGCAACGTAATCTACCATGTTCTCCCATACATTTTAAGATACTTTGTTTTAGAAAACCATTCTAAATTGTAAATCCAAAAAAGTTGGGAAGTGTTTTATTTTCATTTCCTATGCCTCCGTGCTTATTCTCTCATACCTTCTCTGTATTTACTTTTCAGCCCAATTTTCAATTGAGTATTAACTTATTCACACATTGTACCAAGTGCTAAGAATGAAATAAATTGGCATATCTTAATTCACTGAGAATTAATTGCTACTTTCTAACATATGAATAGCAAGTAAAATCAGGAATTCCATCTCATCATTTTGGAAGTACTTTTCTTAAGTGTTTAAGTGTAATATCATTAGAAGACAAAAGGAAAAACTTCTAGAGAAACTGTGTAAAGTATAGGTTCATAAAACACATATCAAAACAGGAACTGACATTACTTCTCAAAAGAGACAGTCACAGGTAAAAGTATACACATGTCACATTTTCTAGGAAAACTGTCTTTATGGAACTTGATTTTCCTCTTTATGAAGACAAAGAAATCATATAAAGTGGCTTTATTCTCACAAGCATAAAATTTAATTCAGTCTCCAGACATTTTTTATTATAACAGCGTGTGTTTGGGGGCAGAATGTCTAAGCACACACATACAAGGCACTTGTGTAGATGTCAGAGGGCAACATGCATGAGAGTCTGCTCCCTCTTCCTGTAGGAACAGACATAGTACATCACAATTTTAGCATTTAATTTTATTTTATATGCTTCTTTGTGTATGTTTGTGCATGTAGACACCCACATGCCATGTCTTGGATGTGGACCTCAGAGGACAAATGATGGGAATTAGTTCTATCCTTCTACCATGTAGAACCTAGAGGCTAAAATAAGGTATGGTAGCAAATACCTTTACCAACTGAACCATCCAGCTCCTTGGCTGAAATCTAGTCATCCTTTGAGAACTAGCATTCAACATACTAAAGATATTTAGCCTAGATCTCTGGTTCTCAACACTCCTAATGTACTCAACCTTCCTTTTAATACAGTTCCTCACATTGTGGTGACCCCAATCATAAAATTGCTTTCATTGCTACTTTATAACTACAATTTTGCTACTGTTATAAATTGTAATGTAAATATCTGATTTTGCACATGGTCTTTGGGTGACTTCTAGGAAAGGTTCCTTCACCCTTCAAAGGGGTTACAAACCACAGGATGAGATCCACTGATCTAGATGATATCTAGCAAAGTTATTTAGTTGGCCTAATGAAGGACAAGGACACTTAGTTCCCTATCCCTTCCACCATGACCAGAATCTACTGTTGAATTTGAATACTATTCCCAGTACCTGGAAGTTATGAAGGACTGATGGTCCAAGTTTCTTCAAACATATTCTCCATCATGATTGTACTTATAATGAAAAAAAGAAAACCCTTCATTATTCTATGGCATTAATATTAGGGCCTTTGTGCCATTAGGTCTGAAGACACCTTCACTGGCCAATGATAACTCTATCAAAAGTATCTGAAAAAACTAATATGTAAATATATCAATGAGTGTCCATCTTTTTGTGTCACATAGGATTAACAATTGAATATTCAATCTTCATGGACCCAGTTATACAATCAGGTGGAAACTGTTGTCTACCTATAATTACACCTTAATATTACTTATGCATTTTCCTTACCAATTTATCTCCTATACCTCCAACATTGAGACTACAACACAAAAATTTCTTAAAACAACAATCCCTGGCTCTGGCTCTGCTTATACAGAACTCAGAAATATGAACTATATATTAAAAACTATAATCATGAAACAGAGCCACAGAAAATGACATAATTGTGACATTTTTAAAAATTAAAACAGAATGTTTATATTTTCATACTAAACCATACAGTACAAAAAGTGTAGGCATTCTGATTCACTAGAAATAAAATAAATTTACTTATCTGTAAATTGATGTTAAAACAAATAAAATACCATAGAAATTAAATCATCCTGCTGAATAACTTCCTTAAAGCTTCCTTCATGTCCCTGTTCCTCAGACTGTAGACAAAAGGGTTCAGCATTGGAGGGACAACAGAATACATCACCGAAGCCACTTTAGTCTTCCTGGATGAGTCCATAATAATAGATGTAATATATACTCCAAAACCTGTCCCATAGAACAAGGACACAACGGACAGGTGAGATCCACAGGTGGAAAATGCTTTATACTTTCCTTCTGAGGATGACATTCTCAAGACAGAGGAAACAATATGAAAATAAGAAAAGATGATTCCAGTGAGAGGAACACCTACAAATATGCAGGATGAAAGATAGATCAGGATGTTGTCAATGAAAGTATCAGAACAGGCCAACTTGAGGATCTGGGGAAGTTCACAGAAGAAGCTTGGTATTTCCAGGTTTGTACAGAATGACAGTCGTAGTACCATCAGGCTGTGGATCACAGAATACACAACACTAATGAACAGGGATAATAGAATCAGAAGGACACAAAAAAGGGGTTCCATGATGACTGTGTACCTCAGGGGATGGCAAATAGCTATGTACCTGTCATAAGCCATTACTGCAAGGAGACAGCTTTCCATGCCACCAAAAATTAAGACACAGCTCATTTGAGTGAGGCAGCCTTGGTAAGTGATGCTGTGACTATTTTCTTGTATGTTCACCAGCATCTTTGGGATGGTGCTAGAGCTTAAACAGATGTCATTTAAGGAAAGGTTGGAGAGAAATAAGTACATGGGGGTGTGAAGATGAGAATCTGAGCTAGAAACCAGGATGATGAACAGGTTTCCCAGGATGGTGACCAGGTACATGGAGAAGAACGTGCTGACCAGGATAGGCTGCATTTCAGGGTCATCTGTCAGTCCCAGAAGAAGGAATCCTGGAAAAGATGTTTGGTTTCTCTTTTCCATGCTGTTCGTGAATCTGATAGAGATGGGGATAGGTGAAAAAGTTAGTGAAAAGTTTGGACCAGAAACAGCAGCCACACTTGAGAAGTTGGGAGAATACCACTGCTGAGTTCTTGATTTCTGGTTCGATGGTTAATGACTTGCTCCATGAGCATGAGTCCCTGATTTCATGCCCCTGTTACCAGTAATCCAGCTTCAGATGTTTCCAGATGTGTGTCTTTGGAAAATGAAAATGACTTGTATGAACAATGTCCCAGTAATGAAGCATCACCATCTCAGCAGGCATTTCAAGGGGGATCATCACAGACTGTCTCCTAAGAGCATGCATGTCTCTGAGGATTTAAAATTCAAAGCTCCTCATTAGTCCAGCTCTTGTTTTATCATTTTGACCCCATGAGTGCATATCCTAAGAGCTAGTAGGAGAGTAGAGTTCTTGTCACCCATTTTATGATTATAAAATCCCATCTTCCAGTATTCAAATGTCTTGTTTCCACGTCCCTTCATTTCACAAGACTTGATCATATTTTTCATGATTTTTATATTAATTTTCAACCTTATACTTTTTCTATGTGTTTGCTTAATGCCAACAGTCAGCCTGACATCATTGTGCACTATGAAGTATATCCAACATCATGTATAACCTACAATTATAAACACTAGGTAAAATACTATAAAAGTTTAGAATCACAGAGATGCTCCTGTTCAAGTTTCATTAATGTTTCCAGAATTTTTACTGTATTTTTTTTATAGTTTAAACAGAAGATTAAAGACTAAAGTACTTAAATACCTATTAGTAAAAATACGGACAGTTGTTATAACTTGCTTGGAAATTTATTAATATGTCCTCAAATTGCATCACAATGTATTTAACATTCATTATCAATCAGAATGGAATTACCAAATTAATTAAAATCAGTAGATTTGTTTAGAATTTAACCTTCACTGAAGAGATTTGTTCAATTCTCCATGGTAGCATTCAGTTTACAAATATAATTAGAATTTTGATATTCTGTAAACCCATTTTAACCCTTTATGTGCTCTCTCACCTCATTTTAAAAGTCTCTCCACATGCGCACTTTTTACATCCCTGACCACTATGGATGTTCCAAATGAAACACAGATATCTTAAGATTCAAAGCTAAGATCCACAGATGGGAGAAACTGTGCAATGTTTGTCTTTCTTTTTCTGTGTTACCTAATTCACAATTGTTTATATGTGCATTGGTTTCCCTATGAATTTCTTAAATTCATTTTCTTAGCAGTTTAATAAAATTGCATTATGTAAATGTACCATAACTTCATTATCCATTCATCAGTTGTTGGATATCTGAGTAGTTTGCATTTTCTGGCTACTGTTAATAGAGCAGCAATAAACACAGATACTCAGGTACCTCTATCATAAGATATAAAATCCTTTGATTATATACCGAAGAAATTACAGCTGCATCATGTGGAAGAATTATTCTAAGCTTTATGAAGAACTTCCGATTTCCATAATGGCTGCAACAAGTTGCCCATGCACCAGCAGTAAGTAAATGTCCTCTCTTACCCATATCCATGCCAACATTTGTTACAAATTTTTTTTTTGTTTGTTTGCTTGCTTGCTTGCTTGTTTTTTACCTTAGCCGTTATGACTGGGGTAAGATACAATCACAAATTAGTTTTAGTTTGCATTTCCCTGATATCTAAGGGTGTTAAATGCTTTTTAAAATGTTTCTCAGCCCTTTGTGTTTCATTTTTTGAGAACCATGTTTAGGTCCATGCCCCATCTTTAAATGGGTTCTTTGTTTTCTTTATGATTTTTTTTTTGGAAATGATAAAAATGTCATAGGTAAAGAGAAGGCAAGATAGATTAGGGAAACTAAGAACAATAAATAAACTAAATAATTTTTCAAAACATCACTTGTAAATTCAGTGCCATATAATCTTCTCAAATATTTCTATATGCATACATTAAGAGTCCAAGTTGGATCATTCTAAAATGGTGCAACAATGCCCCTATTAGACAGCAGAGTCTAACAAATAAAAAGAAAAAGTACCAGGAGCTTACTTCTTTTGGAGTTGTTGACTTGTGATATCTCAAAAAAATGCAAATAGTATATTCTATGTTTTTGGTTACCATTCAGAACCTGAGGCTACGTCCCTATGGCTTAAGATACCATGTATTTGAGTCATAGAACATGAAGAAAGCAAGCTGGTACTGATGTTAAAGCTTCTTTTAGACTGATTAGTTTTCATAGTGCTGGCTGGTACTATATGCTATCAGAAGAGAAAAGTAATATCCAGTATGTTGTGGGGTACTCACCAAAGAAGATTGCTGAAACATAGGTCTAAGCCAATTGGAAGTCTTTATGCCAGTTGGCAAATACATTGGGTATTTGGGATCCCTGTGTACCCCTTAGCTCTTCTCAGGGTGAGCTTTTAAGCACCAAACTGTACTCTGGGTTGACATACTTCAGTTAACAAGAACGGTTAGCCAGAAAGCAGAACTACAGAAGCTAAAAGGCAAAGATTTTGCATTTTGAGATTTTCCCAGAATTATGGATTTTGATGGATTAGGCCTATGGATCAGAACTCACAAAGCCTTGTGTTATAGGGGGCTTGTGCCCAATCTTCTTCTGTTTTGTTAAGCCCTGTAGGATTGATAAACTTGGAAGGCCTGCTCTTTTCTAAGGGAAAGCAGGGTGTGTGGGAGGGTGGTAGTGGTGGGTGGATCTGGAGGAGAGAAGAGGTAGCATTTCACGAAAGAGTGGAGGGGGAGGCTGGGATTGGGATGTATTATAGAAGAGAAGAAAAATGAATTTTAAAAATCCAAAATTAGTATATTTTGTACTTGTATATTCTCAGAAAAAGTAAAGATTTAGAAATGTTAACATTCCTAGTTTCCTTTTATATTTTATAAAACTATATTCTCTTTCTCCTTTACAGGAGTTGCTATGCTCCTATCTAATCCCTTATTAAGTCCCTAACGTCTGTGGTTATTCTGAATGTATTTTATGAAATCTTAAAAGCTAATATCTCCATACAAAGAAAACAGGTCATATTTTTCTTTTGGAGTCAGGTTTCCTCTTTCTAGCTCCATCCATTTACTTGCAATTTTCATAATTTCACTTTTCTTAACAAACTGAATGATAATCTACTGTATATATTTTCATCATCCATTTATGAGTTGATGGACATCTAGGCTGTATCCAATTTCTGGTTATTATGATTAGAGCAGGAAAAAACATGATTGAGCAAGTATCTCTATATCAGGATGTAGAGTCCTTTGGGTATATGGCCAAGAGTGGTATTGCTTGATCTTATGGTAGATAAATTCCTTGCCTCCAGGGATGCTCTGTACTGATTTCCATAGTGTCTGCACCGTTTGCACTCCCATTAGCAATGAGTTTCTGTTCCTATTTCCCTGTATTCTCGTGTGCATGCTTTATTGATCTTGATCACTCTGACTGCAGAAGGTGAATATCAATGTAGTTGTAATTTATATTTCCCAGATGGCTAAGGATGTCGAACATTTCTTTCATCATATTTCACTCATCTGTTGTTCATCTTTTAAGAACTCTCTGTAGAGTTCTCTACCCCATTTTTTTTACTGGATTATTTGTTTTCTTGACATTGTTTAAATCTTTATATATTCTAGATAATATCTCCTTACCTGATATATAACTGGTAAAGTTATTTTCTCAATCTGTAGGTTGTTATTTTGCCCAAATTATGCTATGTTTTGCCGTATAGAAGCTTTTCAGATTCAATATTAATCTTATCATTCCATGATTAAGTGAGATTTTTCCATCTTCTGGGGGCTTCTTTGCTGCCATTCTTTGTTGGGGAAGTTTATTTGAGTTATGTTTAAAATGTTTTTATGCATTGTTGGGTGAGGAGCTGCTTAGATTCTTGGCATTTTGTATTGTCTGCAAATGTTGGATTTATGTAGGGGAAGTTGATTGCTTATGATCTGCACCTGAGGAGTTCTGAATCAATTAAAACACCTGAACTCAGATGCTCAGAGTTCCACTGTCAATGAGTTAGACCCTGGCCATGAAGGTTCTTCCCTCTGTTGAGGTCTGGCAGAGCTTACAGCTATGAAATTGCCTCCCTTTCTTCCTTGCTGAACACAAAGCAGCATACTACTACAAATAGTGCATCACCATGGAGCAAGATGCCACACCAGCTAATCCAACGTGGAGACAAGGAAGAAGAGAAAGAAACTCCAGATCTCATAGAGTCCAGTAAAGTATACTCAGGGCAGCTCCTAGAGGACAGAGATTATATATTTGCAAAAATAAAGAGTAGAAGGCTCCTGAAGGAAGAGGAGAGTAAAGAAGGAAATAAGCCTCTATGAAGAGAAAATTGTGAAAATTAAGTGAGAAAAAGGGCTCAAAATTGAGTCACAAAAGAGAGGCCTTTAGAGAAAGACATTTTCATGGTGAAAACAGAGAGCTTAGCTGGGAACAGGGAAAAAAGCAAGATTTCGACTGCTTTTCCTCATCATGGAGCTGACCCTCCCTCCTGCAGCTGGCGGCAGCGAGGGCACTGGAAACAAAAACCAGAGCATTCTGCTGTTCTATAAACATATAAACATATAAAATGAGTTTTCTGATGGCTTTTTGTGGATGTGAAGCCCAAGTGTGTCTTGTCTTTGAGGTCTATGAAGAAGGGTGCATATTTACCCATAGCAATGGTGAAAACAAATGCCAAATGGCCAGAACGTTTCAGCCTGAGGTTCTTCCCACTGCCCCACGATCCCCTGTTGTGGAAGCCACAGCTTGGAGCCAAAAAGCCACTTAGTTAAACTGAATAGTTTGTTGTTTTTTTTTTTTCCCTGCAAACCTGATTACAAGCAGTCCAGACACATCTGCTATGGTGATGAGAATTCTATCCACGAGGGGATCCTTACTGCAGAGGTGACCAGTCAATTTTCCAGCAAACCAGACTCTGTCTTAAAATCTGGAAAGTATTTCCTCAGGATCAGCACACAGAAGCCGTTTTCTAGAATCAGCTAAGGTTGTATCTCATGCCTGTAGCTGAACTTGGTACTGTAAGAGGCACCCAGTTGATGCTGGTTTTGAAGGCATGAAGGGGGGGTCTTTGGAAAACAGCTGAGACTTGGCACTGTAAGTGGCCAAGAGAGACCATTAGTGAAGGTACAGCCAAAGAGGCAGTTAAAGGCCCAGATTGAAGGAGTCATGTGTTAATAAAAACTTTCGATCGCTTAATGGAGAGTCCAGAGTTGAATTTTCCAGTGCTTTTTATTAATCACAAACCATGTCAAATCTCAGGGAATTTTATACCCAGGCAGCTAGGCAGAGAGCTCACTCCAAACTCCACCAAACCTCTTCCAATCTCCACCAACCTCTCCATTTCATCTTCTCAATCAACTCTCCAATCCACCCGGCCTGCTTCTCCTTAGACCCTTTAAACCTTTTTTCTAGCCCCCTCTCCACATCCAGCCCTTCATTACAACACAATAGTATCTTAACATACTCGGCAGGGGGGTGATCAGAGTTGTTATCTGTCACCTTCGACTGTAAACAGTTCTATCTTGTGGAGACCTTAGCAGGGGTAGCACAAAGGTCTGAATGGGTAGGGAGCAAGGCCTGTTCCCGCTGCAAGGCATCAGGCTTCAGAGCTACAAGGCATCAAAGCCCTTTCGCAAACCAAAACAGCACACAACAGTAAAAATATCCCACAACATCAGGCATCAAAGCCTTAATAGCAAACCAAAACAGTATACAGGAGTAAAATATCCCACAACAGTCATGCAGAGAAGTTGAGGCTTGGCACCATGAAAAGAGCCCAGGAGAAGCTATAGCTGAAAGTGCTGCCCAGTTGCAGCAAGGGACCCTAGCAGTTTTTGAGATGCCATTACTATTGGATGGCCACCAAGAACAGCAACAGCAGTGAAGTGGAGTCAGTCAGAGCCTGGAGGACAGGCTATGTGTGCTGCAGAGGCCAGAGCCTGCGAAGTGACCCAAGGCCTTTGGAGCAGCTCAGAAGATCATGAGTGAATTCCAGATAATGGGACATTGATAATGTTTTTTTGCTGGCCAAAGACATTGAGAAAGCTTGATAGATGCTTGGTTTCATTTGGTCATGTGCATTAGCAACACTCATGATTGTTCCTCTTGTAAATAGTCTTGCTGGTGTAGTGTTAAATTGTGTTGTAAAGGCAAAGCATTTTTTTTTTATATATACAGAAAAGGGGAAATGTTGAGGTAGTTTATTTTTAGCTATGTTTAAAATGTTTTTATGCACTGTTGGGTGAGGAGCTCCCTAGGTTCTTGGCATTTTGTATTGTCTGCAGGTGTTGGATTTATATGGGGGAAGTTGACTGCTTATGATCTGCACCTGAGGAGTGCTGAAGCAATAAATCACCTGAGCTCAGATGCTTGGAGTTCCACTGTTGATGAGTTTGGCCCTGGCCTTGATGGTGATTCTCTCTGCTGAGGTCTGGCAGAATTTGCAGCTATGATAATGACTCCTTGTCCCTCTTGTTGAGCCACCACAGCAGTGAACTACTACATTCTTCAATATCTTAAAAGTTATATTATAAAACTCTTTCCCTTGCTGTGTTAGTCCTGGTTAGGTCCTGGTTTTCTCATTTCTTTCTTAGTCTGTTTGCCATTTATATATAGGAATATATACTGAATTTTTGTGTCTTAAATTTTTACCCTTTTCCTTTGCTGAAAATGTTTATCAGCTTTAGAAGTTGCTTGGTGTAGTCTTTAAAGTCTTTTATATATAAAATCATATCTGCAAAAGATAATTTGACTTCTTCCTTTCTTATTTTTATTCACTTTGATCTCCTTCATTTTTCTTATTGCTCTAGTTAACACTCCAAATATAACAATGAGTAGGTTCCTGATTTTAGGGAAAATATTTCAAGTATCTCTTTGTCTAGCTTGACATTGCCTGTGTACTTATTGTAATTTCCCTTTGTTATGTGAAGGAATATCTCTTCCATCTCCAGTCTCTCCAGGACTTTTGTCATAAAAAGAGGCTGGATTTTGTCAAAGGACTTTTTTGTATCTGATGGGATGATGTTTTGTTTTGTTTTTTCAGTTTGTTCATGTGGTAGGTTATGTGTACTGATTTGTCTAGGTTGAAACATTCCTGCATCACTAGGATAAAGGCAAATATACATGTTGAATGGATATTTTCAATGTGTCTTTAATTTTTATTGCAAAAATTGTATTGAGAATTTTTGCATTTATATATATATATATATTTATAAAAAATAATTGTCTAAAATTTTTATTTTTATAGGTTCCTGTGTGGTTTAATATCAGAATAACTGTGACTTCTCAAAAACAATTAAGGAGAGACCCTTTAATTTTTTGAGGAGTATTATCATTAGTTCTTCATTGAAGGTCTGTTAAAATTCTGTGATGCCATTTAAATAGAAAGATTCTGAAAGCAAATTCATTAAAATCAGGAGCAAGAAAAGGTTGTCCACTCTCCCCCAAACTATTCAATACAGTGCTTATAGTCTTAACTAGAGCAATAAGACAACTGAAACAAATTGAAAAACAAGACTAAATAAATGCATGTGCAGTACATTTATGTATAAAGTATATTTGTATACAGATAGCATGCTAGTATACATAGGTGACCCTAAAATTTCTACTGGCAAAATCCTACTGCTGATAAACACTTTCAGCAAAGTAGCTGGATACAAAATCAACTCCAAAGCATCAGTAGCCTTCCTATATAAAAATGACAAATGGACTGAGAAAGAAATCAGGGAAACAAAGCTTTCAAAAAAGCCTCAAACAATATTAAAAATTTTTGAGTAACTCTAACCAAGTATGTGAAAGACTTGCATGGAAAAAACTTTAAGACACTGAAGAAGATATCAGAAGATGAGAAGATCTCTCATACTCATGGAACAGTAGAATTAATATAGCAAAACTGGCCACCCAAAAAACAGCAATCTAAAGATTCACTGTAATCCTCATCTGAATCCTAATACATGCCTTCACATATCTTGAATGGACAATTTTCAGCTTTGTAAGCTGAATTATGCAAGCAAACAAAGAAAAACAGAATAGTTAAAACTACCCTGAATAACTAAGAAACGCTGGAGTTGTTCCCCTCCCTGAACTAAAATTTACAGTTACAGAAAAAAAGCACGGTATTGGCACAAAAACAGGATTGAATTGAAAACCCAGACATAAATTCACACACCTATGAACACATGATTTTATAAAGAAGCCGAAATATAGACTGAAAAAAGACAGCATTTCTCTAGTTAGAAAACAAACAGGCATTAACGAATAGCAATAAAATAAAATAAGATAAGACAAAACTTAATAAATGAAATAAGACAAAAAAAAAAATCAGAAGAAAAAGAGCCAAAAAATAAGTAAAAGCCCAAGAAACACAATGAGACATAGAGACAAACATGTTCACTCACGTAGAAATCCCATAAAAATACAAAACCAGAAAACATAATATATAAACAAAGGATCTAAAAGATTAAAAAAACTGATCTGAAAAAGCATTATCAGAAAAAGAACATTCAAAAATATTATCGTCTTCGTTTTGTGTTGCACATCTACTGCCAAGCATGGAGCCTGCCCTTGAGAGTAGTTTGTATCGCTAGTGAGACTCCATCAGAAAAAAAAAAAAAAAAAATTTCATTTGTAAATGGTTATCAATCAAAGATCGCTTCTGTGATAGAAATTATGGCTTGTGTGTTGTGGGATATTTTACTCCTGTGTGCTGTTTTGGTTTGTAAAAGGGCTTTGATGCCTTGTAGCTGTGAAGCCTGATGCCTTGCAGAGGGAACAGGCCTTGCTTCCTACCTATTCACACCCTTGTGCTGGCCCTGCTGAGATCTCCACAGATAAAATTAACTGTTTACAGTTGAAGGTGACCGAGATCATGATCAAAGGTCTGTGGCTGGGTGATCAGAGTCTTCTCTGATCTCCAGCCAAGTACTATTGTGTTGTCATGAGGGCCTAGATGTGGAGAGGGGGCTGGGGGAAAAAATTTAAAGGGTCTAAGGCAGAAGCAGGCAGGAAGATGGATGGAAGTTGGAGGAAGATAGAAGGGAGAGAAACAAGAGAGAGTGATGGAATGAAGTCTCTGCCTAGCCGCCCGGGTATTGAATTCCCTGATATTTGACATGGCTTGTAATTAATAAAGAGCATTGGAAAAGTCAACATTGGACTCTTATTAAGAGATTGAACAGTAATTTAACACTTGTGTCCACTTCCACACTAAGCACCAGAACATCAGTTGGTCCAGACCATTTCAGACATTGTCCATGCTCCCACAGTCTCAGTGAATTCATATGTGCATCAGTCCACTGCGTTTAGAATGTTTTGTTTCCTTGGTGTCTTCCATCCACTCTGGCTCTTGTATTTTTTCCATCTCCTCTTCCACAAGATTCTATGAGCCCTGAAGTGAAGGATTTGATAGAGTAATACCATTTAGGACTGAGTGTTCCAAGGTCTCTAGATTTCTGCTCATTGTCTTGGTACTCTGTATTTGTTTCCATATGCTGCAAGAAGCTTTTCTGATGATGGCTGAGCAAGGCACTTATATATGAGTATAGCAAAACTGCCATTAGGAGTCATTGTATGTTATGTTCTTCCAGGAGAGCAGTAGTATTTGGTTTTCTCCTAGGTCTCTGGCCTATCATGTCTCAAGTTCTTGACCACCCAAGTAGAGTCAGTATTGGTTTCATCTTATGAGTGGACCTTCAGTCCAATTAGATATTGGCTAGTAACTCCCACAAACATTGTGCCATTAGTGCACTAGCCCGTCTTGCAGCCATGTCATCATTGTACATCAAAGTGCTTATAGCTGGGTTGGTGATTACCTTTCTCCTTTGGCAGCATACAGAGTATGTTCCAGTACCACAAGCACTAATCAATAGGGATGAAGGCTCTAAGTAGGCACCAGCTTTACTTTTCCATGTTCAATGAGTTGTGTAGGTATTATCTTCAAAAATAGGGCCTAACCATCAGTTCAAAGATATCAACCAATAACCTTGACAGTAACTTTGGCTTTTGGGGGGTTCCATTGGGGCTCCCGTGGCTAAAAGCTAAACTAAATATTATCCATACCCAGAACTGGAGGCCTAATTTGATGCTGAGAGATGTTCATTTAGGGCTTTGTCTCCCATGTTATTTGGTATTTACATTGCCTTTATATATGCATATATTTTAGGAAGAGTCTACTGTATAAGTTTCCATATAACCCTTGTAATGGTCCTTGGTTTTAGCTGCCCTTCTTTATATCTTCACATTCACCCTTTTTCCCTCCCTTCCAGTTTGAATCTCCTGTTCCAATCACTGTTCCTCATCCACTTATAACATTGTACTTATTTCCCCTTCCTAAGGAGATCCATCTCTCCTTGCTACTCCCTTACTGTATATGTAATCTCTGTGGTTCTATGAATTGTAGTCTACTAACAGCCACATATAAGTGAATATATACCATATTTGTCCTTTTAGTTTTGTGTTACCTTCCTCAGGATAATTTTTTACTTCTACTATCTTGGGATATATTTGAACTTATTCTCAAATATTAAGTTGTTTTTCTAGTGGCCTGAGCCGTTGACAGAAGGTCACATTCCTTAGCTATTGGAAACAGCTTCTTAGGAGTGAACTCTGGAATGCAGGAAGTGTACGTTAATTTGGAGCACCAGCAATTGTCTACTCAATGGCCTTTTATTGGAAAAATTGTCGTTCTAATGTTGTCTGCCCACCGAGATATTTGTGTTAAAAGCATCCGATTGCATTAATGTTAATGGAGGGATTTTACAGTGTCTTCCCTCAACCTTAGCATCAAGTAGGGAAGACTTACCCAGAGACTTGACTGGCCAGTAAAATGGCATCATGTCAGCCAGCTGAAGTTGGGGATTGGTATACTGTAAAAGTTCTATTCATGTTGCATTAAGGCCCTTGTGGTGATAAGTGGTGCTTCCTTTCAAAAAGATATCTAGAGGTCATGTGCTGGGGGTCAGGGCCAGGGGAAACAGATCAGAACGATGGGAAGTGAAGCTTGTAAGTTAGTATGTAAGGCAAGATACTGTGCCTTGGCTGTCCAGGTTTTCCATCTCAGAAGGTTGTCATGGCTCTTTATTGATACCCACCGATAATATTAATTTTTATATTTTAACATATCCATATACCTGTTAATATCATGATTTCATTTTTTTAACAGTTGATTAGTATTCCATTGTGTAAGTGTACCACATTTTCTTTATCCATTCTTCTATTGAAGGACATCTATTCTGGATATTATGAATAGAGCAGCAATGCACATGGCTGAGAACTCTCAGTGAGAGGAACTCTCTTGGTTACAAAACTTTAAGCCTCCCTAGTTCCAGACCTTGAAAAGGAACAGAGACCACCTGTGTCAACACCAAGATAAGAGGGACCTATAGACAGGAGTCTCCTGAAAAGAGAAAGATAAAATGGCTTAGTGTTTACTCACCCCGGTCTTGTGATAATAGCTCCAAAGTTGCTTAACTGCTTACATGCAGGAGGGCAGAACTCCCACCCCACCACCCCACCCCCATTTCTGGGAATGGACTTATCAGGGAGTTCCCAGCCACTCTAAACACACCCCAAATGTGATCCTTGTCCCCTCCCTTGCTGTTCTGGCCACCAGGCCCAGCATCAACCAATTATTTTAAAGATTGACTTTCTTGGGCCAATCCTGAAATACCAAAGCATGTAACTCCCTGCTTGAGGTTTTTCCCCATATAAACTCCACTTCCCCTGTGAGCAGGGCTCCAGTCCCTCCTGCTGTGTCAGGGAGGGGTGGAAAATCCTGACTTGAGCCTGAATAAAGAGACACCATGTGTTTTGCATCAGGTCGGACTCCTTGGTGGTTTTGGGGGCCGAAAGAAAGAAAGAAAGAAAGAAAGAAAGAAAGAAAGAAAGAAAGAAAGAAAGAAAGAAAGGAAAGGAAGGAAGGAAGGAAGGAAGGAAGGAAGGAAAGGAAGGAAGGAAGGAAGGAAGGAAGAAAGAAAGAAAGAAAGAAAGAAAAAAGAAAGAAAGAAAGAAAAGAAAAAATAAAAAATTCCCATTCTGTAATGTATAAAGGAATTGCCCTGTGTGAAAGCAAGGGCTATATCCAGAGGCCTATGTGATCTGGATGGAATCTAGACACACCTTTAATCCCAGTATTCAGAAGGCAGTGGTGGCAAGCACCTTTAATCATAGTATTCAGAAGGCAGTGGCAGTGGTTGTCCATGCCCTTAATTCCTATAAAAACAGTGGAATCAGACACAGGAAGCAGAACTCAGAAAGAGTCAGTGTCACACAGGGAGTGACATTTGAGATAAGTCAGCGTGAATAGCAGACAAGGTGTCTAATCAGAGGACGAGTTAGCAGAGTAAGGACCTACCCAACTCTCAAGAGAAAAGGCAGGCGCTCAGCTGGGTTAGAGAGTTCCATGGGAGTTAGAGTTGGTCAGTTAACTGAAGCAGACAGAAGAGTCCGTTAGGTCTGTCAACTGAAGCATCGTAAGAGAAATGATTTGAGAAGCAGGACGATGAGTGAGTTGCAGAGGAGTGGCAGAAGCTGAAGCTGGAGTGAGTTACAGAGCAGGCAGTTGAAGCAGTCAGTTACAGAATCAGGATGGAACAGTGAGGGCTCAGGGAGAGACACAGAGACACATTAGAGGTCAGGAGAAGAAGCCCAGAACTGAGAATGAGTTGAACCAGAAGAGTAAGAATTCAGAAGGAGCCAGTCAGAGTGGCTTAGTCAATTGTAGGTCTTAGAAGGCTAAGGCTTTAGCCTTCTAGCAGGTCCAGGCTAGCAGTTTAAATGTTCTAGATTGTATGAAGGTTGAAGACTTCCAGTTCGGGGATTAAGACTAAATTGTAATGAGGACAAAATGTTCTAGGCTTTCAGAGCTCCAGGCTAGAACCAGTGATTTAATTAGATAAAATAATAAACTGTCCTTTAACCTGAATCAATGTCTACATTGGGTGAATCAACTTCCACATCCATATTTACATCTACATCCACAGCCACAGCCACAGCCACACCCACATCCTTATCCACATCCACACTCACATCCACACCCACATCCTTATCCACATCCACAGCCACAGCCACACCCACATCCATATCCACATCCACACTCACATCCTTATCCACATCCATATTCACATCCACACTCACATCCATATCCACATCCACACTCACATCCATATCCACATCCATATTCACATCCACACTCACATCCATATCCACATCCACACTCACATCCTTATCCACATCCATATTCACATCCACACTCACATCCATATCCACATCCACACTCACATCCATATCCACATCCACACTCACATCCATATCCATATCCACATCCCACATCCACAGCCACAGCACACAGCCACATCCATATCCACATCCACACTCACATCCTTATCCACATCCACATCCACATCCACACTCACATCCATATCCACATCCATATTGACATCCACAGCCACAGCCACACCCACATCCATATCCACATCCACACTCACATCTACATCCATATTGACATCCACAGCCTCAGCCACACCCACATCCATATCCACATCTACACTGTAGCCTGCTTTCTCTGATATGGTACAAGATGGAAAGGTCAACACTGTCCTAGCTTAGGTTTTAAGATTCAGTCTGAAATAATATTTACTAAAGAAAGTTCGAAAATGAAAGATTTCAGGTCTGCATACCGCCCTCCAAATCAAAACAACAGAATGGGCACCTGCACATTTTAGAAAACAAGACATTCTCATTTTTGGTCATAGTCACTCTGACCCAGGTTTGTTTTGCCAGAAAGAAAAAAATGTTTTCATTCTTGGGTAATGGTCACTCTCACCACTGTTCTGATTGGTTACAAATTATAAACTACCTCTCTGCTCATGATAGCATGGAAACTGCTGTCTGAATCAGTTCAAACTTTGGTTTTTCCCTATAAAAATTCTGCAAAACTTTTCCTGAGGGGTGGCAGCTTTGAGACTGATGTCTTAATCCGAGTCCCTGGTACCAGTTTTGCCTTATATTCTGTAAAGAACATTTTTTATCAAGCTGTGTGTTGGTGTTTTATTGGATCGAAAGGACTACACATCATCTCCAAATGGGGTTCTTTGCCAAACAGATGCTGTTCAGTTTCATGACGTCCATTTATCAATTGTTTTTATTGCTTGTGCTATTGTTCTATTCAGAAAGTCTTTTCTGTGTCAATGACTTCAAGACTATTCCCCACCTTTTCTTCTATCATAATGAGTGTATCTGGCCTGATATTGAGGTATTTGATCCATTTGGAGTAGAATTTTGTGCAGGATGATAGGTATGGATCTATTTGCTTTTTTCTATATGTAGTCATCTATTTGTTTAAGATGCTGTCTTTTTTCCAATATGCATTTCTTTCTTCTTTATCAAAAATCAGCCATCCATAATTGTGTGGGCTCTTTCTGGGTGTTCTATTGGTTCCATTCATCAACATGTCTGTTTTATGCCAACTTCAAGCTTTTTTATTACTGTAGCTCTGTAGTACAATTTGAGATTGGAGATTATGATACCACCAGCAACAGCAGTTATTTTATTATTCAGGATTTTTTTTTTAGCTATAATGTTGTGTGTGTGTGTGTGTGTGTGTGTGTGTGTATGTGTGTGTGTGTGTGTATTTTCTTATGAAGCTGAAACTTATTCTTTCAAATATTGTGAAGAATAGTGTTGGAATTTTGATGATAATTGCATTGAACCTGTATATTGTTTTTGGTGGGATGGCCAATTTTACACAGTTCTATTAGTAATTTTCTTTTTATTGTAACAACATAACTGATAAGACGTGACCAAAGTTAAAGAGTTATATAGGTAATAGTTTGAGAGGATACAGTACATTGTGGTTGGGAATTCCTGGCAGCAGGGTGATAAGGCAGCTTGTCATACTGCGCCTGTAGTTAAGAGGCATTGAACAAACAGAAGCAGGGTCATACTATCAAACCTCAAGACCTTCCTAGTCTAGTGACTCTGGCCAAGCTCCACTTCCTAAAAGTTACAGAAACTTTCTAAGCAGCTTCTCTATTGTTCAACTACATGAACTTACGGTTACCATTTCACCTTCAAACAACAACAGGGTTACAGGAAGGGTCAGGAAATCACTACTACATTCAAGTCTCAAACACTATCTGATGGCATTTTTATCTTTGGGTATGATAGATAGAGATAAATAGATATATTCATAATATGTATAATATAATTAGACATAAATATACATATTCAAGATAAAATGAGTAATATTTTGTGAATTATTGAATGCAGGTAGAAAAATACAAATATAAAAAAGCTGGCTGCTATAAACTGAATTTTTTCTATTGCCAAAAAAAGAGAAAAATAATAAAAAATATATATACCTACTTTGAAGACTCTTCAAACTTGAATGACTTCATTATTTTCAGCTTGGTGTCATGGCCCATGCCAGGAAAATGTATTGAAATGTATTGAAAATGTAAAGATACTGGGGTTATAAAAACTTCATGATTATGGAATTAGAATATTGATCAAAAACCAAATAACCTAGGGTGATTTTCAGTATCCTTTTATTATTTTATTGTCACCTTCCATGTTTGATTGGACAACAATTCTTTAACATGTATTATCAACAGATGAATAATTTAAATAAGAAAGCTATCAAATAGCAGCTCAGACATACAGCAAAGTTTTCTTTGCTTTTCTGCAAGATACTAATCTATACTCTCTCTCTCACACACACACACACACACACACACACACACACACAGTATATTTGTTAAATTTCTTGATCTTTCACTTTCTTCATTCTGCAACTAATAAAATCTCATGTGTGCAGTTCTGTGACACAATTCGTCTTTTGTGACAACCTCAGTTGGTGTTTCTGGGTCATGGTCACTAGTATTTGGTTTAGAACAAATTTCTGTGAGGCAACAGCTGTTTTGTGTTGACACTGATTTTTAAATGAACAAGTGGATAGAGTTCCTATTATTTGAGGTTGAGGTGGGTGTCTTTTTAGTATTTTAACGTGTATATAAAATATCCTATGTAGGGTAGTCTGGCTTTTTGGATAAAGGTATGGATTATGTGTAGAAATTTGAGCATGTGATTATGTACAGAGTATCTAAAATGGGAGGAATCTCTGTTGATTATTATAGAAAGAGAAACAAGCCCTATATGATGCCACGGGGCAATTAGAACTTGTGGAAACGTGTCTGATACACACATTCTACTCGAGCATCTTTATCAACAGCTGTCATACTTAGGAACTACATTTCCCACAAACCATTTTGGTTGTTAATTTCCATTTAGAAGCAACCAATCGGTTCCGCGAGTTTCCCAATTCGCCGAGGCTGCGGGGTTCATCAAGGCTACTGAACTGCATTTCCCAAAATGCACACCGTGAAGTTTTCGCGCTACAGATGGCTAATGAAGTTCCGCGAGATTTCGGAGGCGGAAATGGAAATAGAAGCCATCACTCTGTGGGAGCGTTTGCAGTAAGACGCATGGACGAACGAGTGGTTAGACGATTTTCGCAAGTGTCTCTCAGAAGCCATCTGTTCCCCGAAGCGTTCGGGGCCTTTTACGGAAAGATCTGGTTCTTCAGCCTTTGTTGCGGAGACTTCCGCTTCCAAGATTCCGCCCTCCAGCCTGGTAAGCCGGGTTCATCACTTAACCCTTTACCTGCTGCAGGAAGCAGAGGGCAGTAGGTGTCAGGGATGAGGGCACCAGAATCCTTAGGAGGCACGCCTTTCCGTCCCCATAGCTGGGATTAGACCACTGCTTAGGTGACAAAGCGAAGTTCTGCCCACCTGGCTTTAAAAATACGTCGAGAAAGGGGTTCATGGTTGACAGAATGGCAGGAATAGCGTGGGTTTTCTTTCTGTCATTTGGTATGAGCACACGGTTTTTCTTTTTGTTATCATTAAACTTGCATAACACTTTTAAAAAATTTAAGTTTTCGATTGCTTTATGCGATTGTTAGCTGACAATCCTTATGCAAATAAATTATTGTAAAAATAGTTGTAATTCAGTTTGGCGTACTTCCAATTTAACTAGAACGTTTGTCCATTTTGTTCATACTGATGCAAGTTTGCCATTCTTGTAATTTAAAGATTTCTAAGTATATTGTACGCAACAGGTGATCATTGTTTTTTACTAGTGTCATAGCTTACATTTTAAAATGAGAGTATAAAATCCATATGCTGGATTTCTGTTTCCAAAGAATATTGGATTTGCATATAAATCTTGAGAATATTGGTATTTTTATGCCATTGAGTTTTATAGTTAATTGTGAGAACTTTGTCTTTGGGTGTTTAGTTATATTTCTTTGAAGCATGGTTCTTATTGAATTTGAGATCAACATTCTTGCTAAAAATATATATTTCTACTAATTTAGTACAATATTTTGGATTTTATTCCTAGATAGTTTTATCACCTGAATAAAATACGTAAATATGCTTCCTTTGAATTATACACACTTGCTATATTCTGGTTTGATGGGAGTCTTGAAATATTAATAAGTTTGTCTAGGAAAATCATCAGTAGTATTAGTTTCCCTTCTGATTCTAAGTGAAATTAACTTCTCATGTGCTGGAATTTTTCATTCTATTTTTAGGTCAGGGAACTTATCTTTTCCTGGAGGTGCTTTTTTTGTTCATTTATTTATTTGTGTTTTCCTCTTTTCTTTTTTTTGATACATTGCTATAGTCTTCTACCAAGTGATTTATTTATTTTTTCCAACTGTCATATGTTCAGGTACTAATGAAGTATCTCATGGTTGACCAATATAATTCTGATATATTTAATGAACAACCAAATAATGGAGTTTTGTTTGTTTGTCAAAAATAGTTAAGATTAAGACAGTTGGTACATTGTCTTAATTTCCACTGATATATTGAGTTTGTATTGGTAACTAACTTACATAGAAAGGACATTTTCTTGACATTTGAAGTTTAAGTTTGCTAAATTTTTGCATATTTTTTAGGATATGTTTTCCTTTTCTATTTCAGGCTTATGCCAGCTATCCTCTTAAAATGAGACAGAAGCTTTTCCTCCTCTAAATTCTGGAATATTTTGGGTAAGAATATCACCATTTACTGGGCATATTGGTGCGCCCGTATAATTTTAGGAAATAGAACCAAAAGGATCAGATATTTAAGACCAGTGTAGACTGCATATCTGAGTGTAGACTAACCTGGGTTCCATGAAGAACCTGTTCTCAACCTATGGGTTGCCACCCCTTTGGAAGTTGACAGGCCCTTTTACAGGGGTTTCCTAAGACCATCTGCCAAGGCTCTTAACCCCTGAGTCATCTCTCCAGCCCTGAATTATATATGCTTAAAGTGGATTGATCCAGATGGATAAAGAGTAAAATATAGTTCTCAATGGGAACAAAACAAAAGAAGTAGAAGAAGAAAACTCAAAGATGACAAGGGAGGTTAAGAATAGAGAGGATACATATGGGGGGAATTGGAGAAAGAAGAATGAATATATTCAAAATAAGTTAAAATTCTCAAAGAATGAATAAAATATTCTTTTTTTTAAAAAATTAAATGTAAGATGATAAAAGTGGTGGGAAGTAACTCATTGAGGGGAAAAAAAGTCTTTAATAGGGAAAATACAGAAAATAGTGAAATTATTGAAATATTTGTCTTTGCCAGAAATGCCTTTTGTGTGTACTGTAGATAGAAGAAAGTTCTGGTGAGATAAAGGCACGTCAAGACTACAGAAATCCTAAAGATCCGTAAGAAAAGGGACAAGCAAGCAATTTAATAAATAATGGATGAGGAATTTTTCTCAGAACTGAAAAGAACCCTCCACCAAAATATAAAAATCTCAATTGTTCTCAGTTATATGTACGTAAACATTTAATTCTGACAGTAGACGTATATTAAATGTATATTAGTTAATTGATACACAAACTCAGTATCAGTATTATATCTACTATATTTGTTCTTGCTAACCCATTTATATCCATTTTTATTTATATGTTTATTTGTTTCAAGATGTCTTATGTAGTATAAGCAGTTTTATAATTGTCAGTCTAAAGCGGTTACAGGGATATATTACTAAGCCTGGCTTCCTGGTTAAATTGTGATTACCACTTACTTTAATAAATTATGATCAGAAGGTACCTGCTAACCCATCTTTTTTAAATTTATAAACATTGGCAAATAATTTCTATGAAGGAATCCAAACTAAAATGCAATTCTGTAGCACACAAAAGCCATTAAGTATGAATGTGTACTCTTATCATAATGTTCAAAGATGAATCAAATATTATATTATCATTTAGTCATACATGTATGATAACTTTAAAAGGCAAGAGGAATTATAGTTTTCAATAGTAGTTTTCACTGAGAACATCCCAGCTCGGGTAGATGCATAGTTGAGTACAATATATACTTTATGTGTTTGTTAATCTTAGAATTAGAATTTACTTTATTAGGGTTTCTTCCCATTTTTAGCTCATATCTCAGGTCTTAAACTATTCTTAAGTTTATGCCTCTCTCCCTCTCTCTCTCTCTTTCTCTCTCTCTCTCTCTCTCAGGGTATCACATATGATAGGTAAGTGTTTTACCATTTAGGTAGATAACCATCCCTGTCACTCTATAGTATTAGAGTTAAATAAAGTTAAAATGATTGCACAGGATTGGGGTAGGTGATGCTTTTCATAAATATATGTAAAATTTAAAAAATCAAGTTTTCAGTGTGGATGCCTCATGAAAAAATATCAGGTTAATCTAGTTTTTTTGCCCTTGTGGTATCAAATAAGTTAGGAAAGAATTAATAAAAGTTAGGAAAATTTGAGGGCAGTGAGGTAGCTCAGCAGGTTAGGTAACTTGCATTGAACCTAAAGATCTGAGTTGGATTCCAGGCACCCACATGAAGGAAAAAAAGAACTATACCCTCCCACACAATGAATAGATAGTTGATAGATAGATAGATAGATAGATAGATAGATAGATAGATAGATAGATGCAATAAAAAAGAAAATGAGCAAAGCTTGAAGTAAAATACAAAACTGTGAAATGGTAAAACAAAATAATTTGGAGGGCTTTTGTTTTGTTTTGATATATATGTCCCCAAAAGAGGCTATCAATTTGAAAGAAGAATTGAGTCTTACACAAGAGAGACTGGAGGGAGGGGGAAATGATATAATCATAATTTCAAATAATTTTAAAAATTCAAATTCTAATATTTAATTAAAATTGTACATATCATTAGAGTAACATGATTATGAAGGGAATTAATGCTTAAGTCAAACTAAGTATTTCTTCAAACATTTATAGTAATTGTGACTGCCTACAACATTTTTTTCTAGGTTTTGAAACTTGCAATTTTTATTGTTATCTCTAGTTATCCTCCTGTGCAATAGCTTTTAACACTTTAAGTATTGAGATAAAATAAGTGACTGGAAGTAAAGCTCAGAAGGTATGAGGACTTGGTACTCTTGCAGAGGACTTGGGTTTGGTTCCCAACACCCTTGTGGCAGCTCACAACAATTGTTCCTCCAGTTCCAGGGGAGGCACTGTCTTTTGATCTCTGCAGGCACTAGGAACACACATGACACATATACACAAATATAGGCTAACCATTTATACATACAAAAATCAATCACTCATTTTTTTAAGATGAAATAAAACAATTTATCCATTATTGTTCAATATTACCCCTGTGTAACTCTTGAATTTTTCTATCACTTCAAACTGAAACTGGGAATCTCTTAAGGAATAACTCCCCACTTTCCTTCTCCACAGCCTCTGGCAAAAGCATTCTGCATTTTGCCTTCATGAATGAATCTGACTTCTTGGACCTTGTGTAAATGAAATCATACATCTGCCTTTTTTTGTCTTGCTAATTTCTCTTAGCACAATGACTTCATTGTTTACATGTGTTGTAGCATGTATCAGAACTTCATTCTTTTAAGGCTGATTAATATTTCACATATTTCCTTATCCATACCTATTGCTAACTCTTGTAAACTGTTTTCTTCTCCCTCTGTTTTCCTCTCTATCCCGTCTCTTCCTCTATCTCTCCTGTCTTTGCTTCATTTCTCCCCTCCTGCCTCTACCTCCTTGGTATCTGGGACTACACACACAGTAACCTAAACTCTTCAACTCTGTTGAAGATAATCTTTATGATTGCTATTCTTGGTGTCTAAATCATCCTGAAAAGGTTTTTTTGATCTTTGTTTGTTTGTTTTTAACTCAATCATTTTTGTGTCTGTAATGAAAATAAAGGTCGGTTTTTGTTGTTGTTTTTGGTTTTTTTTTCAAATAAGAGTTTTCTAAACAATGGTCATAAAGATTCTTTGATGTTGAATTGCTTTGTCCCCTAATTGAAGATTGTATACAGGTGCCAAATTTCTTTCTAGTTGTGTTCTATTCCTCTGGCTTTCTTGTGTACACTTTAATTGTTTTTCATACTATGGAACTCCAGTTTTTCCTACTTTTTGACATCATTCTCAGAGTTCTGAATTTTTTGCATTTTTTTTTTTTAATCATAGTGTTTTTTCTTTGTTGTTGTTATTTTGTTTTGTTTTCTCTTGGTTATCTACTGCTGGGCTTGGGGCCTACCCTTAAGAGTGGTTTGTTTTCCCAGTGAGACCGTTGGAGAAAACTAATTTTTCATCTGCAACGAATTATATATTGGAGATACCTTCTGGGTTAGGCGTGGGGGCTTATATCTAATTTCCTTCTTAGTGCTGAGGCCCCTTCAGGCCCACAGCAGCTGTCCCAAATTAGAATTAGCTGAAGACACACAGCAGAACTTAAACTCAAGATCAGGGGGTTCTCCACAGGCCCAGATCAGTGCAGCCCCTGTGCATATTACCAGATTCTCTCTTTAGTTTTTTTTATGCTTTGGTCCTGCTGTGTTTCGAAGGCCTTGTTTCTTTTGTGTCCTCCATACCTTCTTCCACAGAGTTCCCTCAGTTCTGATGGGGGAGATTTGATGGAGACATCCCATTTAGCACTGAGTGTTCCAAAGTCACTTTCTGCACATTATTTAGCTGTGCATTTCTGTGTTTGTTCCCATCTACAAACGGAAAAAGGTTTGATAATGGCTGAACAAAACACTGATCAGTAAATATAGCAGAATATCCTTAGTCATTTTATTGCTATGTTCCTTTAGAAGAAGAGTAGTATTTGGGTTTCCCCTAGGTCCCTGCCCTGCCTAGTCCTAGGTTCTTGGCCACTTGAGCAGTGTCAGGGATGTGTCCCAGCTCACGGAGTGGGTCTTAATTCCAATCATTTTCGGTTGTTTACTCCTACACACTTTGTGCCATTGTTGCACTAGCACATCTTGTAGTCAGGACACCATTGTAGATTGAATGTTTTGTAGCTGGTTTGGTGTTTACTCGCCTCATTTGGCAGTGTGCAGAGTACTTCCAGTACATGAACACTAATCAGTAGGGGTTAAAGCCTCTAGTTGGGTACTAGCTCGACTTCTCCCTGTTCCTTGAATTATGTAGGGGTTATCCTCAACTATAGAGGATTAGCTGACTGCCAATTAATTAGATGGAACTAAAGTTTTCATTTGATGATGAGAGATACCCAGTTGATATTCCATCTTCCCCATTATTTGATGATTCCTTTTAGATCACCTTCATATAGATATAGATATAGGTATAAAAGCTTTCACTGTATTAGATTTTCATACAACCCGTCAAATGACTATTTTCCCAGTTTAGGGAGATCCATCCTTCCTCATTAGTCCCTTAGACTTAACAGCTAATATATATATAATCATATTTGTCTTTTGGGGTCTGAGTTACCTCATTCAGGATGATTTGTCCTAGCTCCATCCATTTACCTGCAAATTTTATTTTTTAACAGCTATGTAGTATTCCATTGTGTAAATGTACCATTTTTCTTTATTCACTCAATGATAGACATCTAGGTTTTTTTTTTTTTCCCAATTTCTGGCTAGTATGAATAGAACAGCAATAAACATGATTATACAAGTGTCTCTGTAATGATTAAGTGTCCTTTGGGTGTATGCCCAAGAGTGGTGTAGATGGATCTTGAGGTAGATCCATTCCCAGCTTTATGAGGAACCACCACGTTGATTTCCGTAGTGGTTGTATAACTTTGCAGTCCCACCAGCAATGGATGAGTGTTTCCCTTTCTCCACATCCTCACCAGTATGGGTGGTTATTTGTTTTATTGATCTTGGCCATTTTAACTGGTGTATGATGAAATCTCAAAGTAGTATTGATTTGTATTTCCCTGATTACTAATGATGTTAAACATTTTTAAAGGGCTTCTAAGCCATTTGTGTGTCCTCTTTTGAGAATATTCTGTTTATATCTGTATTCTACTTTTAAATTGAGTTATTTGTTTTCTTGATGCCTTTTTTTTTGGTTTGTTTTAGTTCTTTATATATTTTAGATATTAGCCTTCTATAAGATGTGTAGTTGGTAAAAAAAAAAAACAAAAACAAAAACAAAAAAAAAAACTTTTCCCATTCTGTAGCCTGCGACTTTGTCCAAATGATGGTGTCTTTTGCCATACTGAAGCTTTTCAATTTCAAGAGATCTCATTCATGAGTTATTCTTATTGCTTCTGTTACTGTTGTTCTGTTTAGAAAGTCTTTTCCTGTGCCAGTGAGTTCTAGACTGTTCCTCACATTGTCTTCTATCAAGTTCATCATGTTTGACTTTATGTTGAGGTCTTTTTTTATTATTATTAAAAATAGATTCTTCTCTCATATAATACATCCTGACCACAGTTTTCCATCCCTCCACTCTCCCAGTTCTCCCCCATCTCCCCTCTCCTGCAAATTCACTGCCTCTCTGCTTTCTTTCAGAAAAGAACAGGTGTAAAAAAAGATTTTGTAAATGCCACCAAAATGTAAATGGTATTTTTTTTAAAAAGAACATATTTAAAAATGTATCCAAAACGTAACAGTTTTTCTGGTAAAAGAGGGTGTGGATTTGGCTGGTTTTTGCCATTTGAATTTGGGCTCTCAAAAGCTGTTTTTCTCTCACTGGGAACTTGACTCCGCCTCTCTGTTCCTGGCTGCTGGATTTCTAACTTGTAACATTTTAAAATCTCAGTTAGCTCATAGCCTTAGGGAGGAAATGAAAGGAAAGGAAGGAAAGAGAAACCTTTACAGCCCTTTTTTGGCTGTCTTAATCTGCCTTTGTCTGGGGAACTGAAGTAACTCTTTCCCACTCTGGTTCTGTTACTGAGAAGATCTAAATTGTAACTTTTCTAAAACCATTGATCTGAGCCTTATTTCTGCCTGCTTCTCCTGTCATCATCTTTTGTATTCTCTCTTTCCCTATCCTGCAGCAACTCTGCTATAATTCTTAGCTCTAATTCTTAACTTCCAACTGTCAACTTTCTTCAACTGCCTCTTTTTTATACCTCCCTCCAAGCTGTTACCAGAAGTCCAAGCAGCAAGCAACCATATGGGGGAGGGACTTTCCTCTGGCAAGGATTCATTCTACAAATGGATCTCCAAGAGACAACCAAACACAACAGAACAAAATGCAGTAAGACAAGGCAGAAGTTGTCATACTGAGACTGGATGAGGCAACCCAATAGGAGGAAAAGGGTTCCAAGAGCAGGCAAAAGAGTCAGAGACACCCCACTCCCACTGTTAGAAGTTGCAAAAAAACACCAAGTTAAAAGCCATAGCAAATACACAGAGGACCTAGTGCAGACTCATGCAAGCTCTGTGCTTGCTGCTTCTGTCTCTGTGAGCCCATATGAGACTTGGTTAGTTGATTTAGTGGGCTGTGTTCTCCTCCATTCCTTCTGACTCCTACAAACTTAGTGCCTTTTCTAAAAACCAGGTGTCCATAAGTGTATGGACTTATGTCTAGGTGTTCAATGTGATTCCATTTATCAACATGTCTGTTTTCAATGCCAGACTGTTTTTATTATTATAGCTCTGTAGTACAGAGCAGTTCTTTTATTATTCAGGATATTTTATGATTCAGAATCATACTTATATGGAGGGGGAGTATTATAAAAGATATTGTTTCTCTGATTTCTTTCACAGTCTGTTTTTTATTTGTTCATGGGAAGGCAACTGATTTTCATGTAGTAATTTTGCATTGTGCTTTTTTACTGAAAGTCTTATCAGCTGTAGAAATTTCCTGGTAGAATTTTTAGGGTCACTTAAATGTATAATCAAGCATATCATCTGTGATTAAAAGTTCTTTAACTTCTTTTCATATTTGTATTCCCTCGATCTCCTTCAGTTGTCTTGTTCTGATTAAGACTTCATGTACTGTATTGAATAGTTATGGAGAGAGTGAGAGAGTCAGCAATCTCGTTTTGTTCCTGATTTTAGTGGAAATGCTTTGAGTTTCTCTTCATTTAGGTTGATGTCTGCCCATTATCAGACAGCTTATTGGTCAAGAGGAAATGCCAAGAAACGAAATTCAGAATCACCGTCACTAAATAAGAGAGACAGCCTTTGAGGTCCCCTTGTGCCACTTGTAAGCTTGGAAAAATACTACCTCACCACATATTCCTACATTCAGGTAAGGTAAGCCACAGGGTGGCTACCCTCAGTCTGTCTCCCATGTTTGGTAAGTTATTATGTTCTTGCTCTCAGTAAAGGAGGTGCATGTCTCCTACAGTGCCTAAGATAGAATAGATAGGAATATGTAAGCTGTTAAGCCAGGATTTTAGGAGCTGTTTATGTGACTGCCTCAGAGCATGTGTGGGTGTGGGACAAAGAAGAACATGTGTATTGTTGGCATATAGAGTAAAGAAGGAAGTAAGAACTAACCTTATTATAACTAACTAATTATTATGTATATATGATTATATACTGTATATAACACAATAGCAATTATAACTAACTCATTCATTGTTTTGATAAATTTGAGAAAGGCAGCAGCTTTACCTCTTGGGACTTCAGTTTCCTCACTCAGAAGCTGGGACTGTATAGAGGTTGGACATCCCTACTCTGAAATGTTGTGAGGGTAGCCAGAATGCCACAAGTTGAAAACTCTATACCTTCCTTATGTGACAGGTTGCAGTCAAAATAGCTCTGTTGTAAAAGTACCTAAAATGATCTTCAGCTATGTGTGCAACTGTGAACCATAAATAAATTTGGGGTTTAAACGTGAGTTTCATCCCTAAGACCTCATTATATTTATGCAAAGATGCTAAAACTTGAAAAAATACCTAAAGTCAAACACGGGCCTAAGCAAGTGATGTATGTGCAAGATTCATTGCTGCTAAGGGTCATGTATCCCCAACACCCTCTTCTCTGTCCTTGTAAATAAGTAGAGAGGTGTGTATATGTGTGTGAATGTGTGTTATCTGAATGGGTAGTTGAATTTCAAGGATTTCATTTTCTCGTCTTAGCTATGTCCTCCCAGGGCTCTGCAGATAGCCAGGAATCGGAATTTCCTCTTCCTTCAGAATACAATCTGTGCCAGCAGAATTTGGGTCGGTTTCCTTGCCACGTCCCAGAGCCTGATACCCCAGCTCGTGTTTCTTCTCAAGTATGTAAGATCTCAAGGCCCAAGGGTGGGAGAAGTACATGTTAGGAGACCCCCACCACCACCATTGCAAGTTGGAATTCTTTAGATACTCATCCAGGTCATTGAATGCCTGGTCAAGGACCAGACCACCAAAGAAAGTTGGATGGCTGTAATCATTATTACTGAGCCAGAGGAAGTGATTTATGTAACAGGCGCTTCTCTCATGTTTGCATTGTGCTCAGAATCAACTCTAGAGACAGAAAGGAAGTAAAGCTACCAGCTCTTGTCCACCCTGGAAGTAGAAAGCAATTTTTTCTTTGTCAGAGTTGTATTTGAAGCAGCGAGATACGTTAAGAGACCTCACTGGAAGAGATTTTGTCTGGGAATATTCTCCCAACGTATACCGAGACCTTCAGCAGACTATATCTTGAAAGTACACATCAGATCTCTCATGCTCATGTTTTGCCTCTGTTGTTTTTCTGTGAGCTGGTTTCTCACTGACCTCAAATATGTATGGTATTCCAGGAGTCTGTGACATTCCAAGATATTGCTGTGGACTTTACTGAGAAAGAGTGGCCCCTGCTAGATTCTTCCCAGAGAAAACTGTACAAAGATGTAATGATGGAGAATTATACGAACCTGACTTCACTGGGTAAGGCTACCACTGTGCCCTCATCTATTTAGGGATAAGATGTTTTATATAGTACTTGCTTCGACCCAAGAACTAGATGGGGTTTGAAACAAAGCTGAAAACTAGCAGAGCTGTTACCTACCTTCCCAGGTTCTCTGGTATTAGGACCTGTCCCTTACATTGAGCTTGGAGGTTTTCGAACATGTGATTTAGCTTAACCGTTAAATTTCTAAGGTAAGAGATCCTCATTCTTGTCTAAGAAGAAGGCTTGGTGAATAAGGGGAATTATTGTACAGTATTAGACGTGAGTTCAAATCCTAAGCTACCACATGCATAGCTGATGTCCTTGCAGATAACATCCATAATCCCTGAGTTGTGGGAGGTGGAGACAGGATAATTGCTGGAGATTGATGGACAACACCCTAGGTCCAAGTTCAGTGAGAAACCCATTGTCTGGGGAATGAAGCAGAGTGATAGGTCAGGATGCCTGGTGACCTCCTGTGGCCTCTGAACATGGTCATGGACACATGCACCTACAAGCACACACCCAGAAAAATTAAATATTTTAAAGCATTCTCATTTTTGTCAAGGGTGTAGTTCAATGATAGAATGATTTTCTAGATAATGGCCTTAGTTTCCATTCCTAGCACTTAAAAAAAAAAGAAAATCCACGTTCTTTTAGATGGTAAAATGTGTATGTGTGGTTTTGGTTTTTATGGAAGATTTTTACTGTGTTCCTTAGAAATGTGACACCATCATTTTGATGCTCCTAAATCAGCCTTGTCCACCTTCAGAAAACCCTGAAGACCAAATTGTTGACCCCAGTCTAATGGAAGGGTTGTCCTCTGCACGGTCCTCCTTCAACATGTGTCTTTCCTGTGAGTAGGGTATCAGGTTGGCAAACCCAGCCTCATCTCACACCTGGAGAAAGAAGAGGAGCTGAGGATGGAGGAGAGAGGCATTCAACAGGGTATTTCCCCAGGTGAG
Organism: Cricetomys ansorgei; assembly: GCA_026225945.1. Lineage (NCBI taxonomy): Eukaryota > Metazoa > Chordata > Mammalia > Rodentia > Nesomyidae > Cricetomys > Cricetomys ansorgei. The sequence continues at coordinate 20,119,430 of JAMJFZ010002981.1, forward strand.
TGAGTGCTGGGCACACAGGTGTGCTTTTGTCCATCAGCTCTTTTCTGTGATGGAGGGAATACATTGTTACTTTCCTGTTTCTGTTACAAAATAATCTGGAAATCTATTTAGTTCCCATTTGTATCAGTTCAGGAGCCATTATCCTGGTGCCAGCTCTATCATAACACAACAGATTGCATGTGTAAAGCAGGCGCAAAGTAACTTAAGGGGAAAAGTTTATTTGGTCACAGTTTCAATGTTCAATCCATCATGTCAGGAATGACCTGACAAGTGGAAGGTAAAGTGACTTGATCATGCAGTATTTGTCTTCCAGAAGTAGAGAACAAATACTGGTATTCAGCTCACTTTGTCATTTTTATTCTGTCTGTACCCCCACCTCTACCTCACCCATGGGATGCTGCAGCCCACATTTAGGGGTCTTCCCCTCCTCAGTTAAAATTTTCTTAGCATCACTCTTATAGGTACACTTAGAAGTATGTTTCCATAGTTAGTCTAAATCAAGCCAAGTTAATAATGGTTATCCGTGGTAGCATATGTAAGCCCCTTGAGGCACAGGCAACTAACCTCCCCCACACCCTGACTGCTCGTAACAGTGTTTGCCAGCTCCTTGAGATAGGACAGTGGCCAGACTCACCCTATAGAAAAAAAGCCAAGATCAAGCCACAGAATCCCACCAAACCCAGGTCACCCTGGAAAGCACAACCACCCAACCCCCACAAGAAATGCTATATAAAACATGTCCCATGCTCAGGTCTTAGATGGTTTTCTCCAGAGCAGAGGCAGCCACTGCCCACCCACCCCCCACCCCCATCCCATACCTTGTGAGTTTCCCTTCTAATATATCTGTTGTGTGAGATTTGTTGCATAGTGTGATGTTGTGGTATTCTTGGCCCCCAACTGCTAGGATACCTTCCTATCTAAGCAGAAACACTAACATTTTGTGCCAAAACCCAGGATAGGCTCTCCTGATGCCTAAACTTCCCTTCAGGGCCTGAGCTGCACTGGGACTCTATCCCTCATCTCCAATCTACCTGCAACAGACTCACCTTCTGGCTCATCAGTCACTCAGCACTCCATTCAACAATGTCAATGGTTTCTCTTGGGTTGGTGTAAACACTTCCCTGAGTCCAAGGAAGTAACCGTTGGGCACCCCTCTGGTACTCTAGGAGGTTGAGGTACCCCCAGCCATAGCCACAGTCTTTAAGGCTAAGCTGGCCCTCTTCACCTGACACCATTCTCCTACCCTTGGAGCTGCAATCCTGCAGTTTTCTTAGGCCAGACTGGGCTGTTGCACCTCTTCTTGCCCTCTTTTCTCACTTGCCATAGGAGCTGCCAATAATCCCTCAGCCCCCTCTAGGCCCTTGTGGTTTTTCTAATCCCATTCCCTGACCCTTTCTTATGGATGAGAGCCCCCTCCTAGACCTTGGTTTTTCCTCACCTCCTGTCCTTTCCAAAAGCCCTGGGCTTAACCATGCCAAGCTCTGACACCCATTGAGTAGGTGACAACCCAGGGAATGGCTGGTGTCATTCCTCTGGTCCTCCCTGAGTTCAGGGGATGCCCTTGACTACAGGCTGCAGTGACATTTTTCCTCCCACCCCTCATCCATAGAAATGGTGTCTTCCAACCATTTCATTCCTGCTTAGGATGCCTTTCAGCAAACCTCCAGCCTCTCCACTTGGCACCTGACCTGAAATGCCCTAAACATATTCACCTTTGCAGTCAAATTTGGCCTCAAAATCCCTTAGATAACCAATCCACACGGTCCCCTAACAGCACCCTAGATCCCAATATTATTTGGGTCTTTTACAAATACTGAGAGCGGTCTTGGAAATGGAAAGAGATTCCCCACTCCCTACATGCAAGCTTTCTCTTTTTTCCACTCCTCTGTTCATATTTGTCTGGTCTTCCCCTACATAAATACATTATATAAATTCCCTGTCTTCTAAAGTTGTGTTGATGGATCTGCAAATTGGTTGCAAAGTAGGAGCCTGGGGGAGCAGGTTAGGGAGAAAATGAGGGAGTAGGCCAGTTGCAGCTTACACACACCTCACACATGTTCTTGTTGGTTGGTGCATCTCAGCTCCCTCCTGCAGTGTCCTCTGTCTATAGCCAGGGCTCAAAAATTTTCTATCTTTAAGGCTTTATTTGCAGCTTACTGGATTCCCTTTTGCAGGGATTCAGGTGTCCTTTAGGTAAGAGTGGCATCAAATTGTTATTTTATGCTGCCCCACTTCAATTAATAGCAGGCTCTGGAATTGGTGTATGGCTCCCTCCTCCTCTTGACCCAAGCACACTTGTTAAAAGGTTTCTTCCAGGACTGGAGAGATGGCTCAGTGGTTAAGAGCACTGGCTACTCTTCCAGAGTACCCCAGTTCAATTCCCAGCACCCATATGGTAGCTCACAACCATCTGTAACTCCAATTCTGGGGGATCCAACACCCTCACATAGGCATAGATCCAGGTAAAACACCAATGTACATAAAATAATAATAAATAAGTTATTTTAAAAAAGAATAAAAAAATAAAGGCTTCCTCCAAAAGCTCTGTCCCATATCAGGAGAGACACCTGACTGTAACAGAGAAAGGGGAGCAAAACAGAATAAAGGGACAGGCTATTCCCAATGGGGACTATTGCTACTCATCTCATATTCTTTTAGTTTTGGTTTAACCCTCCAAAAATTTTGCTAAGGTGCATCAAGATTTGTAAACATAATTGGGTATAGTTAAAATCTGTAAGAAAAGCATTAACTTAAATTAAGAAAAGTGTTAACTTAAAGCTTATAACACTGCTGTTCATAGTTAAAAACTGTACATAGGAACCAGGTGGTGATGACACACACCTTTAATCCCAGCACCTGGAGGGTGAGGCAGGTGGATCTCCGTGAGTTCAAGGCCAGCTTGGTCTACAGAGTGAGTTCCAGGACAGCCAGAATTACAACAGAGAAACCCTGTCGTAAAAAAATGAAAAAAAGAAAATATGTAGATACATAAGTAATCTTAAAGGAACCATGTGGCATGATGCGATTTCTAATATAAGCAATATGTGGCTTAGTGACATCTTCTGCTGTCCTCATCTGGATGGAGGCAGCCACATGGCTGAAAACTATCTTTGCTAGGGTTGGAAAGCATAGATTTTGCCATGTGACTTCACCACCATTTTGATTAAAAGTGACTGCACGGTATAAGCCAACCAAGGAGAAAACAACTCCTTTTAGCTATAAAGCCCAAGTCAGATGATTCCTCCACTATTTTCTATCATGAGCCTCCCCTTATCAGCCTCAACCCACAGTCCCTTTGGTCTCCCTTTCTCCCTCCTCAGCAACAGGTTGCCTATCAGTTTATAACTTGCCTCTTGGCTGGTCTCTGTAAGGCTGCCCTTAAAGTGTTACTTTTCCCAGAGTTTCCCTGACATTAGGGCCAAACCTAGGTGTCTTGAGAGGGGACCCCTGACTCCACAGGCAGTAGTCTTAGTGCTGGCCTTCAAGGAATGCTATGGGAGAGATGAAAACGCCTGAAAACAAAAACACCTGATGCTGGCTTTGGCCTTTGTAAGCATTAGCAACTGCCCAGGCTCCCTGGCCTCCCAAAGCCCAGGAGCCTCTGAGTCCCTGTTTCAAATGTCGTCAGGTAGGTCAATAGGCCCAGGCCTGTCCAAACCCTTGCATACCATCCCAGCCGTGCTGTGGTGCCATCAAGAGGGACACTATACTACTGATTGTCTTCATGTCTCTCGCAATGTGAGAATATCAGACCCAGATCACCCTCCAACTGACTTTTAGTCCATGGATGACTGATGGTGCCCGTTTCCCGTGTCCTGACCACTGCCAACTCTGATAGGGAGCCTCAGGTAGTCATCACAGTATCAGTGACTCATTTCCTTCCTTCTTGACATCAGGGCCCCTTACTCTGTCCTGTTGGAGTTTTGGGGACCCACCTCTCCTTCCCATTCCTCTATTGTTGGAATAGGGGAACATCTTTACCATCCTCACCAAACCCCACCTCTTAGATGTATCTTTAGTGCTATTCCCCTTAGCCATTCTATCCCACTGGTACCAACTTGTCCCATCTTGCTGGGAAGGGACCTCCTAGCCAAATGGGAGTTCTATTTCCTTCGCTCCTCCCATCCACTTGACCCCTGACTCACCAGCCATTTCCTTCCTCTGTCTCCTCCAAACCACAAGATCTGACACACATTTTCCCTTACCAACCTTCCAAGTGTATAGGACATCCCAAACTATAGCCAAACATCATTACCCTATGATAATTCAACTATAAAACCCTACCAATTATATTACCCAGGCTCAATACCCACTCTCTCTCCAAAGCCTCAAGGGAGTTAAGCTCCTTGTCTCTGACCTAAGAAAGAATCTTATGTACCTCATGTCTTCCCCCATTAACATCCCCGTACTTGTAGTTTAAAAAAAAAAAAAAAAACACTTGAGATAACTGGAGTTCCTGGAACAGTGGAACTAACTACTCCTCTGTTATCAGTTTTCCTCTCAGCTCATCCAGGATGTCCAGTGGGTGGGTCAGATCATCCTGACCCTCCAGGGTTAAATGTTTCACTGGCTGCCATAGTGCTACAAAATCAATGAGGATTAGATTTACTAACAGCAAAGAGAAGTGGTCTTAGTCTCTTCCTTAGGGAGGAATGTTGCTCTTATGCCAACCAGCCATTTATAGTAAAAGATAAGATCCGAGAACTTCAGATAGATCTCCAGAAATGTAAGAAACAGCTTGATGCCTCTGGCCAGTGGATCATTGACAGTCCAGTGTGGGTTTGAATACTACCATTCTTAACCCCCTTTTCCTTTTCTTAATCCTACTAGTTGCACTCTGCCTTATAAACTTCTTGTCTAGATCTCTTCAGTGGCAAATCCAAAAGATTTCTAACCAGATTTTTAATCTGCTGCTATTACATGATTACTGCCTACCAACTACAGAGCCAGAGGCCTGCAACTCCTGATTATATGCTGATGGTGAAGATCAAATTTGCCCCAAGGACTTTGACACCCCAATTCAGAAGGAAGTAGTCTAATGATAAGGTCACCTCCTTCCTTAACCCCTGATTGTCTATCAATAATAAACAAAAAAGGAGGGAATGTAAGCCCTTTGAAGCACAAGCAGCTAGGCCCCTTTACCCAGACTATTCTAAACTGCCATAACAGTCGTTCCCAGCTTCTTGAGGCAGGAGAGTGGCCAGAACCCACCATAAAGAAAAAAGCCAAGATCAGGCCACAGAATCCCACTAATGCCAGGCCACTCTGGAAAGCACATCTTTCCCACCCCCTACCTCCCCACCCCCACCAAGAAATACTATGTAAAGCCTGTACCGTGCTCAGTTCTTCGCTGCCTTTCTCCAGAGCAGAGACAACCATGCCTCTTCCACCTTGTATTTTTCCTCACGCTACATCTCTTATGTGAGATTTGTTGCATGGTGTAACTTTGTGGTATTCCTTGACTCCCAACTGCCAAGATACCTTTCCATCTGACCAGAAACACTAACAGCATAACCATTTTCAAAACTAATATCACATGATGAAACAGAAAACAATAGAGCTAGGAGAGACCATTGTTGGTGTTTTGTAACTTTCTTCCTTCTTCCTCTTCCTCCTCTTCTTCCTCTTCATCTTCCTCCTTCTCCTCCTCCTCTTCCTTTTCTTCCTCTTCATCTTCTTCTTCCAGACAGGGTCTCACTGTAGTCCAAGCTTGCCATAAACTCATGATTCTCCTTCCCAGCCTCCTAAGAACTGGGGTCATTTGCATGAGTTGCCATGTCTGCTTTTATGAAACAGCCTTCTCTTATGGATGTATTTAACTGTCTAAGACCAATATTGATTTTATTTAAGAACACTGTAATCAGTGACCTAATTGTCTCACAATAGGCCCCATCCCTTTAACGATTCTGCCAATTCAGTGTCACTATACCGAGGACCAACTCTCTAACACATGAACCCTTGAACAAATATATTCAAAATACTAATGTTGAAGTACATTCAATAATGTGAACTAGGAAACAAGGACATGTTCTTTGTCTTACTGTCCATCTGTTCTTCATAAACCTATTGATATGTAGATTTCATCTATGTTCCTTGAGCTTTGAATTTGACATCTACTGTCATTCATTTGTATGTTCTTCATTTTTGCACTCCCTTATTTATCATTAGAATTTACAAAGAACTCGACTTTTCATTTCCATCATCTTACTTTCTCTTTGAATGAGTCAGGTTCTCCAAATTTTTTCTTTCAGATTGGGAAACTTCATCTAAAAGCAAGTGGTCCATTCTTATGGAAGATATTTTTGGGGAGGAAGCAGCAGCTAATGGTGTGACATTGGTAAGATTTCCTGAGAATAAATCTGTGTCTTCCACATTGGAGAATCCCAAGGCAGCCACTAGTCAGCTCATTCAAGAAGCAGTCAAGTGACTTAATCTAGAGGAAACAGGAGTTTTATAAGCGCTAAGTTACAGTAATCTTGGTACCTGAGTTCCAATGAACTGGTTCCAGTGAGCTCGCTGTGGATTTTAAGAGTACTTAGTTTATTTACATAAAATGTCACTTTATGTTGTTTGCAGAGAACCTGTACTTATCTTGCTATATCCTCTACATCTACCATGTTAAATTGCCTGTAATACCTAATACAATGTGGTATGTAAAGGTATAAGTAGCTATACTATTGTCTAGATAATAATTTAAAATTTTTCTATGTATTCAGCATAGTTGTAGTTATTTTTGTCTTTAAATAATTTGTCTTTAAATAGATTGTTGATATCTAGATATAGAACCCATTGATATTGAAATGGGATCCATTATCTTGTCAGTTTAGGGCAGGATCCCAAATCTAGCCCTAGACCTTCTCATGTAGAGTTTAGGTAAGTAAATATTTTTTATGCATGATGGGAATCAATTTGGTTTTAAACATTAGTGAACAAAGTTTGCATGCATAAAAGTGTAGTATTCATGGAGCCTTATGCACAGTAGCCATATTTTCTGTTTTTATTTCTTTACTGAGACAAGACCTTGCTGTATAACCATGGTTGGTCTGGTATTCAAATCTTTCTGTAAAGCAAAGCCTGCTGAGTTGGGATTGTAAATGAGTGCCGCCACCACTTCAAGCCTCCTTTTCTCTTTGATAAAGCTCAAGTGAAACAGGACAGTGACACTGGTCATTGTCTTAGTTTGGGCTGCTTTTGCTGTGGTAAAACACCATGACAAAAAGCAATTTGGAGAGGAAAGAGTTTATTTGGCTTACACTTCCACATCCATAGTCCACTAATGAAGGAAGTCAAGATAAGAACTCAAACAGGACAAGAACCTGGAGTCAGGAGCTAATGCAGAGGCCATGGAGGGGTGCTGCTTACTGGCTTGCTCCCCCAGGCTTGCTCTGCCTGCTTTCTTATAGAACCCAGGTCACTATCCCCCAAGGATAGCAACACTGACAATGGGCTGGGCCCTCCCCCAACAATTACTTGTTAAGCAAATGAGGCTTGTCTATAGTGCCATCTTTTGGAAGCAATTTCGTAATTGAGGTTTCCTTGACTTTAAAGTGTGTAAAGTTGACATAAAACTATTTAGCACAGTTACATTAATGCTTTTCCATTGATGGTAATTCATTTAGAGGTAAGATTTAAAGAGGCTGGGGCTGTAGACTATTGTAGACTAAACCCCATGCTGTGTATTTATCAGGCTTTTGGTTCAACCTTAGTACCAAAAACATAAAACAAAATAATGGGTGTTATAAATGCCAAAGTCAGATCTCATCTCTTAACCAACAGGAAAAATCTCATCTTGTGACGAAATCTTCTGAATTCACCCGTTTGTTTGAAGTTTTTAGTATCGGCTCTCACCTTACTCAGCCAATGGCAAGACCCAAAAGCAAGAGGCCCTATCACCGACACAGCTGTGGAGTTGCTTTCAAGAACAGGACTCGCCTGACTCAGCACATGAGCATGTATGACGGGAGAAAACTGCATGAATGTCACCAGTGCATGAAAGCCTTCACTACCAGTGCTTCTCTTACAAGGCACCGTAGGATTCACACAGGGGAGAAGCCTTATGAGTGCAGCAGCTGTGGCAAAGCCTTCAATGACCCCTCAGCTCTAAGGAGCCATGCAAGAACTCACCTAAAAGAGAAGCCCTTTGACTGTGATCAGTGTGGTAATGCCTTCCGGACCCTCTCTGCTCTGAAAATACACATGAGAGTTCATACTGGTGAAAGACCCTACAAATGTGATGAGTGTGGTAAAGCCTATGGCAGGAGCTGCCACCTCATTGCCCACAAACGGACACACACTGGAGAGAGGCCCTATGAGTGTCAGGACTGTGGAAAAGCCTTCCAGCACCCCTCCCACCTGAAGGAGCATGTCCGGAACCATACTGGGGAAAAGCCTTATGAGTGCACACAATGTGGCAAAGCCTTCCGATGGAAGTCCAACTTCAATTTACATAAGAAGAACCACATGGTGGAGAAAACCTATGAGTGCAAAGAATGTGGGAATTCCTTCAATGACCTCCTATCAAGGAGGAAACACATGAGGATTCACATTGTAAAGAAACCAGTTGAATGTCGCCAGTGTGGGAAAACCTTCCGGAACCAGTCCATCCTGAAGACACACATGAACTCTCACACTGGGGAGAAACCTTATGGCTGTGATCTCTGTGGGAAAGCCTTCAGTGCAAGTTCCAACCTTACTGCACACAGGAAGATACACACTCAAGAGAGACGCTATGAATGTACTTCCTGTGGGAAGGTCTTTGGCGATTACCTGTCACGAAGGAGGCACATGAGCATACATCTTGTCAAGAAGCGTGTAGAATGTCGGCAGTGTGGAAAAGCTTTCAGGAACCAGTCCACCCTGAAGACTCACATGAGAAGCCATACAGGTGAGAAGCCATATGAGTGTGACCATTGTGGAAAAGCCTTCAGCATAGGTTCCAACCTTAATGTACATCGGAGGATCCATACCGGGGAAAAACCCTATGAATGCCTTGTTTGTGGAAAAGCCTTCAGTGACCACTCATCCCTTAGGAGTCATGTGAAAACCCACCGAGGAGAGAAGCTCTTTCCATCATCTGTATGGAAGAGGCTTCAGTAAGTACTCAGATGCACAAGAAACCTGGCAGGTACAAGTCACAAATCTTTGATGAACTCTCCACATACAGAACACAAAAGATCACATGGAACTTAGGAGAAATCCAGTTTGTGTAAAGATTGAGAAGACTTGTCTTGGTATTCAGCACTTGAGGTATCTGTGAAAAAACAGGGAATGGGAAAAATTTTGTATTGAGTATCAAGAAACTTCCAATATGCACCATGCTCTCAAACACTCAAGAATGTAGGGAGAATTCTTCAACTTGGGCACTTAGTGCCAGCAGCACTTTGTGGTCATATCAGAATGAATCTTTATCAATACAGTGACAGGGAAATCTTTCCTCTTCTTACATTTGTTCCTCTTGGAGAGAAATCATAGTAAAGAGAAAAGTCTCAGAAGGGAGAGACATGGGAAAGTCCAAAAAAAGAAGTAAGCAAACTGTTTACTTTTGTTGTTGGCTCACAGGCCAAGATGCTTGTGGTTTTTAAAGAGAAAAAGCATGTGGCAGAGACCCTACATAGCACTCTAATTCTGACATACAAACTGTTTTAAAAAAATAGCGTTTTCAGGCTTTGGTCAACAGCATTCATTGGTTCTCAACCTGGGGCAGTTTTGTTGTCCAGGGCATTTGGCAGTGTCTGGAAAGAATTCTGGTTTTGAGAATGGCGTGAGAAGTGCTACTGATACATAGAAAGATGTTATCAGAGATGCTACCGAATATTCTATGGTACACAGAAGTCATCCATATCAGAGTATGAATAATCTCATTTATTCCTCAATTATTTTGATTCCTATGAACACTCACATTAGGAGAAATTTTTTACAGCTTTTTAAAGGGAAGAAATGCAATGCAGTTCTTTCTGGCAATGTATGAGAACTTACACTGATGATAAATCTCTGAAAATGCTTTTAGACACAGTCTCCTTGTGTGTGAATGTGGAGTTGTATTTATAAGTCTTTCATCATGACAACAGACTACAGCTCTTTCTAGGTTTGTTATCCTCTGAATAACTCTTAGGCCCCATCACAAATGATATGTATATAGTATTTTTTACTATAGTTTCGATCCTATCTTAATTTCCCTTTGGGAAACTTAACCTGACCAATGGCATATTTAAAATTATGTGATGTTACTCACTGCGTAGTGTGGGTATTTATTGAGTACCTGTGTCAAATACATTGTGCTCAAAGCATAAAGCTTCCTAACATGGGTCCTTTGTTGTGGATTTCTATCCAAAAGATTAACAGACCTCTAGTTGCTTCCCCAGTATCCATTCTAACCACCTTTTTGTTGTTGTTGTTTTGTTTTGTTTTCAAGACAGGGTTTCTCTGTTATAACTCTGGCTATCCTTGAACTCACTCTGTAGACCAGGCTGGCCTTGCTCTCACAGAGATCCGCCTGCCTCTATCTTCCAAGTGCTGGTATTCAAGGCATGTGCCAGCCTAACCACCTGCTCTAGCAGAAGAATCAGTTAACAGATTGATTATTAACAGATGGTGCTACTTTAAGAAATATTATGCAGCTTTTCATGCAACTAGTATTCTCTGCATTTTATGACCTGGGCCATCAGCACATAAACAGAGGTCCTTGTGTGTCTTTCTGAGAAAAAGCTCTTTGAAAAGCTGTCCGAATTTTGTTTGTAATTCATTGTGTGACTCTGAAGATGAAATCTACAGTCTAAAGAGCATATTCTAGAGATCCTCATTTGTACTGTGACTTCTAAAGAAGTTTACATTGGTGCTTAATTTATTACATCTAGACTTTCTATTACCTGAGAAAACAATAAAATTGATTACAAGTTTACAATGGGATGGATATTTGTTTCTGTCTGCTTTATTTGTTGGAAATGAGTTTCCTACCCTATTGGATGGTATCCAGAACTCACACTCTTTTCTCTGGAAAATTGACCACGGCTACCTTTATGTACAAGTTTAGTGGGTATGCTTGGAATTAATAGATTTATTATTAGATTGGAAATAAAGATTTCTAGGTACTTTAAATCAAGCATTCATGTGGCATTTCAAGTTGTTGATGTGCTATGTTTCTGATAGCTGTGTATAGATGCACTTCAGGTTACTGTAGTAACCTGTACTGTACAGTACATGTACTCTGCTGGGTGTACTGTAGTGCATCCCAATAAATCTGATACAGTCAAAAATTAAGTAATTCCATTGTTGGATCCAGATTCCCTCAACAGTAGAGTGAAGTCCTAGTATGGCCCCTGTAAATTTGTAAACATGAAAATCCTAGTTGGACCTAGCAGGTATCAGTTTTTATAAAAACCCAAGGAAGTAAGTACTATTAGCATTTCCATTTCACACGTATGGAATCTGAGATAAGCGAGTTTAGCCTAAAACCAGCTTGTTGGTAAGTACTTCTTGGAATTTAAACCCTAGTGTCTGGTGCTGTCATCAGTGCTTCTTTCTTGACACCATTAGTCTTTTACACCTAAGATTCAAAACAGTGACTCAAAATTCTTACCCTGTTGAGGCTCTCCTTCTAGTTAGTGACAGGGCATCTGATGCATTTGTTTACTGTGTATCAGTAGCAGCTAAAACAAAAATGTTAAGCATAGTGCTGAGAGGAAATGGGCTTAAGTAGAACTTTGGGATTAGAAAATCTTGTGCTTAAGGAAATGCTTGAGCAAAGGTGTAGCTGTGTGCCTTGTAATCTGAAGAACAGAATCCTTGGCAGTTCAAAGCAATAGAAAGCTATTCTTGACACAGTTGTTGAGCAGCTAAGGGCCTAGTATAAACAGATCAAGCTTGGAGTTGAAGATGGGGTTAGAGTTACACCAGGACCAGTTACATTGGTCTGGAAGACTGTGTGTTACCCTAGTGAGGTAGGAAGTCAGGAGGGTTTAGTTTTGCTTTCTTGTTTTGTGACAGGGTCTCACTGTCTTACCCAAACTGGTTTTCAAAATTTCCTTCAACAGTGGCATTCTCCTTCATCAGTCTTCCTGATAGCTGAGACCACAGTCCATTGGAGGGTTTTGGATAAAAGGCTTGATAACTTTCCATTTCTATTTTGTCAAAGGATCACACTTGCTTCTAGGCTGATAAAGTAGAAAGGGGCAGGATACCACCAGAGACAAGTTATAAAGACTTCAGAATTCATGTTAGATACAGTGAAGACCTGATAGGTATGAGTATGTCACATTGGTCAGTGGAACTGTAGTGTCAGGTTCCCCTCAAGACAGTGATCCTCTATTATCTCACAGGGTATGGAATTGCTGGATTCTGTCAATAAAATACCAAGGTCATTTTTATGTGTATGAGCATTTTCCTGCATTGATGTATATGCACCACATGCATGCCTGGTACCTGCAGAGCCAGAAGACAGTGTTTGATTCCCTGAAACTGGAATTCAGAAGATTCTGAGCATTTATGTGAGTACTGGTTCCAAACCCAGATCATCTGCAAGAGCAGCAGGTCTTAATGGGCAATTTCTCCATTTCTGCCAAGTCATTTCTATAGTGATGTAAAAATACACTGTGTTTTAAGACAAGTTTCATAAATACACACAGGAAAACACTTGGTTCCAAATTATGCAGCTGAATTAATATATGAGCACATCCATGCAATCACCAGCTTAAGAAATAATTGCCAGAATGTTTTCTTACCCCTTCTACTTAAAAAGTGTGCTTAGTTTTATGCTTTTAATGTTTTAATGTTTGTATCATAAATGTTTAGTCTACTATTACATTTACTTTGTGTGTATGAGAATTAAATCTATATCGCAATTATGTATCGTATTAACTGCATTCTTTCATATTTTAACATTGTCAATTTTAACATTGCTTCTTTGTGGTTTTCCATATTACTCTGTTGAGATAACTTGTTTGCCAACATTCTTCACTTGTAGATTTTGTTGTCTAGCTTTGTTGACTAGTACTGCTGGTAACACAGACATGTGAATCTTTGCTTTTTTCTAAGTGGAAAATGTCTCTCATGTTTTCCATTAATTGTGATAGTGCATTTCAGGACTGTGACATTTAATTTGATCCTCCCAAATACCCTCCACCTCTTATCCTTTCTTAGGCATCCGGGAACCCTATTGAAGATACTTATGGTCTCTCTGCTACCCATCAGCAGCCAAGTAGGTCTGTCCTGATTCCAGATGCCCACTGTGAAGGACTGTTCACACTGTTCCATAAAATCTGTTACTTAACTCTTTGACCTTGCTTCATGGAGAAGCAGCAACAATGACTTCAGCACATCTTAAGACTTCTAGTATATTTTCAGGGTGGACAATCACAGGAACAGGGAGTGGACTCTGAATTTGGTGGTGTGTTTGTTAGTTGATTTTCTTCTATTCTTGTTTGGTTGTTTGGAGGTCCTCGTAATTCCTCCTCAGCACCCTTGTGCACATGCTCTATCAGTGAACCAGGTGGCTTGTGCTACCAACACTCAACTTTCTGCCTTGTGTTTCATTTTCCTTTTTGGGGTCCTTGGCTTCTCACAGGTAGGTCTTGTACATTAAACTTCTGCTATGGATGGTAGATATTCTTGGCCACCTGGCCTTTTCAGGAAACAGTCTTACACAGAAATCCTCAAGACATAGATTAGTCTCACCTTCCTAGTCTTAGAATAAAGCAAATGGGAAGAGATTTGTCATCTGCTAAATAACTGCATATGTATTTATTCTGTTATGGCAGAGCAATTTCAGTTGTCTTTGTAGTACTATATTAATTTTCTAATTGAAAAAGTTTTGCTTAACCATGTCAAAAAGTGACTTTTCTTACTGTTTTTAAAAGCACTTTATATATACACCCCCCCCCACACCTTTTCTGGTGCAAGAGATAGAACCCAGGATGGTAGTGATACTGGGTAAGAATGTCACCCTCAAGTGACACCCCAGCCAGAGGTTCACTTGTAAGTCTTTTTCACTGTGGTTTATTTTGGTCTCTCAGGTCTTATTTTTTTGTGCCCGCCCCCAAGAAAAAAATCGTCAATCCTTTAATTTAAGTAATATGGGATATATTATTTGTGTTTTAGTTCCACATTGCTACCTATCTTGATTTTCTGAATGAAGGCCAATTTTGAAATCAGTTTAGTTACACACTGAGTATCCAAAGTAACCTACTTTCATAGACAAATTCTGACCTTGGACTTTGATAACAGTCTCTACTAACATAATCATTTTAAAATAGATAATGGGGAGAAAAAGGCAAACTTCAGCTTTTTTTGTGTGTTATCTGGTCTCTATTCCAGATCCCTGCAAGTTAGTCATCCTCCTACAGAGGAAGAGATGAAAGAACAGTCAACTAGCTGGAAATGAAAGAGAGCTGCAAGTGCTCACAGTTGATCTTCACATAGTCCAGCTAATGGAGTATTTGGGCTCCTATGTGGTAGACAGGTGTTTTAACACAGCACCAAGTCTTCTCTTTAGCCAGGAATCCCTTTGTGCCCTCTTTTCCACTCACACTCTGTCATTGTTGTGAGTACATGTAGCTGGGTAGACAGTTTTATCTCGCTTAATAAAAATGCTGACTAGTGGACCTCAATCAAAAGTTTTCTAAGCTCATTAGTGAAATAACATCACTTACTTGTTCTTGCCTAATGTTCGAGAAAAAGATGTGTATCCCAGAGGCTTGACCTAAGGGAAGAAACTACTTTCTCAGCTTTGAGAAAAGCTGAGCCATTTGTTTAATTAGTCGGCTTGGGAGTGCATCCCATCTTCTCCCTCATGCCCAATTCCTCCCTCCCTCAAGGCAGTTAGGGCAGGCAGAGATAATGAATTCCCATAGTGGCCCAGAGCTCTTGCATCTCATTGTCCTTCCCTGCCAATTCTCAAAGTTCCTTACATGGTCCCTCTGGGGGATACTTCTAATTGAAGACTAATCTAGTCTTTCTTTGTTTTTTTATTCCTGAGGCTTTTCCAGCATGACCCACCTGTATTGTGTAATATTAGTCCAACTTCTAGTCAAGCTGAACTTTTTCTCCCCTATTGGGACTTCATTATGAAAACACATTAAATATCAGTTAAATTCTTTACACTTAACTTTGGGGAAATAAATATTAATAACGCATTGTCTTATCCTTTACTGAGTAAAGGGCTAGGGGCAAAGATTTAAACACCTTAACTCCTTGAAGAATTCAGGAGTCCAACAGAGAGGGACATGGGACTGTTGAGCTTGGGGCTGTTAGACCCATGGAAAAGTGATGCAAACATTGTGTGTAGAAGGCATTTTAAAAGTAAAGATAAACAGGGCTGGGGAATAACTCAGTGTATAAAGCACTTGCCTAGCATGCATGAGACCCTGGGTTCAGTCACCAGTAGTTGTGGGGGGGAATCAACCAAAAAAAGAAACAGAATTAAATAAGTATGCCAATCCTGAATGCAGAAATAGAGAAAACTTTAAAGAAATAGCATTATTAAAGCAAATAAATGAAGGGCTGTAAGGTAAACTGGAGAGAGGCGAGACAGCTTGCATACCATATCAGTATGCTAGTGCAGCTTTAGGTTCCTTGCACTTTGGTGAAGGGCTCCAGAACATCACAAGCTACGCTGCTCTTCAAATATTTGCTTCTGTCAGATTGTTTACACACCATTCACTCACATAACTGATCTCAGAATGGAGTCTACTCAGTTTCATGGAAGTAGTGTAGATGCAGAGGTTTGTTTTTGCTGTGTGTTTTGGTTTTGTTTATTTTAACATAGTCTCTTGTAACCCTTGCTGGCATCAAACAATAGCTGAGGAGGAAAAGGTGTTCTTGAACTTCTGATTCTTCTACCTCTACCTCCCAGTGCTAGGGTTACAAGCTTGTGTCATTATGCCCAGTCATACCATGCTGGGGATCTAACTCCAAGTTTCAAACATGCAGTAAACACTGTCTCCAGGCCAGTGGTAGCCATTCTTGTTGCATACCACAAACCATTTTGTTTACAAATGAGTTGTTTAGGAGACCAGGGCCCCTTCTTTTATACTATTTAAATCCCTTGTAAAGCCACTGAGACCCCAGCATTATTCAGTTCATGCCTAAAGGACCTTAGAAGAGTACATTAGTGAATGTTCTTGTTTCATCTTTACTTCTGGAGCACAACCAATTGACAATATCTAAGCACTGCTGAGTGTGTATTTCTGACAAAAAAACAAACTCAAGTACATCTTTGGAAGTTCTTTATCTCACAATGTCCTGTTAGGGATTCTACTTAAAAAAGAATGTATCTTTCTTTTTCTTTCTTTCTTTTTTTTTTTTTTTACCTTAAAGGTTCTTTGAGTATATATTATGGTTTCCAGTTTTGTATCTTAGTGGTATTCCTGAGTGTGCAAATGAATGGGTCTCTGAATCTATATCTGCTTCTTGTGCCTTTTCTTGGTCTCCCTTCTGTTTATTTATTTTGTCCTATTCCAATGTTTATTTTATATTATAATATATGTATTATATAATATATGTAATAATATAATAATATAATTAGAAGCTTGTTTGTTTCTAATGTGAGATGGGATTGATTCAGGTAGGAGGAGAGGTGAGGCTGAATTGGGAGGAATATGGGGAGAGGAAATAACAATCAGGATATATTATATGAACAAAAAACATTTTTTCAATAAAGGGAAAATTAATCTTGCTTAGGAAATACTGTTAGAAAAAGTAGAATTTAGTTGAAGGGGTGAGTGCTGCCTCCATATGACTAGAAGATAAATCCTGTACTTACTAGGCTTGTTAGAAACTGTAGGAAAAGTTTATACTGTAATTGAAATTGGGAGGTTGCTGAGCAAATGTCTCTGCTAATGTTTCTTCACTAACATTGACCTCCAGTTGAGGCAAGCCTGACTTCCAGCCATCCTCAAATCATAGAACATGCCTTTAAAAGACAGCTTAAGAGGGCATAACAGGATGATATCATTAAGTCTTGGTCTACTATTATATCCTGGTTCAGGAATAATTCTGCCAGATGGGCAAGGTGACTGTAGGTAACAACCATTTGAAAGGAACAGCCCTGGTGTACTTCACAAGTAATTCTGGCAATATCTGTCCCACCTGGTCATGCCGTCTTACTTGCAGCCCCTATATTTGTTTAAAGTGCCCTGTTCAAAGTAAAACCTAGGACTGAGACCTGAAAGAGATTTGCAGGTGATTTCATATGTGGCATGTGTAACCCTAAGGCCTAGATATACTGGTGATTTTTTTTTCTTTTTGAAGCTGGTTTCCTTTTGTGCATTAGCCAGTCACATGCTACTGTTAAAGTGTTTTTCCTTTCTTAATATCTTAAGTTTTCAGAGTGATTTCTATCTGGGAAGGCATATTAATTCTATAACACTTTGACATTACTTCTAAATCTTAGCCCTTCTCCAGGCAAGGATCCCTGACTAGAGGCCAGTATCTTGGTGTACTCTATTTTGGGTCTCTGTTGTTTGAACATCCCCTGACTTTCTGCTTGTCCCTTTTCCTGACTTGTCATTCATGATAGATCAGTAGTTCCTACCAAAGAAGATTTTGCTCTAAGGGCACTCTAGAAACATTTTGGATGGACGGTTATGGCTTACTGGGAAAAGAGCACCTGTTAATATCATAAAGCGTATTGAGAGTACAAACTGTGTTAAATAACTAATTATCATAGAACACACAGGGTGGGTCATACCTCAGAAAACAAGTGATCTGACCTCAAATGCCCATAGAGCCCTAGTTCATAAACAGTAGAGTAATAAAATCTAGACTAGAAAGTAATGGATACAGGTGGACGACCCTTGACTGATACATGCTTATGAAGGTGGGAGTCTTTTTGCCACACACCCTTCCTCCTGTCAGACCAGGTTACCAGTGCTAAGAGATCTGTGGATGAAGGGTGAAGTTTTATTGCACTGAATGAAACTTTTCTCCTGAGGGCCAGTTTATGTATTACCCACAAGCGCTTATTGAATATGTAGCTGGGCACAGCTTTCAGA
The DNA here is from genome assembly GCA_026225945.1 of Cricetomys ansorgei. Classification (NCBI taxonomy): domain Eukaryota; kingdom Metazoa; phylum Chordata; class Mammalia; order Rodentia; family Nesomyidae; genus Cricetomys; species Cricetomys ansorgei. The sequence goes on from JAMJFZ010002981.1 coordinate 20,137,414, forward strand.
AGAGTAGAGTCTGCCATTAGACCTACCGCTTATTGACATGGGATGGGAGGATAAATAAACACTGTGCTCACAAAAATGCCTGCCATTTTTGAAGTGTCTATGTATTAGACACATAATGCTGATCTTCTAGTCAATCCTAAATAAAGGATTCGAGACAGGAATTTCTTTAATTAATGGTAAAGTTACAATTAAAGCTTTTGAATTTTCCCAAGTCTATACCCACTTCTCTTCAAGTGGGTGATTCAGCATTCCTCAAGCCAACTCAGGGTAGATTTCAGTTTTGTAGTCTAAATTCCAGAGCACTTCTTTATGATGTTAGACACAGATATAAAAGATGTTTTGTCTTACCAACTCTATGGTATAGGAGAATCATTGTATAGGGATACTTTTAATTTACCTTTTTAAGAATATTTTATTTGACAATTTCATCCATTTATAAAATATATCTTGATCAGATCACCCCAACTCCCCTCTTTCACTCCCATCACCAAATCCTCCCCTACATGTTTTCCTCACACAGTCAGTCTTTTAAAAAACATTGACTTTATTTAGTGCTGCACATGTTCCATGGGCCATCTAAGCATGGGCAACCTACCAATGCCCTAACCACCAAGAAAGGTGAACTGTCCCCCCACCATCTCCACCACTTGCCATAAATTACCAATAGCTCTACAATTTGGGGTGGGACCTCAAAAGCCCCTCCCCAACCCATGCTGGAATGTTGACTGTCCTTGTCCTGCATAGGTAATCATAGTAGCTGTTCGTTAGTGCAACTCAACTTCTATTTTAAATTTGTGAAAAGGAGCCAAATGTGAAGATTGTTTAGCTATGCAAAGACAACTTGGAGCAATTTTTGTATGTTTTATTTACTGCTGTGAAGTTCAGTCTAACTTTGAATTCCTGATTTTTCTGCCCTACCATCTGAATGGTAGGAACTTTGTGTTTTAATTTCATATCTATTAGAATATGCTGATATATGTATTTATAATGTATAAGCAAATATGTGTGAGCGTGTGTGAATTTGTGTGTGTGTGTGTGTGTGTATTTGTGTGAGAGACAGACAGAGACATAAGGACATAGAGAGATTCTTGTACTGGATCTACCACTGAACTACATATCCAGCCCAAGAATTTTGTCTTAAAACAAAACTGCAATGGCTTTCTAAGCATAGCTCAGTAGCAACCATCATTTACTTTTTTTATTTTGAAGTACTTTGGATCAAGCTTAGGGTCTACAAGAGCTCTGCCATTGTGTATATCCTCATGACTAATAACAATAACTAAAGCAAGGCTCATTAAATACATTTTATGGGGAAAAAGAAGATCATCCTGAGAAATTCTTAGTATAATTCTTTTTCAGACAGAGACCAAAGAAAAGCATTGTCAAGCAAGTATTGTACTGGAGATTACAATGGCTTAGAGATGTCAAGCCAGTGCTGTGTAGGTTTATGTTGTATGTCTCTATTTACTTGACGTGTTTTCTAACTTGACCCTACCCTTATGCTTATAAGTATATATCCTTGAAATGCTTACATAAGGAGTCTATTTCCTGGCTACCCATGATTCACTTCTGTTCTTTCAAATGTATCTTTTGTTCTGGGATATTGTATTCTTGTATTTCACGAATAGTATATCTTTTCCGTGTCTTAAGGATACAGAGGGATGTAACTTGTGCAGAAATACACTAATCATCACCACTCTGAATTTATGTATCCATCCTTTTATTATCTCAATAAGACCTATCCCCTATGCTGTAAAAAATCTTCTAATAGCCTGCTTCAAGTCCCTGTTCCTCAGACTATAGATAAAGGGATTCAGCATTGGAGCAACCACAGTGTACATTACTGAGGTGATTGAACCCTCTCTGGAAGTATAGGATGTATGAGAAGTAAGGTAGACCCCAAGGCCTGCTCCATAGAACAGTGAGACCACTGAAAGATGAGACCCACAAGTAGAAAAGGCTTTATACTTCCCCTTAGCAGATGAAATGCCTACTATGGAGTTAATAATTTTAGAATAAGAGAAAAGAATCCCAGACAGAGGAATAATACCTAGCAAACCAGTTACACAGTAGAGCAGTACATCATTGGCATGGGTGTCTGAGCAGGCAAGCTTGAGGATCTGAGCAAGTTCACAGAAGTAGTGGGGGATTTCTGTTTTCTTGCAGAAAGAAACTCTCAAAAACATTAAAATTTGCAACAATGAATAGGCCAGGCAAATTATCCAAGACAGTAGAAGTAGAAGACCACAAAGATGAGGATTCATGATAATCATGTAGCGTAAGGGGTGACATATGGCCACAAACCGGTCATAGGCCATCACTGTTAGCAACAAACTATCCAGTCCAGAAAAAAACATGAAAAAATACATCTGGGTTAGGCAGCCTTCATAGGTGATGGATTTATTTTGTACCTGGATGTTCGCTAACATCTTGGGGACTGTGGTGGATATGAAACAAATGTCTGTGAAAGATAGGTTAGAGAGGAAGAAATACATTGGGGTTTGGAGGTGGGTGTCAGAGCTGATGGCCAGGATAATAAGCAAATTCCCTATGATGCAGACCAAGTAAATGGACAGGAACACCCCAAATAGAAGTGGCTGGATATCATTTTCTGTTAAGAGTCCCAGAAGGATGAACTTTGAAGTAGCAGTTAAATTCTCTGGCTCCATTTAACTTACAGTATTTGACTGGAAAGAAACAAGCATAATTACAATGAGAATACACCTTGTATTTCAAAATCATTCATGAAAAAATTGTATTTTCTCCCAATGTTTTTACTTATTTTAATGCCTAACACTGCTGTTTCCATCACCACTACCTTGTCCATTTCATCTTTCCTAGCTGATAGTAATCAATATCTTCTATATCATTTCAGAGAAGGAACCCACTCTCATGGACATCTACTCTCTGACTTGTAGTAATTGCATTTAGAGCCCCAGGAAAATGGTGAGATACGTAATTATGGGTTGTAGAATTTGAAGATGTTTTATTATCTTTATGCTTTTGTCAGATTATCCTATTTCATTTGATACAAAGAAGGATATTTTGAAAATATTTTATAGGAAATGCCACTATTATCACATTAATGTTGTCAGTCCTCTCTAATTTATCCTTCTATCTCCATCATAATATACCTAATCCCAAAGACCAATTTAAGAACTCCATCATACATTCACATTTACCCTGCATGTTTACAGTTTCCTTCAAATTTTCTTATATTGAAACAACTGTGTCTTTTCTATTTCACTTTCATTTCACATTTCCTGCACTGCAGTCAGTACTGGACAACAGTCCTACACTCCATGGATTCAATAGACCAAAAATAAAAATGCCTCAGTTGTCTAACATGCACATGGCTTCATTTTGATCATCAGCAATTTGAGGAATAACAAAAATAATCTAAAACAAGAAGAGCAAAAAAGGCTAGGCATGGTAATACATTTCTTTAATTTCAGAACTGGGGAAATGAAGCGAGAGGATCTTGAATTTGAGGCAATCTGGGCTATGTAGCAAAACTATACTTACAACAAAAATAAAGATGAGAAATGAGAAAAAGCATATATATATAATATATATATATTCCATACTTATATCTTTTTGTAGCATCTCCCTTAAAAATCACAGTAAAACTACCATAGTGTTTATATTATATTAATATTGTATATATTACTTTAAAGTGCTTTAATATATACAGAAGAGAATATGAAGATTCTATATAAATGCTGTACCACTTCATAGAAGGGACTTAACAGCCACACATTTGAAGCTTATCCTGAAGGGATTTAAATGTCTGCAGATGCAGAGGAATGACTATAAAGACACTTATTTTACAAATATCTGTCCACTGAATGACAGATCGGAAGAATGCCCCAAGTTGGACTAGAGGCAATTCCTTATTCACAAAACCCTGTAGTAGGGATAGAGATGTAGCTAAGTGCTAGTGGTCACTCTGCATGTGTATGACTTTGAGTTCAATCTTTACCTCCATAGAAACAGAAAGAAACATGAACAACATTTTAGCCAAAAAGACAGGCACCATTTATCATTAAGGTTTTTCAGCTGAACATAAAGGAAATGACAGCTTTATTTATCTATCTATTTATTTATTATATATCAATTTACTGTATTTAAAAAGTCTTAATTTGTGTTTAGATACCAATTTCTGGGTCATGATGAAATTTCTCAAGTCCAATATGGTTGTCTTCAATTTTTTACATGTACTATAAGAGTTTTCTTCCTTTGAGTTGAAGTGTCCTTTGCAACATGCATGGTCTTAATTTCTACCTCCATAAAGATAATTTCTTTTGATTGAGACAGTCCTTAGATATTTGGTGATATGTATAAGTCTACCTGCATCTTATCATTTTCTTAACTCGTAATTATTTGACTTCCTACTACATGCCAGGCCATATAATAGGACTACAAGTAGAAATGTAAGTGACAACTGCTCTTGCCACACACTTGTAAAACAGCTCTTGGAAGGCTGAGGTTGGAGGACAGCAAGTTTGAGGCCAGCCTTAGCTATATAGATACTGTCTCAGAAAGAAGACAATACAGAGGTCTTGACTTTCTGGAGCTTTGAATGAAAAAATGTAGCCTTTGATTTGCCTGTGGTAGCTATGGTCAAGACCCATGTGATATACTTTAGCAACAAGATTCTTAACTGTGTTAGGAATAGTAACTGTTCAAGCTGGAGTTGCACTGTATCAGATTTATCAAAATGCAAATTAAGACTGTTTTGAGATCCCACCTCTTCCCCAGTCAAAATGGCTATCATCAAGAAGACAGATATTGACAGGGACCTGAGAAGCAGAACCTTTATTCAGTGATAGTGTAATCTTGAGTAGCTACTATGAAAATTAGTGCAGGAGTTTCTAAATTACTAAATGTAGAACTACAGTATAGCTAAGCTCTCCATTCTTATGTATACCCAAAGGTCTCTATAATCTACCACAGAGATCTTTATATATTACTGTTCATTGCTGCTGAATATCCATAATATTCCTGAATATCATAACATCCAGGAAGTAGAAACACCATCATCACCAATCAACTAATGAAAGGATAATGAAAATGTAGTTCATTTGCATAATGGAATTGTATTCACCATAGAATATTAAAAATATGTGGAATTTGAAAAATACTGTTTTCTATCAAAATCCCAAAAGGCAGATATTATGTGTTCCCTATGTTTTCATCTGTCTCTCTCTCTTTCTCTTTCTCTCTCTCTCTTGTATGAGTGTGTGTGTATTTATGTGTGGGCTCATATTTGTAGAGGCAAGGAAACTAGAAAGGAACCCATGAGTGGAGAAATCAAGAGCTCTTGCGGAAGAAAGGCTGATTGAATGCAACTCATGAAAACAAAGAGGGAAATACTGGGAGTGTAAGGGCTTATGTGGGAATGGAGATAGTGAAAGGATGGAATAGAGAGAGACAGGGACTAAAAATAACTTTAAAAAAGTGAATGAAAGGCCATAAAGACAACTACTTTATAAACTTATTAAGGAAAATTCCACTCAGTATCTTACAATTCTAGGAATGTCCTAAACAGTTTCATAATTCAATACTTACTGTCTTCTCCTGGAGTCATCACAAATATTTGATAAAATTCTGTTTTTTTCGTATTTTTCTTGACTTCTACAGTGATAGTATAGAACCTAGGTCAAGAGCTATACCACTGAGCTATATCCTTGCACCCTGCACTCCTACATTTTATGCTAGATTCTTCACTGATATTCCCAGACAAGGATGGTGATTTAACATCTATTGTTCCTCAAAAAATACAAGGCTATGCATGCAACAGTGTCCCCTCTGGATGACACATTCAAATGACTTTGATAACCTTCTTACCTCTGTGTCATCATGTTCTTTTCAAAGCTCTCATACCACCATGGAAATTCTGAAAACTTTGCTAACATTTCTTTTCCCCAATGGATAGCATCATATGCCCAGACCAGATTCATAAAGGATCTGGGCGAAACTGATTCCTGGAAAGGACTATGATCTGGGGTAAAAGTTATAGAGTTTTTATTTGGGAAGTTACTCATCTCACTTCTAGTTAAATAAATTACTGTTTTGATTGTGTTTCTACAGTTTCTTTTCTGGGAGTATGGGAGGTGATTTATTCTTCCATGTTTCCCCTGTGGGAGTAGACTTTGAGTCACATATGAGATTTACCTTCTCCAGTGGCACCATCATTTCAATTAGGCTTTTTCTTCAAAAAGCAGCTTTCTCCTGTGTGTGGCCTCAAGTACCAAGCTTCGTTTAGGAACATCTCATCTATCTCATCTCTGTATTCTCTGCAATGCTAACCATTAAAAAACCCTTTTGGATCAAGCCCTGGTCTGTGTCCAGATCCTAAAGCAGTAGATCTCAACCTTCATAATGCTGCGACCCTTTAATATTGCTCCTCATGTTGTGGTGACCCCCAACCATAAAATTATCTTTGTTGCTATTTCATAACTGTAATTTTACTACTGTTACGAATCATAATGTAAATATCTTATATGTAAATGGTCTTATGGGATCCTATGAAAGGGTCGTTCAATCCCACAAAGGGTTTGCAACCCACAGGTTGAGAACTGCTGTCCTAAAAAGTTCTCTAAAAAAATCCAACAGAGGAAATGTACAATTTTGTTTATATTATTATAAACAGCCAGGCATATTTTAATTTCAACAGAGGCTACAAGGTGAACTGACAATAAAGGGATAGACACTGAATAATAATAAATAAATGTTTTCCTTCTTTATTTTGACAAAATGAAGGAATACTAATTGTTTACCATTCTTTAAGAGGTTTAAGCTCTTGGCTAGCTGCCACAAATGCTTTTGGGCTATGTGCAGCACCACACCATGGTGGAGGACTTACAGGAACAAAGTTGCTCACTTCATGGCCAGAAAACAGGTGTCAAGAAACTGGGAGGACTGGAAAAGGGGAAACCGTGACTCATTTTAAAAATCAGCTGCTTTGGAATGAGACCATTATTGAAAAATCAATCTGTGCTTACAAAGGGTAATAAAAGGTATCTATCTATGAAATAACATAAACAAAGAACAGAACCCACCTTCCCTCCCATATGACCCACCTTTCTGTCTTTCCTTAGAAAAAAAACAAGCATCTAAAAGAATATAATATAATATAACATAATATAACATAACATGACAATATAATATAATTAATATAATACAAATAATAAAAACAATCATAATAGGACAAAACAAACCCAACTTAAAGAGCTAAAGAGAAAGCATATGAAACGTATAAATGCAGAGACATACAAATTTGCAAATACAAGAACCCCATAAAAACACAAAACTGGAAGCTATAATATGCACATAAAGGACTTGAGGCAGGTGGGATAGGAAAAAAAAGCAAAGCCTAGGAAAAAAAAGCAAAGCCTTGACATAATGTTATGAAACAAAAACCTCCAGAGATATCCTGGTTACGGGTTACGGTTTCTATTGCTGTCATGAAGCACCATGACCAAGAGAAGTTTTGGGAGGAAGGATTTATTTGGCTTAACACTTCTACATCATAGCTCATCATTGAAGGAAGTCAGGACAGGGACTCAAACAGGGCAGGAACCTGGAGGTATAGAATGCAAAACCCAAGAAGGAGTGCTGCTTACTGGCTTGCTCGTTATGGGTTGCTCAGCCTGTTTTCTTACAGAACCCAGGATCACTGGCTCAGGGATGGTACCACCCACAATGGGCTAGGCTTTTTGCCATCTGTCACTCATTAAGAAAATGCCGTACAATTGGATCTTTTGGAGGCATTTTCTCAATTGAGTTTCCTTCCCTTCAATAGCTCAAGCATGTGTCAAGTTGACACAAAACTAGGTAGCACAGATGCCTTGGAGGTTTTTTTTTCCTTAGCTATCTACTGCTGGGCACATGGCTTACTATTAAAAGTAGTTTGTTTCTCCAGTGATACTTGATTGGAGGAAACTAATTTTTCATTTGCAAATGGTTATCAATTGGAGATAGCTTCTGTGATAGAGATGGAGATGTGTGTCCATTTCTCCTTTTATCTCTAGGACTGCAGATGGTCAAACTTGTGCTGGGCCAGTGCATGTTGCTACAGTCCTTCAGACTTCCACTGTGCATTGGTCCTGCTGTATTTAGAAGGCCTTGTTTCATTAGTGTTCTCCATCTCTCTGGCTTTTTCACTCTTTCTGCCTCCTCTTTTGCAGAGTTCTATGAGCCCTGAGAGAGGGGAATTGGTGGAGACATCCCATTAGAGCTTAGAGTTCCAAGGTTTCTTGCTCCATTCACATCGGTTTGGCTGTGGGGTATGTGTGTTTCCCATCTACTGCAGGAGGATGATTTTCTAATGTGGCTTAGCCAGACACTGATCTATAAGTATAGCAGACTGTCATTAGGAGTCATTTTACTGATACATTTATTTAGTAGAACAGTAATATTTCCCTTTTTCCTACATTTGTAAACTATCTGGTCTCAGGTTCTTGGTCATACAAGCAGCATCAGATATGGGTTCCATCTCTCATGGACTGTGCCTTAAATCAAGTAAGATATGAATTTGTTATTCTAAAAAGCTTGGTGCCACCATTTAACTAGCATATCTTGCAGGAAGGACATCATTGTAGATCCAAGAGTTGGTAGCTGAGTTGGTGTTTACCTGTCCTCTTTGGTAGTTTGCAGAGAAGTTTCCAGCAGTAAGAATTTTAGCATGTAGGGGTGAAGGCTAGATAGTGAGCAGTTTGACATATCCCTGCTCAATAAATAATGTAGGTGTTGTCTTCAGCGATAGGGCCTTGCCATTGATTTTTTAAAAAAATTTTTTTAGAACCTATATCCCTGGAAAGGGCCTGGATAGCTTGGGGTTCATATAAGACTCCTTTGGCCAGTAACTCAATTAGATGTCACCCATTTCCAGTACTGGGGACTTCTTGTGGTGACAAGAGATGCCCAGTTGAGGCTCTTTTTCCTCTATTGTTTGGTGATTTCATTTAGACTACCTTCACATATGTATATATTTTAGGAAGCTTATAGTATATTAAGTTACCAAAGAACCTCTCAAATGACCATTAATTTTAGCTGTCCCTTGTCACATTCCCTCCTTCATTCCTGTCTTCCTTTCCCCTACCCAATTTGGTCTTCCCATTCCTGCCCAATTCATCTGTAACTATCTATTCTATTTCTTCTATATATATCCCTTCCACCCCGTCCCTTACTCTATATGTAATCTCTTTGATGCTATGTATTGTAGCTTTCTTATTGTGAATTCAAAAACTAACATCCACATGTAAATAAACACATTCTATATTTGTTATTCTTGGTCAGGGTTACCTCATTCAGGATGATTTTATTCTAGTTCCATCCATTTATCTGTGAAGTTAATGATTTCATTTTTTTATTGGCTGATAATATTCAATTATGATAAGATATCACATTTTCTTTATCCATCCAGTCATTGGTGGGCATCTACGCTATTTCCAAATTCTGGCTATTATGAATAGAGTATGAAATGAGCATGCTTGGACAAGTGTCTCAGCAGTAGGATGGATATATTCCCAAGAGTAGTATAGCTGGATCTTGAGGTAGATAAATTCCCATGTTCCTGAGGAACTAAACTACCACAATGATTTCCATAATGGCTTTATAAGTTTTCAGCCTCACTAGCAATGGATGAGTTTTCCCCTTACTCCTCATCAACATGAGAGTTCATTCATTTTATTCATCTTGGCCATTCTGTCTGGTATATGATGAAATCTCAAAGTGGTATTACAGTAGTGGCGTGCATACCTTGGCAGTAATTTACAGATCTCTAATCACATGTAGGACTTGCTTAGCCAGCAGAAAACATTTCCTAGAAACATAGCCAATTTCTCAACACAAGTGAAATCATAGATTTTGGAGGACCTATAACACACATTAAATCGAGCTATTTCCACATGCACAAAGATCAGGAGCCTCTGGGAATATGTGATGAATTTAGGCACAGACCAACTATAGCTTGATATGATGCCAGTGAGTAGTCTGATTGTAGAAGAGGAACTCCATTGATTACACAGTCAGGAGGAACAAGATAGAATATATAGAATATTTCCTATTAATGAAATGAAAGCATCATACACTTCAGGGTCAAATCCCTGCAAAATTAGAGAGAGTTTCTATAATACTTACATATTATGTCTTCTGTTAGGTTTTTTTTTTAAAAATAAATTATGTTGCTGTAATGTGTTATGCTAGAAACCAGAGCGACAAATGTAGACTTATTAACTTTGAATTAAATTTTCTGGTAGGGTAATAATCTATGGTGGCTGCTTTCTAATGCTTCCAACAATGCCTACATTCACATGCATGCCATTGCATCAAACACATCCATTTGAGTACCTCCTGACCTTAATGACAAAGAGCCACAACAAAGTATGGTAAAAACTGATAACAGTCAAGACCAGAGAGAAAAAGATATTGTTTTTAAGTCAAATTTTCTGTCACTTTTACATAGTTTTATTTCCGTTACTGTGATAAAATATTCTAACAAAAGAAAACTTAGGAAGAAAGCCTTTGTTTTAGCTTGAAATTCCAGGTTATATTCCATTACTATAAGTAATCACAGTGGCAGGAGTTGGAAGCAGCTAGTCATATCACTCAATTCATTTTTCTCAATTCATTAGTCTAGTCTTATATATCCAGGAACCCATATAAAGAAATTTCACCACCCATTATCAGGTTGAGTCTTCTTACATCAGTTAAGACATTTCCCCGCAGGCTAATATGTTTCTGGATAATTTCTTTCTTTCTTTTCTTTTTTGTGTTTTGTTTTTTGTTTTGTTTTGTTTTTTTTTTTTGAGACAGGGTTTCAGTGTGTAACACAGGCTGTCCTGGAACTCATTCTGTAGACCAGGCTGGCCTTGAGTTCACAGAGATCTGCCTGCCTCTGCCTCCTGAGTCCTGGGATTAAAGGCATGTGCCACCATTATCAGGCAATAGATATTTTTTTACTGAGATTTTTTTCTCAAGTGGTTCTAGCTTGTTTCAATTGACAATTAAAACTAATCATTACAAACCAGTTTACTTTTTCTGATGGAAACTAGCTATTATGTGATTTGCTTAATGGAAAGACTCATATAGAAAAAACATTGAGAGGACTGAGAACCTCAGAGCTAAGCCATATCAGCAGAGAACAAGTCACAAAAGAAAGAATCCTAGGCATTGAAAACAAGGTTAAAAAAAAGAATACTTCAGTGAAAGAAAATATTAAATCTAGAAAATTCCAGGCAGAAAATATGCAAGAAAACTGGTACATGATAAAAAGGCCAAATCTAGAGATAATAGGAATACAGTAAGGAGAGAAGGCCCAGGGCAAAGGCACAGAAACTATTTTCAACAAAATAAAAGAAGGAAACTCCCCCAACCTAAAGAAAGGTGTCTATCAACATACAAGAAACATACAGAACACCAAATAGGACCAGAAAAATAAATTGCCTACAACACTTAATAACCAAAACACTAAACATGCAGAACAAAGAAAGACTATTAAATGTTACAAGGGCAAAGCATCAAATAACATATAAGGATAGACCCATTAGAATAACACCAGACTTCTCGATGGAGACTCTGAAAGCCAGAAGGGCTTGGATAGATACTCAAAAAACTCTGAGAGATGACAGATGCTAGCCCAGACTACTATATCAATCAATCTATCAACCACAATAGACAGATAAAAATTTTTCACAATTTTTTCACAAAATAATTTTCACAATGTCCTCACAATAAGGACAAAATTAAGTGATTTAAGTTTACTAGTTGAGATCTACAGAAGGAATTAGAAGGAATACTTTAGTCTGAGGAGGATAAGTACACAAAAGGACACAAGGTATGAATAATCTCAGATCAGTAAATCAAAAGGGGAAAAGAATAAAAAACAAAAAAGCAAGCAAGAAAACACAGAGAGAGAGAGAGAGAGAGAGAGAGAGAGAGAGAGAGAGAGAGACAGAGATACAGAGACAGAGACAGAGACAGAGACAGACATAAAAATAAGAGAAACTCATCAAAATAAAAAATCTGATCATAACATTCAAGAAAAAGATGAGTAAGGGAAAAAAAGCCAAGCCAAGCAATATGAAACAAAAAGTCTACAAAAATATTATGGAGTTCATTTTGCTTTAGTCATCTACTACTGGGCATGAGCCTTACCCTTTTGTGTAGACTGAAGGAAGGAGAAATATAATATGTAATTATGTAGACAAAAAGTGAGAGACTGGAGAGGGGGTTAAACAGGAAGAAGAGCATAAGGGAAGGGAATAAGGGAAGGGACAACTAACACTAAGGCCATTTGAGGAGCTCATGTGGGAATTTATTACTGTAGAAGATTCTTAAATATGCACATATGGAAGAAATATAATTGGAATAACCAAATAACAGGTGAGACACTGCCACAACTTGACATCTTTTGCCACCACCGAAGTTTCCAGTGCTAAGAATGAGTTACCATTAGTTGAATCTTGGCCAAAAGGAACCAATGAAAAGACCTAAACATCTCAGGATATTGCCAAGGTTTTTAGTTGCTTTCCTTAAACTGATGGTAAGGCCCTATTGCTAAAGACAACACTTGCATATATCATTGAATAAGGAAAAGTCAAGCTGGTGCCTAACTAGAGCCTTTACCCCATTGACTAGTGTCCATGGTACTGGAAGGTACTCTGCAAGCTACCAGAGGGGAAAAGTTACCACCAACATAGCTGTAAACACTGGTGAGCTATCTTCATGGCATTCTATGAAATGGTGTCACAAATGTTTTGGGAGTAACCAACCTCTCTCTGACTGACTTTAAGCCCAGTCTATGAGATGGAACTCATGCCTGATACTGCCTACATCCCAAGAACCTGAAACTAGATGACCAACACAAAATGAACTCAATGGCATTTTTGCTGACTCTTTGTCTTAAATGGCTTTGTTTTGGGCACTTTGTATCTTACTGGACTTTTGCTTGGATATAATGGTCTAGTTTAGATTTTTGATGGTTTTTTTTTTGGTGTATGTGTGTTTCTTCTGCCTTTTCTTTGTTTTAAAAAAATTACAAAGAACAGAAGGTACCAAACTTTTTGGTTTCCTTGAGAATAATTATAATTAAATGGGAAAGCTTTAAAAATACAGGACAAATCACTGGCATACATATCTATTTCTCTCCTACATTTTGGACTTCAAACTCAGTTTGGCAGTCATATAGTATCTCATCCCAGTTCTCAGCAAAAATGACTGAGTTTCAGCATCACATGCTCCTATTGTATAATCATTTAAATGTCTCAATTTTCACTTTTCCTTTTCTAGTATACACACACTCTCACATGCACATGCATATGAATATATATATATATATATATATATATATAAAATTTTCCTATGTCCAAATCAATTCATACTCATTTTTTCATTGTATCCATAAATGAAAACTCAACCTGTCATTTGTTCACAAATAGAATTTCAAATCATGACAGCACAGAATTAAGAAGTGAAATGTGCAGTAGAAGATAGTTTCCATAAAGTCTCCATTATCACACTGTTTATATTAAAGAAATTTTAATAAAGAATGAAGAGTTCAACATAAAGATTTTCAGAGTCACCAGGATACTGAGCCAAAGGGATCTCAAGTTTGAAACTAGTCCCTTCTACATAGTGAGACCCTAATGGGGAAGGAGAGAGTGACAAAAAGACAAAGAGAAAGATACAGAGAAAATATATTTAAAAAAGAGATGAATTCTTGTTTAATATGATTCTCCTGCCCCCAGGCCATTTGAATCCTAGTAGAGAATGTCATCTTTTCTTGACATTAAAGAAGGAAATATGTTGGTGGAAGAGAAATTAAATAGCAGCATGATAGAATCTCAGAAGATTCGAAACATAGTAAATTAATCCACGTTCCAATTCTTCTCTAAGTAAACTGGATGAGAATATGATGGTAAGAATAATTAGAGAATGTCTTAAAACACAATAAAGATAACTCTTAGAGAAAATGTTATAGTCAATGTTCCTTCTGTATACCTGAGATGTTGCAAAGTACAAGGTGTTGAAGTTCAAAGACACTCCAATGATTCATGTCTACTTTTTCATATGCTGCTATATTTCAATGTCAATAAATATGGGTTTAACCTAATAACTTGCTTCTAGTAAATATTAAAATATCTCTTTCCGTGACATAATGAAATTCTCAGATTTCTTCTTGCTAACCATCTCCTGATCATTAGGTAAAATTGCTCCAGTGGAAACAGCTTAGAGTATTACAGTTGCTTAATGAGAAAAATCCATCTCTAAAGAAACCAAGAGAATTGTTGTCCCTTAAGAAAATGAATCTTTGTAATAGTCATGCAAATTAGTCATAATGCTATTAGGCAAGGATTGTGGTGGCTACAACTTTGATCTATATTTTGAATTCAACATGTGCAAGACTACTTGAAATAGTTGTGCAGCCTTCCATGAGTAGGTTATATTTTCAGAATGTATATATGTATGTACATGTACATATATGCATGTAAAAATGAATAAAAGAGGTCATGAATTTGAAAGAGAGCAAGGAGGGATGTATGGAATGATTTGGAGGGGGGAAGTGAAAGGAGGAGTGAAGGAATTATACTCTCAAAAATAAAATAAAAAATAAACCACTGCTGACAATTTGAACATATACAATTTGAAAGAAAAAGTGCAACCTACAATGTCATGTAAAATAATGAAAAACATAAAACTTCAGAACATAAAATCTAAAGTTCTAATAAATGACTACAAAGTATACCAAACAAAATTGCATATATCTAATCTCATGCCATTTCATTTAATTGAAAATACAAGTTCTCTACAACTTGGAGCATAGAGCAGTAAAATTAACACCTTTCCTAGTATATTCACTTTTGCTCTTTTTCTTCTAGGTTATATCCTTTTCTTCTAGGTTAATATATCCTTAGAGATTTGAATAGCATACAAGGAACAGTTTGCTCAATTATTGGCTCTGTGAATTGAACCTCAAATGTCTTATAAATATCCACTCTGTGTTTCAGCCCTAGATTTTTAACAGTTCTTATACCTATGCCTCCTCCTCCTTTCAGACTCATCAGCTTGCATGGGATATGTCATGATTGTATGTCTTTCTACCATTCCTGAACAGAGAACCTGGGCCATCATCACACATCGAGCAAGAGTGCAATCATGTATCGTTCACCTTTGCTCACTCTGATGTGGAAATACAACAAAGCCTAGTAAGTGTTAATCTATGCAATGTACAAAAAAGATCATTTTCATCATTGGTACCAGAAAGATTATGGGGTAATCAGAGAGGGAAGTGTATCAGTGAGCAAATGTTTATCTCAAAATGCTATGAAGTTCATTTTATTAGTTAAGCTTGTGAATTATCGTATACTGTTTAGTTTTCTACTCTTCTGAATTCTGACTTTTGAAAGAATCTCTCCAACCACAACATGAAATAGATGTCTCTCTAAACTGTATGCTATTGATTAAAAATATGAAGTTCGTGATGAAAATAAATAAGGATGAAAATGATCATAGTAACCAAATATCAAGAACCAGTTAATGGGGCACTGTGGCACACATGTGATTCCAGTAATTAGCAACTAAGATAGGAAGATTTTGTGTTTGAGGTCAGATGGGGATCCTGAGCTACATATCAATTTCAAGGCCAACCTGGCCTTCATGGCCAGATACTTTAAGTAGGAAAATAGAAGACAAACTGAAATAGAGACACACTTACCCAAGGCTTACAAATATCAAATTGTGTGTTTTCGTTGAGACTGTACCTTTATATGTGTCCAATTATTTCACTATAAAACATATATGCACCATCCTATGTGAATTTGAGATTTGAAGTATATTTTTATGTATCTTTCTGTAATTATTTTAAAATTTTTGATATTTTAATTTAATTACAAAATTTCTCCCTTGATCTTCTTCCCTCCAAACTGTGATACAAAGCCCTCTTCATTCTCTTCAACTTAATAGCCTATTTTTGCCTTAATTGTTATATACATATATACATACTTATTTCTAAATATTACCTTTTCAATTCATATAATGTTACTTGTATGAATGCTTTCAGGTCTATTTTAGGTAATGTTTACCATGCCTTATGGTATAACAGGGTGATATCAGATTGAATATAGATGGTCAGACTCCATCCTTTATGTCTAAGAGTTGTCTATTCTGCCAATCCAACCCCAAATTTCTCTTCTTTGCAACCCCAGGTAAATCCTCAAACTACTATACTATTCTCTCTGTGTCACTGATATAACGCAGAGTGGAGCTGCAGGTATGCTTGCTTTATTAGCTACAATAAGGTTGGCTCTATCACAGGGGGCAATCAGAGAATGTTCAAACAGGATAGCTCATATCAAATCTGTTAAGTTTCCACATTTCTTAATTTTACTTCCACTGTTTACTGTTTCATTTATCATTGCCATACCCCTCCATTTCAACTCTGGGGTAACTATAAGATCATGGTGTTGGATTCTATACCAAAGAAACAGAAAAATATTATAGGATTCTGAAGATATGACTCAATTTGTGAAATGCTTGCTGTACAAATATGAGGAACTGAGTTTAATCATCAACATACACTCTAAAAATCTGAAGGTGGTTGTGTGTGTCTATAATTTCAGAACTAGGTTAGATCAGAACAGGCATTGGGATTGACTAAGTATGTAACCCAAATGATGGACTCCAGGTTCCATGAGAAACTCTGTCTCAAAACATAAGATGGTGATTAAACAAAGTTGTCCTCTGACTTACACATGTTTGCACACATACACCACAAATGCTGAACTAAAAACATTCTAGTGTACTTAGAGACTTCCAAATATATCTCAAAGCATCTGCCTAAACATACCAATTTGAAGAAATTGAGTAAGTTCTTTGCATAGACCTTAATGTTTTTATTAATTGAACTAATTTAATTCAACATTTAAATTATTAGCTAATACTTTAATTTTAACCAAATTGATTAAATAAGGTATAATTTTGAATCTCATGTATTGCTAGTATGACATAAGACAAATTATTATTATAACTACAACTCAATTTTGTCATCTGAGTTGACTCTAGATGTTACATCAGTGAGTAGATTTGAAAATCACTGTAATGAGATTGTGACTTAACAAATGACAGATGAAACTAATTGAGTCATATATTACGAAGAAAAAAGGCCATTCCCTTCAGCCAGAATATTGTCATTTGAAGCCTCAATTTGCTCTGGGTTCCTAATAAAACTTTTAGTTTTGCTTTTGTCATTTTTATTGTCGTTATTTGCAGAACTTAAGAGCAAATCTTGGCCTGCATTCATTCTAAGCAAGACTTCAGTGGTTGAATTGAACCCTAGCCAAGACCATTTTATTTTTCTCCTTATAGAAGTAGATTTTCTTGTACGTATTATTTTGCTTTTGTTTTTTTGTTTGAGATAAAGTCTCACTATATAGCCAAGGCTGGCCTTGAGCTCCTGATTCCCATACATCAGTTTCCTATTTGGCAGAATCACAATGCTTCATCACCACACCCAGACAAAAACAATGATAATAATGATGGTTACAATTTTGACAAAATGCACAAACAAAACAATATTAAAGCATTAGGGTTGCACAGCAGCTTAACACCTAAGAAGAACAAAAATTATTAAAAAGGATATATTCTAGAACTTTAAAAATACTTAAAATTCTAGGGGTTACAAATCGAGGGAAGGCAAATAGGAAAAAACAAAAAGTCAATGAAAGCCAGATGTTGGGATTTGTAATGTTGTCTTTTATAACATCTTATCAATGAGGAGTCCCTGAAGTCATCTTCACCAACGGAGTCCTCCGTATCTTCTGGGTAGGAATGCAAAAAGGACATCAGAAAAATGTATATAAACCTATAAAAAGAGATAATTTCTTTCATATAAATTTCATTTCAACAATCTTTACTTCTAACTATCTTTATCTCAAATAAATTGAATGTATTTTGGGTTGTCATTCTTTGTTATTGTTTAGTAGGTTCAATCAGTATAGTTACCGCATAAATAGTCAAATTACTGTGTGTGAGATTTTCTCTTCATTCTAACTTGAATTTTTATCCAAATTAAATATCTTGGAAACTTGCAATAATTATTCCATAATAATTGTATAGATTATTGGGTTTCACTGAGATATTAAATCATATTTTGACATGTTAGAATAAATAAACACTTTAAAATTCTAAAAATAAAGGTTTTCAAATCAAGGTAGCTGATTTTAGAGGAAATGCAATCATCCTAAGAAAAATGATTGAATTGAAAATATCTTAAGATGTCATAAGAATGCTAAACTAAAGTTCCAGCTAAAGTTTTGGCTTCAGTGTGGTTGCATTTGATCAAAAAAGAAAAGAAAAGAAAAAAACAAAAACAAATATATCATGAAAGCTTGGATTAGAGCCATATCTAAGAAATTTTTATCAGATTACAACAAACAACTACAAAATAACAAAATGTGAGCTCAGTCTTAGATCTTCCCTTGAGATCATGTAGCATTTATAGAATATGATGTTGCAGAGCTATGAGTGGATGTAGCTACATAATTATTATACCTATCTGGCATGTACAAGACTTTTGGATCCAGCCTCAGAACTTACACAAAACAAAGAAAGAAAAAATAGAGAAATGAGAAATAGGTAGAGTGACCATTAAGAAATATTATTGAAAAAAAAAGACAAGAAAATAATTATTATAGCTAAGTGTGGCACCATACACCTATCTGTATTTCCAGGACTTGAGATGCTGAGGCAGAATTGCAAGTTGGCTGATAATGTGAAATAATGAAAAACAAAATATCACATTTTCACCTATATGTGACTCTAAATTTAAATGCAGAAAGGGGATGATTTTGGGGAAGGGGACCAGCAGAAGTATATGGGAAGGAAGGACTAGAGAAGGTAATTGGGAATGCTTATGTGCAAAGTATAATAATATATATTTTGGAATATTGCATAATCAGACTTACTATTTTGTTTGTCAAGTGAAAGATAAAAAAGCATTGTTTAACCATTTGTAAATTATTGACATTACCTTCAGAATAAATTATATAGAACGCTTTGTGCAGTCAATAAAAGTAATAAATGCTTATCAAACTTTGAAGACAATTCTAAATATTTATGCATTCAGGTACATTTGAAATATTTTACCTGATAATCTTCACATGTGTGCAGGAGCTAAATCTCAAATGGGCATGAATTACAACATCAGAAAACACAAATTTGAAGAAATTATATGAAATACACAGAATATAAAAATAGTATTTGACAAATGATGTTTGACAAAACTAGAATCTAGGTAATTTTTAACTAAGAAAACTTGAGTATGTTTTCATTTTTGTGTATAGGAAACTTGTGTGCAGGTACCCAAAGATGCAAGAAGAGGCTGTGGTTTCCCTTGTTGGAGTCATAGGCTGTTGTGAGCCACCTGATGTGGGTGCTGAAAACAAAACTTGGGTCCTCTGGAATGGTGGGATGTGCTTTTAAGTGCTGATCTTTTAAGTGCTGACCTATCCCTAACTCTTTTAGCACGTGTACTCAAAATATAAATCCAGGGAAGTTCATTTACTGCACTTTTAGAAAATAAAATATACATAAGTGCTTCATTAGAATGATGTTTCTTTCCCCAAGGGAGATAGATGAAAAAAAGTACTTTCTTCTTCATATGTGGTTTTTGTGGTAAGGGGAATTTTACTTATTGTGTTCATAGGTTTGTTATTTCAAAATATTTTTGTTTCTCTAATGTAGTTCTGCCTGGAATTTCTGAAGATATATGTAGAAACAAGTAATTGTTGCAGAGATCACTGAAAAAAGGGTTGTAAGAGTTTGTCACAACTGAGAAATACCACTGAAGGTACATTGTCCTTGAGTTATTCTGCTTTGTGTTCTTACAACAAAATACTCAAGACAGGAAAGCTTTGTTTTAATATGCATTTATATTTAATATATATTAATTGATATATTTAATATATAACATCTTACATAGCTCATAGTTTTGTAGTCTAGAAATTCAAACAATATAGCACTGGTTCAGATGATGGTCCCTTGGTGAATGGCAAAGTGAATATGTATTTGGGAAGAAGTCATAATATATTATAAAATGAATTTAGGGAGCCTGGAGTCTCTTAACCTCTACCAAGGGCATATCCTGATTGGTGGACTTCCCATCAGACTCCTTTTCTTTTCCTTCTTTCCTTCCTTCCTTGCTTCTGTTCTTTGTTTTTTCTTTTCCCCCTCCTTTCTCTACCCCCTCTTTCCTGTGATGTTGAATTTAGGATCTCATATCTACTAGAAAAGGGCTGTAACACTGATCTACATTCAAATCAATTCCATTTCTTAAATGAGCACAGTAACTACCAAACTGAAGACAAACCTTAGCCCATGAACTTTTATTCTGAACAAATTATGTCTAAACCTAAATAGTTCTCATATTAGAATGCTTTCTTGCCTCTATAGTGCTTAATTCATTCCAACAGTGTTGTTTCTTTTCAAAAGGTGTCCTAGCCCCATGAAGCCATATAATTCAACAGGTGCTTTGGAATTCTTCCTCCTTGGACTATCAGAGGATACTGAACTGCAGCACATCTTATTTGTACTATTCTTGCTCATATACCTTCTCATAGTACTTGGAAACCTGCTTATCATCCTTGCCATCAGCTCTGATTCCCACCTCCACAGACCCATGTACTTCTTTCTCTACAACCTGTCTTTGTCTGATATGGGCTTCAGCAGCACCACAGTCCCCAAAATGCTGATAAACATGCAGACCCATAGCAAATCTATAACTTATGTAGCCTGCCTAAGTCAGGTGTCTTTCTTCTTTCTTTTTGGGTGTATGGACTGCTTACTACTGACTGTGATGGCCTATGACAGATGGGTGGCCATTTGTCACCCTCTACGCTACCAAGTCATCCTAAACCCTGGTCAGTGTAGATTTTTGGTCTTGCTGTCATTTTTCATTAGTATTATTAATTCACAGGCACACTGCTTGATGGTGTCACAACTAACCTTCTGCACCAATATAGAAATCTCTCATTTCTTTTGTGATGTTACAGAGCTTCTAAAACTTGCCTGTTCTGATACTTCTATCAATAAAATAGTCATATTTATTGCCAGCATCATTTCTGGTTTTCTTCCTGTCTCAGGAATCTTTTACTCCTACTATAAAATTATTTCTTCCATTTCTAGAGTCCCATCATTATGTGCAAAATATAAAGCCTTCTCTACCTGTGGATCTCACCTGTCAGTTGTTTGCTTATTTTATGGAACAGGCCTTGGTGTGTATCTTAGTTCATCTATTTCTAGTTCTTCCAGGGAAAGCTTGGTGGCTTCAGTAATGTATACTATGGTGGCTCCCATGTTGAACCCTTTCATCTACAGCCTGAGGAACAGGGACATCAAGAAAGCCCTCCATAAAATTGTCAGTCAAATAACATAATTTCCCTACCTGTCTGATCTCTTAGTATACAGGTCCTTAAACTGTGAATCATGTAAATAAATTGCACTATCTGGAAAATTGAATCAAATGTGAAAGTTTCTGAATATAAAATGATACAAAAATTACATAGATCCTGCTGGGCTTATCCAAGTAACATGTAGCTTCACTGTGACCTGGTTTCTGAACATGTAACATTCAAAATTGATGCTTCATATGTATTCACACAAGAAAACTGCAGCTAGAAATATTTTGGATTCGATTGGATTGGATTGGACTGTTAATAATTGTCATGGTTTAACCATATGCCCAAATGCAAAGATAATGGTTTAAATATAAAAAGTAAAGATTTTCGATATTTTTATAACATAATTTAGCAGTGTGTAAATATGAAATTAATTTATTTTTGACTGTGTTATTCAACAATGTTTAATTTTTAAAACTAATTTTTGTTTTGTTGATTTGAGTTTCATAAAGCAGCTATTTGTAGTAGATAGTTCCTGGGGAAGGGAGAATCATTCCCTTTTGATGATGCAGCCACTGATAACATTCCCATGCTCTATGGTATGCCTAAAATTCGAGCCTATATGGGCAACATTAATGGAACTAAATGGGCTATTATGAAAAATTCATCAAATCAGATAGAGGGCATGTAATAAAGGATATAGGGAGTACGGGTGGGAAAAATGGAAATGAGGGACTTTTATGGTTGTGTTTCATTTTATACATGTATGAACTTATCAAGAGTAAAAAAAAGTTTTAAGTCATTAAATGAATTTTAACTTGGGGTTAAAGTATAATTTGCAACAATTTCTGAAATGGCCTTGAATATACTCTTGACATTTTGCACTATGGACTTTTTGTAACTCATGCTCCCTGAACTGATGACTATTTATTTAACTATTGGTCAAGTCTGACAAAACAATAAAAAAGTGATATATCCTGATTTATAATATATTCAATCATGATATTTTTCTCTATGAAAAAACATAAAAACCTACACCCAATAATAAGTATGAAAATTTGCTATTATCTTTAATAAATAATAAAATTTAAGCAGACTGAAGAATTTTTTATTGTTATGTTCTAGCAATATTTTCATTGTACTTGATATTGGATTACACAATAACATTTTCATACAAGAGTATCAGATGACTTAAAGCACATCTCTCCCTTGCCTATACTATCATTTCCCACTTTCTCATCATGTCCTCAGTAGTTCTTTTTGCTCTGCTAGACAGTCTGCTTCTACACATAAGGTTTTATGTAGGTATAAAATAAGTAAAAACATGGCATACTCATCTTTTAGAGACAGATTTAATGCATTTAAAATGATTATTCCCCATTACACCTATTTTCCTTCAAACATAGTAACATTGTTCTTTATAGATAAAAAACAGTTTCACTTTGTATATTTACCATGTTTTCCTTTCCTCTATTGTTGGTGACCTAGTTTGGTTTCATAGCTTAGATTTTATGAACAGTGGTTCAAGACATTGTTGTACAAATGTTTCTGTGATATATCAGCTTGGAGTCTTCTAGATAGATGTCTAGAATTGATAGTTAGGGTATATAATACATTGATTATTGTTGATTGTGATTTCTTTATACTGATTTAAACACTGTCTGGAATAGTGTATATTTCTACCATCAGTGTGTAATTCAAATAAAAAAATATTAAAGGAAGGCTCACCAACAGATTGGGTCAACTGGAAGTGAGTATTCTGACTTGAAGACAAGGTAAGTAATTGGATGACTCAGTGAATAACAGAAAATGTCAAATCCAAAGAACTCAATAATGGAACATGCAGCAACTCTTGAATATTATAAAATATAGATCAAGCCTTTAAGTAATAATTATAGAAGAAGACACCCAAATCAAAGGCACAGAAAGTATTTACAACAAAATCTTAGAAGAAAATTTTCCTAATCTAAGGAAAGATGTCTATCAAACTCAAGGAGGCATGCAGAGTATCAAATAGATAGGATCAGAAAAAAACCTTCATGACACCTAATAATCAAAACATGAAGCATATGAACAAAGAAAGGATACTAACAGATACACAGGAAAACACCCACCGAGTAACATAAAAGCAGACTCATTAGAACAACACCTGAAATAATAAAGACAATTTACAGCAATCCCACAATCAACATCAACCTGAATGAAGGCCAGCTCAAGTATTTTCCCTAAAATCAGGAACAAGACAATGACGTTATTCTCTTCATACCTATTTAATATACTACATGATATCTTAGCTATTGCAATAAGACAACTGAAGGAGTTCCAGCAGATACAAATAGAAAAGGAAGAAGCTTATAAATGCATTCAGCAAAGTAAGAGGATACAAAATTAAAACACAAAATCTTCCTATTTACAAATACACAGTAGCCTTTTAAAAGTCCGTGAGTAAATTTAATCAAGGAAGAATGACAGAATTATACAACAAAAAGTTAAAAACACTGAAAATGAATTGAAGAAGACACCATAAGATAGACAGTTTTCCCATTCTCTTGGATTGAAAGTATTGATATGTAAAAATTGGCATCTCAACAAAAGCAATCTACAGATTCAATTTGATCTTTAACAAAATTCCAAAGCAATTCTCAAAAGTAATTTAAAAAATAATCTTTATTTTCATATGGAAATATGAAAAATTCAGGATAACTAAAAACAACTCTGAGCAACAACAACAAAAAACCTGCTGGAGATCTGACCCCACATTTCAAGTTAAACTACAGGGCCAAAGTAATAAAAAAAAAGCATGGTACTCATGAAAAAACTAACTCATACAAGAACGGAATAAAAATGATGAGGTATAATACAAATCCACCTACAGCCATCTGGTTTTTGACAGAATCCAAAAATATACATAGGAGGAAAGACAGAAACTTCCACAACTGATGCTAGTAAAAGTGAATGGCTACTTGTAGAACAGTGAAACTGGATCCTTGCCTCTCCCTCTCCTGTAGCTAGTGAATGCCAACAGCTGCAAGTGGTGAGATTCAAGAACTACTTCTTGCCACTCCAAGCTGAACTTTATCTCATTTGAGCTTTATATAAATCATTTGTGCACTGTCACAGTCATTGTGAGTTCATATGTGTAACTTCCTTTTTGTGTTTGGAAAACTGTTGTCTTGAAATCATCTTCTACCATTGGCTCTTACAATCTTTAAATACACTCTTCCTTGAAGTTCTCTGACATTCGGGGAATGGATGCAACATGTATATCCCAATTAGGGCTGATCCTTTCACAGTCCCCTATTCTCTGCATGTTGACCATTCTACTACAAGAAGAGGCTTCTCTGATGAGGGGTGAGAGATGCATTGTTTTGACAATATAGCAGTAAGTCAGTAGGGATTGTATTAATATATCATGCTACTTTAATAGATTCGTTTAGGTTCTCTCCCTGGTCCCAAGACCTATCTAAGCCTCAGATTCTTGGCCATATTAACAGTGCCAATTGGTAATATACTTGTCACAAAAGGATGAGGACCTGAGTCTAAGTTTACCACATCCACAGGAAAAGTAGACCATATGTTTTCAAGTCTGATCATTTATACAAATTGAGAAAGTTGTACTTATGTATTTAGGAATATACATGTGTGGTGAATGTGTGTGTATGTTATAGGAAATATGGGAAGATTATGAGATTTCGACAGAGGTATTAAAAGGGAGACATTACAGCAGATGCTGAGGAAGTTCAGAGAACCGTAAGGACATGCTGTTATAAAAAATCTGTATTATATCTGCTGCAAAGAAAAATTTTCTTGATGAGAGGAGAGCCCTAAATTTATCATTGTGTCCAAAGAAAAATATTGAGAATTTATCTAGGGATTATGCTGCTTTAGTAAAACGGTGGTGGTAAGTTCTCCTCTCAGATCCATGACTCCACTAGCCCTGAGTAGATGGCTAGGTTTCTAGTACCAGGCATGATTTCTCCTTTGTTTATTAGTTCTGAAGTCAAATTAGAAAGTTGTTTGTCACCAGCAAGGTTAGTATGCCACTATTTCACTGTTAGAGTTAGCATGCCATGCTGGTAATTGTTGTGGTTCATAGTCATCATAGCTGGAAATTCTCAGCCCTGAAACCATACATGTAAGAATCATTAAATAGAATGACCAGATTTTATTTATGTATTTAGAAATATGTATGTAAGTATATGTGTGTGTGTGTGTGTGTGTTCCAAAACATATGTAACTACAACTAATGAAAAAAAGAGGCCTTTAATTTGAAGGAGAGCAAGGAATGGAATAGAATAGGGTTTAAGGTAAGAAAAAGGAATGGAGACATGGTAAAATTATATTATAAACTCAAAAAGTAGTCATAAAAATCTGTATTCTACCAAACTGGAAAATGTAAAATACATGAATGAATTTCTTAATATGTAACCTTCCAAAGTTATATCAAGACGAAATAAACAAATTAAATAGTGTCATTACCAATGGTGAAATAGAAACCATAATTTAAAAAATCTATCAACCAAAAAAAAAAAAAAATAGCTCAGGATCAGATGGGTTTGTTGAATAAATCTACCAGAGTTTCAAAAGGAACCATACGATCATCTCATTATATGCAAAAAAAAAAGGCTTTGAAAAAAATCTGACATCTCTTTATGGTTAATGGTTTGGGGAGACCAGAAATACAATGTATAGAGGAAAATTTAATCCTTTAATCCAGCAGCATGGCTGCTATAAGAAAAAATTGCATTGAAAGTTCTGTGTGATAGCTAGAGACCACCACCAAGGGCCTATATGAAAAGATTACTTTCAGAGGCCTGTGTGATCCAGATGGAATGCTCAAAGAATATTAGTCAGACTATTCCTCTCCTTTCTTTGTGCTAATGCTAGGTGAAAGGGATCCCTGTGGTTAAGGCAATGTAATACATGCCTTAAATGCCATACATGCCTTTAATCCCAACTCAGAAGGCAATAGTATTACACGCCTTTAATTCTAACTCTCAGGAGATAAAAGGAGGCTCTCAGTTCATATGAGTGGGAGTTAGTTCTGAGAGAAACAGAGCACAGAGGGCAGACAGCAAAGCCCAGAGAGAGAAGCAAGGTAGGTGCAGCAGTGAAAACAGACAAGAAACAGAGCAGAGAATTAGTTCAGTCAAGCAGTTTGAATGCAGTCAGCTCACAGACAGTTCGGTTCAGAAGGAGAAGCCAAGAAGGGCAGAGCCAGTCCAGAATAAGCTAAGAGAGAAAGCAGAGAGTCAAAAGCAGACAATTTATGATTCACAGTTTGGATGTTCAGAAGACAGCTAGTCAGAGTGAGTTCAGTCAGCAGTAAGTTCCAAAGGCTGAAAAGTTCTAGGAACTAATGCCAATACTTCTCTAATTATTGTGCAAATCAGATATTAAAGGAATATTTACTAATTATTTTTTTTTACAAAGTCACTATTATCCTGGTACCAAAACCACAAAAAGACCCAAAAAAAATTTTAGATTGGTATTCCTTATGAAAATAGATGCAAAAGTTCTCAATAAAATACTTACAAATTTTATAAAATTATCAAAAGATTATCTACCATGATCATGTTAAGATGCTGTCTTTTCTTCACTGTGTGTTTTGAGTCTAGGTTTAGGTTTGAAGGTTAGATTGTATGAAGGCTGAAGCCTTCTTAGTCCAGGCAAGCATCTTAAAGATTAGATTGTAAGGATGCTGGAGCCTTCCAGGTCTAGACTTAAGATTAGATTGTTCAGAAGCTGAAACCCTCTAGCACTAGGCATTGAATTAGAAAAGAATAAACTGTATTCTGCCATGAACTCATGAGAATAATGATAAAATTGATGATTATATCAACATCTACAGATACAAATAGGAAAGGAAGATGTCAAAGCATCTTTATTTGAAGGTGAAATAATTTTATGCACAAAAATAATAAAGACTCCACCAGAAAGTTCCCACAGCTCTAAAACACCTTCAACAAAATATCAAGAAACAAAATTAGCAGACAGTAAAGTATCCTTTTTGTATATTAATGGCAAACATATTGAGAAAAATATCAGTTGAAAAGTATCTTTTGCAATAGGCAGAAATAAATGAAATCCAGGGAAAACTCTAACCAAGCAAGTGAAAGGCTTTTATAATAAAATATTTAAGACACTGAAGAAAGAAACTGAAGAAGATGCACAATAATGGAAAGATCTTCCATGTTCATAGATATGTGAGATTAATACAGTGAAAATGACTATCCTACAAAAGGAACATACAGATTAAATGCAAACTCCATCCAAATTACAACACAGTTCTACACATAAATTGAAAGAAAAAAATGTTTAACTTTATATGAAAGCACAAAAATCCCAGGATAGCTGGTGCTATCACATGCCATATTTGAAGATATGCTATAGTAATAGAAAGCTATAATAATAAAGAATCTATATAGTAATATGGAAACTAGAAAGCTATAGTAATAAAAACAGCTTGGTGTTGGCATGAACCAAGACACATTGATATAAATAATCAGATTGAAATCCCAGACATAATTCCACATGCCTATGGACATCTGATTATGCTCATTAAACTAGATGGCTACATGTAGAAGAATGCAAATGGATTCCTGCAGTAGTACGTTACAATTTTTTTATCCGCCATTTAGGGAAGGACAAAGGAAATACAAATCTTCACCACTTTTACAAGCAGCCTTAATATAGAAAGAGAAAAAGGTAGAAATCTTCACAGCCTCTTTTTAGGCTGTCCTAAGCTAAATCTCTCCAACTTTTGTTCTCTTAGGAATTATCTCACTGACTAAGGACAGCAACCTAACCAAAAAACTGCCAATCAACTACCAACCAACGCCCACCCCGAGTCTCCAGGCTTCAGACATTTTATGCCCTAAGCCAAAAGTTCCAATAAACCCATGTGGCACAAAATCCCAAAGACAAGCTACAGGTGCCAAAACAACTGCACTCAACCAAATTATAACTACCTACTTCAAGCATTCAAATTCCAACTCATAAACAACTATACCACAGCTGAGGTGGGAATATAAACCTCTAGTGACTAGCCAGTTAAACCAAAAAGCTTTTTGTAACATAAAAATTCCAGGTGTTTCTCTAAAGATTCCTATTAATCACTCTGCACAAAACTCAAGTCGATGCTCATCAAAGATTCAGCATAATACCAGCTACCCAGATCTGATAGAAGAGAAAGTAAAGAATATGGTTAAACTTATTTGCAAAAGAGAGGACTTTCTGAGCAAGACACTGGAATCACAAGCATTAAGAGCAACAGTTAATAAGTGAGACATCATGATGCTGAAATGTATAGCAAAGAACACCACCTTTCTGGAAATGTGCCAGCCTAGAGAATATGAAGATATCTTCAGTTATCCATCTGATAAAAGATTAATATGTAAAACATATAAATAACTAAAAATCTCATGGAACTTTCTTGAAAACATCACTATCTATACCATAGCACAACTGGTAAATGAAAAATAATAATTGAGATACCTTTTTTTGCATCTTGTATTGTAATAAAATGAGAATAGAAATCAACAAGAGATACTTTAGAAATTTTAGAAACATAGGTTTGATGAATAATGATTTTGAATTAGAGTGGGTTATTAAAAATAAAACAAGAATACAAATTTGTGGAATAAGATGAAAATTAAAAACACATTACATAAGAATATGTGACAGAGTTGGGAAGAGCTCTTGGGGCCCTACTACTTACTATTGAACTACTGATTATTGTTAAATTCTGGGAGATAGGTAGTTATGCACCCTCCGCTGAGCCCACTGGCTCTGAAAAGTAGCATCTAACTTATGTAACACAGATGACTCTGGTTAAAATTAGTGGATCAGAAAAAAAAAACAAATAGAAATGTGAGAAAGAGATTTATAGGGAAGAATCAGAGTTGGGAAGGTGGTAGGAAGAGGTAGAGGGTGGGAAGTGAGAATTATAGAGAATGCACTATGCATATGCTTAAAAATTTCAAAGAACACATCTAACTAATGAAATAAGAACATTTAGTTGAGGAAAAGGCAGTTTGTTCTAAGAGCATTGCTTACAACTAGGACTGTCTATGCTGAAATATGAAAAAAAATCAAATTGGAAAACAAATGATGTGACAGAAGAAGGAAATAATAAAATTCAGAGTTGAAATGAATGAAATTAAGTCTCAAAGAACGCTACAAAGTTTCAAGGGGAAAGCATTGATCTCCATTAAAAATCAGGACTGAGGATGTAGATTTGTGGAACACTTAAATAAGGTCCTGGGCTCTAAAGATCAACCCAGAAAAAAATCACCCACAGATATACGGAAAAATCTTAACAAGATTAAGAAAAATAAACAGGGAAAAAAGTATTAATACCATTTGAATGTAAAGAGGGATATTATAAGAGGTCTCTACTAAACTCCATAGGAATATTAGAAATTATTTTCAAAACTTATAATCCATTTATATTTGGAATTCTGGAAGAAATTGATGCATTTAAGAGAATAGATAGAAAAAAAAACTATAAATTTTAATAACAGCTAATGAGATTGGTACAGTCAGAAAAATCTGACTGCAGACCAGTGGAATATGTTGAACTGTAAAAATTATAGCATCACATCAGTTGCAGACAAAAATGTAGTAGACTGAAGAGCAGGGCATCATGTTAAGCCAAATAAGTTAGACACAGAATAAAAGATGTTGTTTTTTACTTCTGTAAGTAGAAAATGAAAAAAAAAAGGATGATATGAACTCAAAATCAGAAGAACTATGGAAGGGTGACTAATAGGTCAGAGATGTGTGTGTGTGAGTGTGTGTGTGTGTGTGTGTGTGTGTGTGTGTGTGTGTGTGTGTGTGTGTGTTGAAATAGACAAAGCACAGTAGGGAAAATCCAACGTGGTCTCATTGATACTAGGAATACATCTACTTTATCTTAGAGAATTAGATAGGTGGTTATCAGTGGCCAGGACAGTTGGAGGGACATATCAAACACACACTTGTCAGAGATTACAAAGTTATATCTAGACTAGTGGAAAACACAGTAGTTTTCACAGCACTGTAAATGTAATTAGTGATGGTATGTTTGTAAAATATGGCTTGTGTCTAATATTCTCACATAAAATAATAATTTCATGCATATGTTAATTCTCAATTTTAATTTATGACTAATGTAAAATACTTCTAGACAACATATTGAGGTAAGATTTTATGTCAAGTTAATTAATTCACTAGATTCAAAAATAAACCAACAAAAATTTTAATACAGAGTGGATTGCTTTCCTTTTTAATAATGTGGATATAGTATTTCTAAAACATAGAATAATTGTTAAAGGAGACATGTCACAGATTTTTTTCTTGGATTGTTTGCTATAGAATTAACATTTTTTTGGGTGACATAGTATCATTTTTAAGCAAGACTAAAGAAAGAGTTCTTCCTTTTGGAAAATAAAAAAAAAAAATCCTCTTTTGCTATTAACTGAAGAAACACAAAACTGACTAACAGTTTTCAACTTTCTTTTCTTCTATACCTCAAGAGAGGTAAATAGTTTAGAAAGTGTAAAGACAATAGAACAATTTAACTAATGAGGAGCTTTGAGAATTCAAACCCTGTGACATATGAAAATTTAAAAATTCTCCTGTTCCTTATCTCTCTGTCTCCAGTCTCTGTGTTGTAAAAAACTCACCTGTTTCTTTCATGAAGAGATAATGGAGAACAAAACACTTCAGTAACAAATACTGAAAGAGCTGGTGTGCCCAAGTCAGGGCTGGTGGGGTAAGTATGGGAAGCAGAGAGGATGCGTATAATGGGCTACATCCTTAGAAGAGTACAAGCTGGGAAGTATCTATTTAGTTTATTATTATCATACAGACCCTGGTCTTAAAGGCACTTCAGTTTTCATTAAGTCTTTTTTTCTAGATCTTATTCTGTTTCAATCTCTCTATCTCTGAAACAGTGATTAATTTCTAATGTTATTTTCTGAAGCGTATCTATTTATTCTCCACTCCTTTGTATGACTCATAGACTTTTGCCAGACTTCCTTCACCCAGTTTCATATTCTATAACTATTTATTCAAGATCCATTTCTAGAATTATGATTTTCTGTTCATTTTGTGTTATTCCCTTTAAATAAAACTGAATGCATTTTATTTAAATTAATCATTATTACATTCAAGTATACAAAATATTGGAAGATTGCTCATTGTAAATGATTTCTCCTCAATATTTGCATTTATTTGGATTCTAAAATTAAATAGGTAAAATGCCATTCTCCAAAAATATAAATGATGCAACAATAAAATCAGGATCTCAGATTTATAAATATGGTAATTAAACAGTGTTAGAGTGACATAAAGAAAACAAAGAAAGCTGTACATGAATCTCAGACCTTGTCTCTGCTTCTTATTTCACTGCCCTTTCAAAATCCCAACAGAGCCAGATCACCACCTGGTGAAGTAGATGGAAACTGTTCTCTCATTAAATTGCTTCACTCCTTATTATTTGCTTTATGATCTCTGCCCAAACATTTCTATTTCAGAGAAGATGCTACTATTCACTCTCACAGGATAAGTTATCTTGCAAATATTTTGTCCCAAATTAAGTAACATCTTCCGGCAATTCATAATACCAAAACTTTCCTTTATGGAAAATTTGGTAATTAATATGTCATAAATCTGTCTTTTACCAATTCTATGATGATTTGGCTTATATTATCTTTCAATCCTTGTAATCAGATTCATTGATTATATACTTTTACCATTAATAGTCCTGGTTTCTCAACAATGTATTCCCACTCCTGTCTGTGGACATAATAGCACATATGAAAATTCATTCCACCTGCTTTATTATGAATATGGTATGCTTTCTTGTCTTCTGCTCTCATCTCTACAGTCTGTATGTTCCTTTCTCTTCTCAGAGACAATTGTTCAAAAAAAGAGCCACAGAAAACCTCATTAACTAGAGGTAGTGTAAGGTTTTCCGAAGGGAAACAAACCTTTGTGTTTACATTAATCACTACATTATCAATTGCTGATGCTCCAGTTAAGAAGGTTTTCTCAGTAATAGTTACACATGACAAATTTAAGAATTCACATAATTTTCTCAAGATTATACATATGTCAATGAATGAATCAAAATTATGTTAAAGGAACCTGCCGAAAGAGTTCAATTTCTAAACCACAGCTCAATATTTACTTTTGGAATTCTGTGTACCCAAAATAATTATCATAAGAGAGTAGATTGATACTAACAACAATGGTATAATAATGACAATAGATACCCATTGAAAAATACTGTTTACAAAGTATTTTTAAACATCAGGCACAATAATAGCAGTCATTTTGACTTTAGAAAACAACAAGAACTCTGAGTAACAAATCCTTGAAGATTACCTTAGTGAGAAAAATCTTATTCAGTGACCATTATTGAGCTACTAAAAATAAATTATTAAAGTTATAAAGAAAACTTAATGAACCAACTTCAAATCTTTTAGAGGATTTATTAAATAAAAAAATATCTATAAGGTTTCAGGTAGAAAAATGCCTTAACAGCAGTTCTAGATGAGAAAGACATTTGGCTAAATTAAAAATAATAACCATAAACTTTAAAAATGGTCTGCCGGGCAGTGATGGCACACATTTTAATCCCAGCATTTAGATGGCAGACGCAGGCAGATCTCTGTGAGTTTGAAGGCCAGCCTGGTCTACAGAGTGAATTCCAGGACAGCAAGAGTTACAACAGAGAAACCCTGTCTCAAAAAAACTAAACAAAAAAAAGGAGAAAGGAAGGAAGGAAGGAAGGAGGAGGAGGGAGGGAAGAAAGGAAGGAGGGAAGAAAGGAAGAAAGGAAGGAAGAAAGGGAGGAAGGAAAGGAGGAAATGAAGGAAGTAA
Source organism: Cricetomys ansorgei (assembly GCA_026225945.1). Taxonomy (NCBI): domain Eukaryota; kingdom Metazoa; phylum Chordata; class Mammalia; order Rodentia; family Nesomyidae; genus Cricetomys; species Cricetomys ansorgei. The sequence goes on from JAMJFZ010002981.1 coordinate 20,170,683, forward strand.
GTAATGAAGGAGGAAGGAAGAAAGAGACAGAGAGAAAAAAAGTAAAAATGATTAAGAAAAATCTCTTGATTAAATACATGGGAGTCATTGTTAGAATAGATGGCATGTTTCCAAGGGTTATTTTGTGACTTCTTGGTGGCTATTATTTGAAAACTGTCCTTACATCATCTCTGGCAGATACATAAGATATATGGAAACAGAAAACCACACGCTGAGATCAGAATTTCTCATCCTGGGGCTCTCAGATGATCCTGAACTGCAGCCCATTCTCTTTGGACTGTTCCTGTCTATGTACTTGACCACAATGCTTGGGAACCTGCTCATCATATTGACTGTCATCTCTGACTCTCACCTCCACAACCCCATGTACTTCTTCCTCTCCAATCTGTCCTTTGTTGACATCTGTTTCATCTCAACAACAATACCAAAGATGCTGGTGAACATGCAATCACAGAGAAAGGACATCTCCTATATAGAATGCCTTACACAGGTATTCTTTTTTAATACTTTTGCTGGAATGGATAATTTTTTACTGACTTTAATGGCCTATGATCGCTTTATAGCCATCTGTCACCCTCTCAACTACACTGTTATCATGAATCCTCAGATGTGTGTCATTCTGGTCCTGATCTTTTGGATCATCATTGTTCTGGGTCTCCCTGATTCATATTCTATTAATGAATGAACTGAACTTCTCCAGAGGAACTAAAATTCCACATTTCTTCTGTGAGCTGGCTCAAGTCCTCAGAGTAGCCAACTCTGACACTCACATCAACAATGTCTTTATGTATGTGGTGACTTCCCTCCTAGGTGTGATTCCTATGGCAGGAATCCTTATGTCTTACTCACAGATTGTCTCATCCTTACTAAGGATGTCCTCTACTGTGAATAAGTACAAAGCCTTTTCTACCTGTGGCTCTCACCTCTGTGTGGTCTCCTTGTTCTATGGGACAGGATTTGGGGTTTACTTCAGCTCTTCTTCACTCCATTCTCCTCAGAAAAGAATGGTTGCCTCATTAATGTACACTGTAATCAGCCCCATGCTGAACCCCTTCATCTACAGCCTAAGGAACAAGGATGTGAAGGGTGCCCTTGGAGAACTTTTCATCAGAGTTGCTTCTTGTCCATCGTAGATCATTGACATCAGAACTAAATTCATGCTGAGAACTCTAGGGAAAATTTTATGATGATGCCTATCTTTGGTCTTTTCCCATTACAGAACACATGCTTAATTTATACTATTCTGGAAGTATAGTGAAAAGTTACATAACTTTACATTTGTGTACTTTTAGAAGAAAATGTTTTAATTCTGCATGCATGGTGTTTAAAGTGTGTAATTGTTCTTATAGACTTTCTTGATATTTTAAATTTGATGTGAATTATGGCTCATGGGTTCATATGAATTCATAAATAATTTTTGGCAGGTCAATGTTTTTCATCTTGTTTTGATAGTATTCTTGTTTTACCTAAAACAAATGATATGAAAATACTAACATCAATGTTGCTATCATATCAGTTCTATGCTTATCATTTAAGATATGTGATTTCATCCTGAAAACATTATTTTATTTTTCCTTTTTTATTTTTATTTTTTAATTATAGTTTAATTACATTTCTCCTTTTCCTTTCCTTCCTTAAAATCTCCTATAACACACCTCCCATTTCTCCTTCAAATTACGTGTCTCTTGATTTACTAATTGTTACTTACAAGCATACAAGTACATGCATATACATATGTATCCCTAAATGTAATCTATTCAGCCCATAAAATGTCATAAAATTGTACATATATTTTCAGGGATAACTATTTGATACTGGTGTGTTCTTCCCTGGGGAAGACTATCTCTCTTAAATTTTCTCAGTTGTCCATCGTTACAGAAACACTGTGTAGTTTGGCATATTTATTGGCATCATCCTTGTTCATCGTATATTGGGTAGCCATGTTGGTGAGATTTTATGGTTATCGATTTTGATATTACTAGGAGATACAATCTTACAGAAAACTCCCTGATAATATGGCTCTCATAATCTTTCCTTGATGTCTTCCACAATGTTTGCTGAACTTTAGGTGTGAGATTATATTGTAGATGTATCCATTCAGAATGGATTCCACAAATCTGCAATTGGTTGTATTTTTTTGTGGTGAAGTGCATCTAATGCAAAGAGATGTTTCCTTGATACGGAATGAAGACTGCATTTATCTGTAGGTATAAGGACAAATGTTTATAGATTGTTGTTAGGGATTACGGTGTTTAGTAAAATTAGTGGTTGTTGATTCCTCACTAATGGTTGATTCCTCTCTATGCAAATTTCCAAAAGGGGTGAGCAAACCACAGTTCTAGCCAGCTATGATTCCTGTGAATCACACTGATGACTGCCAGGTAATAATCACCTTATGTGTACAAAGGTGGCATCAATACTTTTGTAGTAACCACAGTTCAGTCTTTGAACTTAAGACCTGCTCAACAAGAGGAAAACCATGGCTGATATTGGAAACCTAATAATTATGTAGTGCTACTGTGATCATAGATTCTTAGTTTTATAATTTCTCAGGGAAGAATCTGAGATTGTGATAGACTGTAATTTAACCCTGACACTGAGACTTTTCTGTGCAATGATGAATGTGACTTTAACAGGGAATCATCATATGGTTGTTTTGTAAGGATTTTCGTTACTGTAATTCTTTTTTTTGTTGTTGTTGTTCAGTTTATTACTCTGCTCCTTAGAAATTTTCAGATTGTGTCCTACAAAATATTGGATCCTTTAGCTGTTATCCAATCTCAAGGTTACTATTTGCCAACAGTTTTATCAATTATACAAGTTTTACTTTTACTTGCCATGAAACAATCTATTGTATGACCTTGACATTTGATGCTTATCAGAGCCACTTTGCAAGTGTTTTCAATAACTATGGCAGTTTACTGTTTTCAAAAGATTGTCTATTGATAAGTGTACACATACTGTAGAAGAGTTACTTGGAGTTTTTGCTGTTTTACTTTTTGACTAACATCTGTTTAACACCTTCCTCTCATACTCTGAGTCACTTTACTCTTCATGATGTCTAACTTAAGATCTACATATAAGAAAATACATGCCTTGTCTTTCTATCTCTTTCTAATTTCAGATGACCTACTGACAAGGTGGTTCATCCATGTTGGAGCAAACATATTATTTTATTCGTGTGCTTGTATATTTTTGCCTTATCTATATCATATTTGTCTATGCATCTTATAACAAACTCATAAATCAATACACAGCTAAAAAATCTGTCAAGATAATGTCAAAAACTTACAAAAATCTTGATGTGCTATTTAATATTCACCAGACAGCCATAAATGAGACTACCAAATGTTATGTTCTTTTTTCCTCGTTTTTAAGGAAATTGTATATGACATTTTCTATAATTATTATATTAATTTATTTGGTCAACAACATTCACATATTTTCTATATTTGAGAAATATTGTTATCTACTATGTATTTTATACTTTTAAAAGGGATACAGAAATATTCAAGGACAGTTTTAAATTTGTATTATCTTTATGATTAGAAAATTAGTGATGTTGAACAATTTATTCTGCCTCTTTTATTTGTTTATCTTCTTTTTAGAATTTCTGATCAGAACCTTTGTTGATTTTAAGCAGATTATATATTTTCACACAGTTGGGTTGTGTGATTTTTTAAAATACTTTTATATTGAATGCTTAACTAATAAATCATTCAAAATAAATTCTTCTCTCACATAGTATCTTCTTTTTGTGATAAAGATACTAAGAGTATTTCTAAGTGTATTTTAATGCTCTTATTAGAATACATTAATTATAGATAAAATGGATTTCATAATGAAATTTTCCTGCGTGTATAAAGTGTATGTCAATCTTATTTGTCCCCATAACCCTCTTAATTCACTTCTGTCAATCCCATTCTTCCATTTCTTTCTCATCGTATTTGTGTGTATCTCTGTGTGTGGGGGGGTTTTTTTTTGTTTTGTTTTTGTTTGTTTTGTAACCCATTAAGTTTCATTAGGTTGTATACAGGAACATGTGGACTATACAAATGGCTATAATGCTGGAAATATATTTTTTTCTCCCATGAGCTGTAACTTCAGGAAGAGGTCAAGCCCTATGAGCCATTTTTGCTTCCATGAAAAGGTTTGACAGGCCCAGTTTTGTGGAGGTGTTATGTAGTTAGCCACACCTGCTGTGAGGTCAAGAGTGTAATAGCTGTGTCATACCTGGAAGCCAGTATTCCATACCACCACCACCCTAGTTTTCTCTGGCTCTATATCTTCTTAGAGAATGTTCTCTGAGTTGTAGGGGGAGTATATGGATGTTTCACCTGTTCTTGGATGTTCATACCTGATATAGTAAATCTGAAAAAAAGAAAAAATAATAATTCCATGGTTGGAGAAGTCAAAGTTCCCTAGTAGGGAAGCTACTGCTGTCACTTTTCCCTAAATAGAATAAAATTCCCTAAAAAGACAAACTACTTTCTTATTGTCTGACTTGATACCCATAGAGTAATGTAGCTGTCATCTATGGTGAGGAAAGCTTCTGTTTGGAAGTGGTCAGATGTGACAGCAGAAACTCAAAACTTCCAGAAGCATGGTGTAGGTTGCCTCTTCCCTCTGAAAATTGGTCATCTGTAAAATGAAGATATTACTTTTATCCAATCTCAGTTTGAACGTGCATTTCTGTCTGCATCTTTGGAATATTCCTATGAACTGATCACCTCTATCACTTACCTTCCCACTCAGCTTCCTCTCTAACAACATTCACATTCAGTGATGGCCTGAATCAACATCAAAGACTATTCCTATTTGTGCTTTCACTATTATTGCATTTAATTCTTCAATCTATTCTTTCCATTTCTTTTCTTCATGATGTGGGGAGGTCTAATCTGATTCTTCTACATGTAAATGTTCTACTTTTCTATTACTTTTACTAAATAGACTGTCATTTACTCAATATATCCTTAATATCTCTGTCAAAAAGGTATCAAATAATTAATAATCAAATTAATTTATAAATATATTTCTGAGTACCTAACCAGTGACACTTTTATTTTTAAATAATTATTAAGATGTATTAATTATATAAATTAACTGTCACATTTTATGTTTGCATATTTAATTTATATGTTTAATAATTTATAATCACGTATTTAATGAACTTGTCATGCCTTATTTTCCTTTCCACCTTTTTAAGTTCTTTCTTTCACATCTTTTCCTATTGTCTTTTGTAAGTTTCTGTTGAGAAAACAGATGCCAAGCGTGTCCATGTGTCTGCCTTATTTTCTTCAATATCATGATGTCCATTTGTATTTTCTTTCTAGCATTCCATTATATTTCATGTCTCTTTAGACTCCATTTTGCAAATATATGCCTTGATTTTTCTTTCCACCAACTTATTAATGAGAATTTAGACTGATGTTTTATTTTGGCTATTTTATAGCACGTAAGAATAAGCATAGTTATACAGTTATTTATTTGTATGCTGAGATCATTTTCTTCAGATACATGCATAACCAGGGATGCTATAGATGGTTCCTACAATAGTTCTATTTTGAATTGGTGTGTGCAAATGTGTGTGTGTGTGTGTGTGTGTGTGTGTGTAAGAGAGAGAGAGAGAGAGAGAGAGAGAGAGAGATAAACAGAGAGAGAAACAAAGAGAAAAAAAGAGAAAGAAAGAGAGACCTCCCTAGTATTTTCCCTAATGACTATATTCCTTTATATTCTTTTCTTCAGCTTCTACATTTCTGACTCTGTATATTTTTTCAATATTTTGAAAATTAATGTATATTTTGTAATGGAAAATCTAAGAAGAAGAGACCTTAGTATAGTTTTATAATTGATAATTATTAATTGCTCAGAATGTTTAATGATTGCATGTATAAATGTGCTTTGATCATATCAACCCCTAATCTTCCTTTCTTATTACCTACTCCTGTTTGTACCCCCTCATTCAAAAGTCTTCCTTAAACTATCGTTTGCAAATTTGGCCCATTGCAACACTGTGCTTTAATGTGTAAGTTTTCAATCTGAATAGCAAGCAATTATGTAGGAAGGATTCCTGAACTTCCTTCCTTGCTAATTTGAGCTGTAGTCAGAACTATATTAGTAGAGGCCATACATCAAACTGTTCAGATGGTAGTAACACAAGTTCAAATATTTAAAACAATATCCTCAAGTTACAAAGTCAAGTTAACTGGTAGAGTAATGCAAAGGGAATGAAATTCTCAATGAGCCATACAGATGCATAATTCTGTTTTGCAAAAATGTAGTTTAAGTTGTGATCTAAATAGTAAGGCTGGATGAGAGGGTGGCAGGTGCTTCATTTCCTAGAGCATCTTATATGCTCTGATAGGAAGCATTTGATGAGAGCTTTACCATGCATAATTATTTCAGCAGTTGTAGAAACATTCATATTTTTGTATAAACCCAAGAATCAGTTACTTCCTTTCACTGTCTGAGCAAGACCCTTCTATCCACAATAGCCAGGGTGAGTCTATAAAACTGACTTACATCAAACTTCATGGTCATAAACTTAAGTAGTAAGAAGCATGATTTATTATGTGGCTAGAAGTGAAATGAGCTTCCATTGAAAATCCATGGTTAAGTGACTTCTCAGGAAATTGGAATTTGACCTACCTCAAGACCCAGCCATTCCACTCCTGGGCATATACCCAAAGGAGGTTCCATCCTACCACAAAGACACTTGCTCAACTATGTTCATAGCAGCTTTGTTCATAATTGCCAGAATTTGGAAACATCCTAGATGTTCCTCAACTAAGAATGGATAAAGAAATTGTGGTACATTTACACAATGGAGTACTGCTAAGCTATTTTTTAAAAAAATGACTACATGAATTTTTCATGCAAATGGATGGAACTAGAAAAAAGTCATCCTGAGTGAGGTAACAGAGTTACAGAAAGACAAACTTGTCATGTAATCACTTATAAGTGGTTATTAACTGTTCAGCAAAGGACAAAGGCGCTACAATTCACAGACCAGAAAGACTGAACAACAAGGAGGAACTCGTTGTGACACAGGAATCTCTCCGGTGTGTGTGGGGATAGGTGCAACAGATGACATGGGTGGCTAGGAGAAGATAGGAATGGGAGGAGGGGATGCCAGGTGTGGGGAGAGGAAATGAGGGAGGGAGTGTATGGAGGGGCAGCCAGAAATGAGGGACATTGAGAGAGTCATCTGGAGACAAAGGACAGTGAAAATTCACTGAGGCCCATGATAGTTGACAATTATCTCTAGCAGTGTGGGTTGTGGATATTGAACGGGCCATTTCCTTCAACTGGGACACTACCCCGGCCACAAAACCTTCGACTTATGACCCATCCTCCTTACAGGACCTACTGTGACAATGGGAGGGCAGAACTCCATGCCAAAAGTGAGAATCCATGCCTGATTCTGTAGGGTAGACCCAGAACTAAAGACTGGATAGGCAGAAGATGATTTCTAAGGATATCATGCTCTACTCATAGATCCGTACCTCGTTCAGTCTCCATCAGAGAGGCTTCTGCCAGCAGTTGATGGGAACAGATGCAGAGTCCTGGAGGGAATCATGCAGAACTCCCGAAAACTCGTAGAAGAAGGGGAGGAGGCATTTCATGGACCAAATGGGTTAGGGCCATCAGGAGAGCAGGCCTTAAAGAGTCAACAGACCAGTGCTGTTGGGGTCACTCAGAGCCTGAAGCAGAAGACAGGGAACCCGAAGGATCTTCTAGATAATGCTATGTGGTTTTTTGGCTTGGGGTTCTTGCAGAGAGCCTGCAGGCTAGACTTTATGTGGGGGTTCTCTGACACTTTTGCTGGTCTTTGGGACCAATTTCCTCCAACTGATTTGCCTTGTCCAACCTCACTCAATGTGGGGACTGGTGCCTGGCTTTATACCATTTGTTGTGCTCTGTTGGAGCAGTGAACCTGGGCGGACTCCTCCGCCCTTCAATAGGGAGAAGCAAGGATGGGCAGAAGATGAGTGGATGGGAATGGGAAGGATATATAGTAGGAGAAGAGGGATGATGTAGTGAGCTGGGAGGAAAGGAGGTTGGATATGAGGGGTGTTAATATATATTATATGAAAGAAAAAAAAATCCGTGGTTAAATCTGTGGGCAAGGGAGAATGAGAGCATTAATGTGTAGATCTGTTCAAAGGCTTCATGGGGCAGGATACAGAATCACTGAGGTCAGAGGTTGTTTTGGTTTTACTTGATTTTTCTATAACTTAAAATGTTCAGAGCTTTCTTGAATACATGTACCAACACATATATGAAAATTCTACACACACACACACACACACACACACACACAGACGAACACACACACATACATACTCAGAGAACATCATGCATCTATGGACCACGGAGTTCATACATAATCTGAAGTATATAATGACTGTACAAGTTAATGACCTTAACTCTCAAGTCAAATAATCAGACTAACTGAATGGAATTAAACAGCATATACTCATGTAGTGATGAAAAGAAATATATCTCTCTGGCAAATAAATGCAGATTAAATCTTTCAAAAGAGGAAGGCAACAAACAGTCCTATCGAATTATGACACTTAGGAATCACATCATTTGTAAAGTTCAGGCGTAGAATGAACTTTGTGCACAATAAATGCAAGTACTTTATAAGAAATGTGCATATAAAACCCCTGAGTACAGTTGTAAGCTGTCTTCCAGATGTGGTTGTACTAGCGATGACCTCTTCCCTCATCCATCCTCATCTCTGCACTATCCCAGAACAGAGTGATGCTAGTGAAAGTATTAACAAAGTTCACCTCCAGAAGACAGCCCTTCTAAAAATTAGCAGGATGTTTACGGTGATTATTTTGGTACTTCCAATACCCTTTGGGCACTGGAACTTATTATTGAATATCTGGCAACATTATCTGAAATGCACAACTAAACACTAGCTAGGCAACCTGAACCAACCAACAAATATGGAAAGTGACTTCTGGATATTTTTCTTTTCTCTACCCTACCTTCACCACCATGTAATAGTACATATACTGTTAAAAAACCAAGTTTAATAATTACATTCCCCAAGTGTGACCATTCTTATATAATAACAAAACAATCTTTAAAAAGTGTTGACAGCCCTTTATTTTTATAAATATAAAAAAGTTTTGCAAATATATGCTATATATATATATATATATATATATATATATATATCCTTACTCCACACCTTTACACCTTTCCTGGGACTCCTGACCTCTAGCCTAGGGTGGACTTTATTTATATATTTTTTCTTCTTTCTTCTTGCTCTGTAAACCTAGACAAAATAAGTCTTCAGCTACTATGAATGTGTTTTATTATATAGTTTCTTATATAGTTATATAGTTTACTTATATAGGTTACTTTTTCCAAAGCACCTTGATGAAACACCCTTTTCTGATATTGAAACTCTTTCTGGAGTTTCAATAGAGTTAGCAATTCAACTGAGTGGTACTGTTGTATAGAAAGTCACATTTGTTGTCATGTGTGCCAGTAACACTGCCCAGTTAAGGGTTAGAGATACCCATAGGACTTTCATAACACAAAATAAACAAAGAAAGCACGTCAGAGGCCACGACTATCAGACCCCACACAAGAGATATATGGGGGACAAATCTCTCAGGGCATTGCCATGTCAAGGAGTTAGATTTGTTGGAGCTGTACAAACAAATAAGCTGTCCAGCCTCATTAACTCCATAGAAGACACTGTGAGTCTTCTGTGATGGCTCTGGCCAACATTGCCATTATTCATTTGTCAGTTTATGCCTCCCTAGGTTGCTTCTAATTTCTGGCTATTATCAACGGAGCAGGAATAAACATGAATGACAAAGTATCTCTGTAGTAGGATCTAGATCCCCTGGGGTGTATGCCCAAAAATGGAATAGCTGCATCTTGAAAGAGTTCTATTCCCAGCTTCATAAAGAACTGCTACATTGATTTCCATAGTGGCTGTCCAAGTTAGCACTAAACCAGCAATGAATAAGTTTCCTAACATCCTTGTCAGAATAAGTTGTCATTAAAAAAAAAATTATCTTGACCATTCTGACTGGTGTAAGATAAAATCGCAAAGTAGTTTTGATTCACATTTTCCTGGTGATTAAGGATGTTCAACATTTCTTTAACAGTTTCTCAATATTTTAATCTTTAAAAGAATTCTGTAAGTCTATATTCTACTTTTTATTTTGGTTATTTGATTTCCTGATGTCCAGTTTATTTAGTTGACTATATATTTTTTACGAGAAACCTCAATCCATTTGGTATTGAGTTTTCTGAATAGTGATAAGTATTGGTTTATTTGCATTTCTACTACTTGCAGCCATATAGTTTGGGTAGCACCATTTTTGGAAGATGTTATCTTTTTCCCTGTGTAACTGTGGCTTCCTGTAAAAAGTCAGATATCCACAGGTCATAAATTTGGGTCTTCAATTTGAATACATTGATCAACATGTCTGTTTTTATTTCAATGCCATGCTGTTTTTAATTTATGTACCTCTGTAATACAATTTGATTTTGTATTTGCTTGACTTGTCTTGTAAATATCAGCCAGGCCCGTTTGAGTCGTGATGTTATTTAACTCCAGCATTTCCCCATTTAGTTTTGCCTCAATGACCTGTCTATTGACTACAGCAGTGTATCAAAGTTGCCTACTATTACTGTATGAAGGTTAGAATATGATTTTTGCTGTACCAGTGTTTCTTTTATGAACTTGGTTACTCTAGTGTTTGAAGCATAAACGTTTAGCTTTACAATATACTCCTGGAGTATTTATTTAATTAGTATGAAGTGTCCTTCTATATCTCTTCTGATTAGTATTGTTTTACAGTCTGTTTTATCAGATATTAAAATGGCTACGCCTGCATGCTTCTGGGAATGATTAGCTTGGAGTATCTCTTTTCATCCTGCACTGTAAGGTGATATCTATCCTTGATGGAAAGATGTGTTTCTCATACACAGAAGAATGATCAATCCTATTTTCTATTACAGTCTGTTAGTCTGTGTCATTTTATTGGAGAATTGAGTTCTCAAATAAATTAATAATTTATTAATAATTTATTAAAATTAATAAATTAATATGGAGTGTTAAGAATTAGCAATATCTATTGAATACTATTATGTTTTGTCATGGTGTAAAATGTATTTATCTTCTGATTATTTATTCTTTGCACTTTCTTTGGTGTGGTTAACTTCTTCAGACTGAAGTTTTCTTTCTAGTGCCTTCCATAGGGCTGGATTGGTAACTATATACTCTTTAAATTTGTTTTTGTTTTTTTCATGGAATATTTTTCTTTATTTGTTGATTGTGATTGATGGTTTTTCCACAGATCATAGTCTAAATTTGCATCTATAATCTCTCAGTGATTGTAATCAGTTGTCCAGGATCATTTTACTTTCAGAATCTCCATTGAGAAGGTAGGTGTTTTTATAATTGGTATACTTTTATATATTACTTGGTGTCTTTCCATTGCAGGTTTTAATATTGATTCTTTGTTCTGTACATTTAGTGTTTTGATATTTACATGTCACAGGGAACTTATTTTCTGGTATTGTGCACTCGGTGTTCTAGATCCTTCTTATAATTTCATGGACACCCACTGAAGGATTTCTTTATCTTCTCTCCTCCCCGGGAAGTAGCTAAGCTATGGGCCACCAGCTGAGCTCCAGGGAAGAGAGCTCAGGTCTGAGGGTCAAGGCAGGTATTCAGTCAGAGGCTGAGAGCCAGGAAAAGCAGAATTCCTAGAGACCATTAACAGTGGAACAGCTCAGTTTTTTGAAGCAATGATGGTCACATCTATAGGATAAAGGAAAAAGGGTCAATTTGCTATGGCAGTGTAGATGGGTTACCCCCATTTGTATGGCTCATAACCAGACTTAGGTGGTTGAATTGTCATTGGCTGGGGCCACAGTCCTGGAAGAGCCTCTTTTTCATAGACAGAGGTCTCACAGGGACCAGAGGAAGAGTCCTTATAAGGTTATATAGGGAGAAGAAAGGCCCCATCTGGGGCCCTTCCAGCTTCAGTGGTCAGGTAAACATTTACCAAGCTGCACACCTTTGAAGAGGCAGTGCCCTGCTGTGAAGGCAGGCAGCATAGGAGCTGGCTGGGATTTGTCAGAGTAAGAAAGAGGAGTAGCTGAAAGCCTTCTGTCTGCAGGGTGAGAATTCCAGGCTTCAAAGCATGCTTCAACCCACTCTTAGCTCTCAGACAATCCCACAAACTACATTTTTAGATTTTTGAAATTTTCTTCCATGATTTTGTTGAAAATATTTTCTGTGCCTTTAACCTGAATTTCTTCTGTTCCCTGTGTTTCTATTATTTTTAGTAAATTTCATTCTTTCATTGTGTCCTGGAATTCCTGGATATTTTGTGCCTGAATTTTTTTCTTTTTTAAGATTTAACATTTTCTCTGACTGAGCTATCCATTTCTTCTACTTTCCACCTTCAATGCCTGAGATTTAGTTTTTCATGTTTTAAACTCTGTTGGTAAGGCTTACCTCTGAGGTTTTGGTTTTACTTCCTAAATTCTTCCTTCCTAGTTGCATTTCAATTATGCTTGCCTTTAGTGATCCTGTTTCTATTTTCATGTCTTGATCTTTTTTCATTATCTCATTCCACTGCTCATTTGTGTTTTATAGACTTTTTAAAGGGGTTTACACATTTCCTATTTCAAGTCCTTGAACATGCTCATAATTTCTATTTTGCCTTTCTTATCTTATACCACAGTTACATTTCATATTCATGGCATACTTTCATATTATCATTTGGTTCTAGTAGAGGCATATTGTCTTGATTTTAATATTTGACTTTTGTGCTGGTGTCTAGACATCTGGGGTTGTGTTAACTGAGGTTATTCTAGGTGTTTATAGCTTGGATATTGCTTTGTTGTGTGTGTGATAGGGTATATAATACATTTATTTTTAGTTGTGTTTGATTTCTTCATACTGATTAAACACTATCTGGACTAGTGTATATTTCCATCATCAGTGTGTAATTCAAATAAAAGAATATTAAAGAAAAGGCTCACTAACAGATTGGGTCAACTGGAAGTGAGTATTCTAACTTGAAGACAAGGTAAGTAATTGGATGACTCAGTGAATAACAGAAAATGTCAAATCCAAAGAACTCAAGAATGGAACATGCAGCAACTCTTGAATATTATAAAAAAAATCAAGTCTTTAGGTAATAGTTATAGAAGAAGAGACCCAAATCATAGGCACAGAATGTAACTTACAACAAAATCAAAGAGGTAAACTTTCCTAATCTAAGGAAAGATATCTATCAAGATCAAGGAAGCATGCAAAATATCAAATAGATAGGATCAGAAAAAAATCTTCATGACACCTAATAATCAAAACATGAAGCATAAGAACAAAGAAAGGATATTAAAAGATACAAAGGACAACACCCACCATGTAACATAAAAGCAGGCTTATTAGAATAACATCTGAAATAATAAAGACTATTTACAGTAATCCCACAACCAACATCAACCTGAATGAAGGCTAGCTCAAGCATTTTCCCTAAAATCAGGATCAAGACATGATGTTATTCTCTCCATACCTATTTAATATACTACTTGATGTCTTAGCTATTGCAATAAGATAATTGAAGAAGATCCAGCAGATACAAATAGAATAGGAAGAAGCTTATAAATGCTTTCAGCAAAGTAAGAGGATATAAAATTAAAACACAAAAACTTTCCTATTTACAAATACACAGTAGCCTTTTAAAAGTCCGTGAGTAAATCTAATCAAGGAAGAATGACAGAATTATACAGCAAAAAGTTTAAAACACTGAAAATAAATTGAAGAAGATACCATAAGATAGACAGTTTTCCCATACTCTTGGATTGAAAGTTTTGCTATGTAAAAATGGTCATCTTAACAAAAGCAATCTACAGATTCAATTTGAACTTTAACAAAATTCCAAAGCAATTCTCAAAAGAAATTTAAAAAATAATCTTAATTTTCATATGGAAATATGAAAAGTACAAGATAACCAATAACAACTCTGAGCAACAACAACAAAAACAAAACCTGCTGGAGATCTGACCCCAAATTTCAAGTTAAACTACAGGGAAAAAGTAATAAAAAAGCATGGTACTCATGAAAAACTAACTCATACAAGAATAGAATAAAACTGAGGACCTACATCTAAATCATTTTGAAATCCCAGACATAATTCCACATGCCTATGGTCATCCGATTATTGACAAAGAGACTCAAAACACAGTGAAGAAAAGACAGCATCTTAACAAACAATGCTTGTTAAACTGGATGGTTACATGTAGAAGAATGCAAATGGATTCCTGTAATAGTAAGTTACAATTTTATACCCTCTATTTAGGGACAGACAAAAGAAATACAAATCTTCACCACTTTTACAAGAAGGCTTAAGATAGAAAGAGAGAAAGGTAGAAATCTTCACAGCCTCTTTTTAGGCTGTCCTAAGCTCAAATCTCTCCAAACTATTGTTCTCTTAGGAATTATCTCACTAACTAAGGGCAGCATCCAACCAGTCAACCACCAACCAACTCCCACCCCTACTCTCCAGACTTCAGACATTTTATGCCCTAAGCCAAAAATTCCCATAAATCCATGTGGCACAAAATCCCAAAGAAAAGCTACAGGTGCCAGAACAACTACATCCAACCAAATTATAACCACCTACTTCAAGCATTCAAATTCCAACTCATAACAAACTATACCACAGGTGGGGTGGGAATATGAACCTCTAGTGACTAACCAGTTAAACCAAGAAGCTTTTCTTAACATAAAAATTCCAGGTGTTCCTCTACGGATTCCTATTAATCACCCTGCACAAAACTCATCTCCATGATGAGAAGAGAAAGTAAAGAATATGGTTAAACTTATTTGCAAAAGAGAGGACTTTCTGAACAAGACACTGGAATCACAAGCATTAAGAGCAACAGTTAATAAATAAGTCCTCATGATGCTGAAAAGTACAGCAAAGAACACCACCTTTCTGGCAAATTGCCAGCCTAGAGACTATGAAGATATCTTAAATTATCCATCTGATAAAAGATTAATATGTAAAACATATAAATAACTAAAATAACTCATGGTATTTCTCAAAATATCACTATCTATACCATAGCGCAACTGGTAAATGAAAAATAATCATTGAGATACCTCTTTTTCATCTTGTATTGTAATGAAATGAGTCTAGAAATCAACAAGAGATACTTTAGACATTTTAGAAATATAGGTTTGATGAATAATGAATTTTGGATTAGAGTGGGTTATTAAAAATAAAAGAATTAAAAATTTGTGGAATAAGATGAAAATAAAAAACACACTATATAAGAATATATGACAGAGTTGGGAAGGGCTCTTGGGGCCCTACTACTTACTACTGAACTACAGATTATTGTTAAATTCAGGGAGATAGGTAGTTATGTACCCTCTGCTGAGCCCACTCGGCTCTGACAAGTAGCATCTAACTTATATAACACAGATGACTCTGGCTAAAATCAGTGGATCAGAAAAAAAACCAAACAGAAATGTGAGAAAGAGATTTATAGGGAAGAATCAGAGTTGGAAGGTAGTAGGAAGTAGGTAGAGTGTGGGAAGTGAGAATAGAGAGTATGCACTATGCATATGCTTAAAATTGTCAAAGAACACATCTAACTAATGAAATAAGAACATTTAGTTGAGGAAAAGGCAGCTTGTTCTAAGAGCATTGCTTACAACTAGGACTACCTATGCTGAAACATGAAAAAAAATCAAATTGGAAAACAAATGTTGTGCCAAAAGAAGGAAATAATAAAATTTAAAGTTGAAATGAATGAAATTAAGTCTCAAAGAACACTACAAAGTTTCAAGGGGAAAGCATTGATCTCCAGTAAAAAATCAGCACTGAGGATGTAGATTTGTGGAACACTTAAATAAGGTCCTGGGCTCTAAAGATCAACCCAGAAAAAAATCACCCTCAGATATACGGAGAAATCTTAACAAGATTAAGAAAAATAAAGAGGGAAAAAAGTATTAATACTATTTGAATGTAAAGAGGGATATTATAAGAGTCTCTACTAAACTCCATAGGAATATTAGAAATTATTTTCAAAACTTATAATCCATTTATATTTGGAATTCTGGAAGAAATTGATGCATTTACTGAAACATACCACCCACTGAAATTGAAACAAGAAAATAGAAAAAAAACTATAAATTTTAATAACAGCTAATGAGATTGGTACAGTCATAGTAATCTGACTGCAGGCCAGTGGATTATGTTGAACTGTAAAAATTATAGCATCACATCAGTTACAGACAAAACTGTTGACTGAACAGCAGGGCATCATGTTAAGCCAAATGAGTTTGACACAGAATAAAAGATGTTTTTTACTTCTATAAGTAGAAAATGAAAAAAAAAGTTTGGTATGATGATATGAATTCAGATTCAGAAGAACTATGGAACAGTGACTGATCGGTCAGAGATGGGTGTGTGTGTGTGTTTGTGTAGAGAATAGGACATGGTCGAAGAAACGCTGTTCATGGGAAAAGCAAGATTCGTGTGTTAACACAGAAAATACAGCTTTCACCTCAACTGGGGTAAGAGATAGCTTATTCTGGAGTCAGTTATAAATGACCATGGCCTAGTAACACAGGTCTGAATTACCCCAAACATCATGTTTAATGAGAGAACAGTTTCATAAAGTTTTTACCATATGGGAGCAATTCCAGTCATAAAAGATAAGTCAAGATGCCTTCAAATACACTAGCGGAAGCATAAGGTACATCTTGGATTTTGTCTGACAATATTGTTAAATGTTAGTGGAAGCTAAGGACCTGTTTGTACATTCTAAAAGGATTTATCTGATAAGCACAAGGATTTTAGATCACAAAGAGTGGTGGATAATAAATGGCTATTTAGAAAGCTAAGACAGCCTATGACAATTTGACCATGGACCTATAAAAGTCCAACTCTCCAAAATTATTTAAGTGCTAGTTAGATTTAGAAATGTATAATTTTGCTGTAGTATTTTTTTTCCTGAAAACTTTAGTTAATGTTCAACCATAGGACTATAAAAGCAAAGATTCTCAATATATAAAATTGAAATGTATCAATAAGAATATTAAAAACATTAAGAAGTCTATGAAGAAAAGGGGTCGTGTGAATGCTGTTTTGCTGGTGTGTTTTTTTGTTGTAGTTGTTTCTTTGGGAGTTTTGTTTTGGGTTTATTTTGCTTTGTGACAGTTTCTCTGTGCAGCCTCAGCTGTCCTTGCTCTTTAGACAAGGCTGACATCAAATCAGAGAGTAGCCTGCCTCTGCCTCCCAAGTGCTTGGATTAAAGGTATTTGCCACCAGCCGCCAGCTGAACACTGTTTTTGGAATGTAAATAAAGCATGGAAACAACAATTAAATACCAAATTTTCATTTTGCCTTGTGATTAATTAGGTATAATTAGAAGAAAACTTAATGTGTCAGAGAGGCACACATTTTTCCGTGTTTTTGTGTGTATCTGTGTGTGTGTGTGTGTGTGTGTGTGCGTGTGCGCATGTTGAAATAGACAAAGCACAGTAGGGAAAATCCATTGTGGTCTCAGTGATATTAGGAATACATCTACTTTACCTTAGAGAATTAGATAGGGGGTTGTCAGTGGCCAGGACAGTTGGAGGGACATATCAAACACACACTTGTCAGAGATTATAAAAATACATTTAGACTAGAGGAAAACATAATAGTTTTCACAACACTGTAAATGTAATTAGTGATGATACTTTTCTAAAATATGCCTTGTGTCTAAAATTCTATAATAATAAATACTAATTCATGCATATGTTAATTCTCAATTTTAATTTATGACTAATGTAGAATATTTCTAGACAACACATTGTATGGATTAAATAGGTAAAATTTTAGGTCCAGTAATTTAGGTTAATTAATTAACAAGATTCAAAAATAAACCAGGGAAAATTTTAATACAAATTGGATTGTTTTCCTTGTTAATAATGTGGATATAGTATTTCACAAACATAGGATAATTGTTAAAAGAGACATATCACAGATTTTTCCTTAGACTGTTTGTTGTAGAATAAACATTTTTTAGTTGATATACTATCATTTTTAACCAAGCCTAAAGGAAGAGTTCTTCCTTTTGGAAAATGAAAAAAAATCCTTTTTTACTTTTAACTGAAGAAACAAAAAAATTGACTATCAGTTTTCAACTTATTTTTTTCTATACCTCAAGGGAGGTAAATAGTTTTCAGAGTGTAAAGACAATAGAACAATTTAACTAATGAGGAGCTTTGAGAATTCAAACCCTGGGACATATGAAAATTTAAAAATTCTCCTGTTCCTTATCTCTCTGTCTCCAGTCTCTGTGTTGTAAAAACTCATCTAATTCTTTCATGAAGAGATAATGGAGAGCAAAACACTTCAGTAACAAATATTGAAAGAGCTGGTGTGCCCAAGTCAGGGCTGGTGGGGTAAGTATGGGAAGCAGAGAGGATGCATGCAGTGGGCTACATCCTTAAAAGAGTACAAACTGGAAAGTATCTATTTAGATTATTATTATACAGGCTTTGTGCTTCCAAGGCACTTCAGTTTTCATTAAGTCTTTTTTTCTAGATCTTATTCTGTTTCAATCTCTCCATCTTTGAAATATTGATTATTCTCTAATGTTATTTTCTGAAGCATTATCTTTTGTTCTCCACTCCTTTGTATGACTTGAAGACATTGGCAAGACTTCCTTCACCCAGTTTCATATTCCATAACTATTTATTAAAGATCCATTTCTATAACTATGATTTTCTGTTCATGTTGTATTATTCACTGTAAATAAAACTGAATTATTTTATTTAAATTAACCATTTTTACCTTCAAGTATACAAAATATTGGACGATAGCTCAATTGTAAATGATTTCTCCTCCAATATTTGTTTAAATTCCAACATTTGTATTTATATGGGTCCTAAAATTAAATAGGTAAAATGGAATTCCCCAAAAATACAAATGATGGGCAATACAATCAGGATCTCAGATTAATAAATAACATGAATTAAGCAGTGTTAGAGTGACATAAAGAAAACAAAGAAGACAGTACACGAAACTCATACTTTATCTCTGATGTCTTCATCCTCTGCTTCTGATTTCACTGCCCTTTCAAACTCCCAGCAAAGCCAGATCACTAACTGGTGGGGTAACTAGAAACTGTTCTCTAATTAAATTGTTTCACTCCTTATTATTTGATTTATGATCTCTGCCTAAACATTTCTATTTCAGAGAAGATGCTACTATTCACTCTCAAAGGACAAGTTATCTTGCAGGTATTTTGTTGCAAATTAAGCAATATCCTCATGCATTCATAATACCAAAACTTTCCATCATGGAAAATTTGGTAATTGATATATCATAAATCTGTCTTTTACCAATTTTATGATAATTTGGCTTACATTATCTTTCAAGACATGTAATCAGATTGATTAATTATATACTCTTACCATTAATGTTTCTGCTTTCACAACAATGTATTCCCACTCCTATCTGTGAACATATTAGCACATATGAAAATCCATTCCACCTGCTTTATTATGAAGATGGTGTGCTTTCTTGTTTTCTGCTCTCCTTTCTAGAGTTTGTATGTTCCTTTATCTTCTCAGAGACATTCACCTGGAAGCAATTGTTCAAAAGAAGGAACCACGGAAAACTTCCTTAATTAGAGGTGGAGTATGGTTTTCTGTAAGGAAACAAACCTGTTATATTTGCATTAATCAATACATCATCAATAGCTGCTGCTCCAGTTAAGAGGGTATTTTCAGTAATAGTTATAAATGATAATTTTTGTTATTTGTTTATATGTATATAATATTTATAAATATGTATTATGTTAATATATATATATATACATATACATATACATATATATATATATATATATATATATATATATATATATATATATATATTTTAAAGGAACTTGAAGAAAGAGTTCAACTTCTAAGCCACAGCTCAAAATTTATTTTTGGAATTCTGTGTACCGAAAATGATCATCATAAGAGAGTACATTGATATTAACAAAAATGGTATAATAATGACAACAGACACCCATTGAAAATATACTATTTACAAAGCACTTTTAAAGACCAAACACAATAATAGCAGTCATTATCACTTAAGAAAAACAACTAAGAACTCTGAGGAACAAATCTTTGAAGATTACCTTATTGAGGAAAATCTCATTTAGTGACCATTATTGTGCTACTAAAAATAAATTATTAAAGTTATAATGAAAACATAATGAAATAACTTCAAATATTTTGGAGGATTTATAAAAGAATAAATTTTCTATAAGATTGCAGGTAGAAAAATTCCTTTAACAGCCAGTCTAGATGAGAAAGGATAGAGATATTTTGCTGAATTAAAAATAATAATTAAACACATTTAAAAAATGGTCTGCTGGGCAGTGATGGCACACATTTTAATTCCAGCACTTGGGAGGCTGACGCAAGCAGATCTCTGTGAGTTCAAGGCCAGCCTGGTCTACAGAGTGAGTTACAGGACAGCCAGAGTTACAACAGAGAAACCCTGTCTCAAAAAATAATCAAACAAGAATAAAGCAGAAAGTAAGAAAGGAAAGAAGGAAAGAGAGAGGGAGGGAGGGAAGGAAGGAAGAAAGGAGGAAGGAAGGAAAAAAGAGAAAGAGAGAGAAAATAAAAATAATAAATAAAAATCTCTTGATTAAATACATGACAGTTGTTGTTAGAAGGCATGTTTCCAAGGGTTATTTTGTGACTTCTTGGTGGCTATTATTTGAAAACTGTCCTTACATCATCTCTGGCAGATACGTAAGATATATGGAAACAGAAAACCACACGCTGAGATCAGAATTTCTCATCCTGGGTCTCTCGGATGATCCTGAACTGCAGCCCATTCTCTTTGGACTGTTCCTGTCCATGTACCTGACCACAGTGCTTGGGAACCTGCTCATCATATTGGCTGTCATCTCTGACTCTCACCTCCACAACCCCATGTACTTCTTCCTCTCCAATCTGTCCTTTGTTGACATCTGTTTCATCTCAACAACAATACCAAAGATGCTGGTGAACATGCAATCACAGAGAAAGGACATCTCCTATATAGAATGCCTTACACAGGTATTCTTTTTTAATACTTTTGCTGGAATGGATAATTTTTTACTGACTTTAATGGCCTATGATCGCTTTGTAGCCATCTGTCACCCTCTCAACTACACTGTTATCATGAATCCTTGGATGTGTGCCCTTCTGGTCCTGATCTTTTGGATCATCATGGTCTGGGTCTCCCTGATTCATATTCTATTAATGAATGAACTGAACTTCTCCAGAGGAACTAAAATTCCACATTTCTTCTGTGAGCTGGCTCAAGTCCTCAGAGTAGCCAACTCTGACACTCACATCAACAATGTCTTTATGTATGTGGTGACTTCCCTCCTAGGTGTGATTCCTATGGCAGGAATCCTTATGTCTTACTCACAGATTGTCTCATCCTTACTAAGGATGTCCTCTACTGTGAATAAGTACAAAGCCTTTTCTACCTGTGGCTCTCACCTCTGTGTGGTCTCCTTGTTCTATGGGACAGGATTTGGGGTTTACTTCAGCTCGTCTCCACTCCATTCTTCTCAGAAAAGAATGGTTGCCTCATTAATGTACACTGTAATGAGCCCCATGCTGAACCCCTTCATCTATAGCCTGAGGAACAAGGATGTGAAGGGTGCCCTTGGAGAACTTTTCATCAGAGTTTCCTCTTGTCCATCGTAGATCATTGACATCAGAACTAAATTCATGCTGAGAACTCTAAGACAAATTTTATGATGATGCCTATCCTTGGTCTTTTCCCATTATAGAACAGATGCTTAATTTACACTATTCTGGAAGTATAGTGTAAAGTAACATAATTTTACATTTGTGTTCTTTTAAAAGAAAATGTTTTAATTCTACATGCATGGTGTTTAAAGTGTGTTATTGTTCTTATAGTCCTTCTTGATATTTTAAATTTGATGTCAATTAAGGCTCATGAGTTCATATGAGTTCATAAAACATTTTTGGAAGGTAAATGTTTTTCATCTTGTTTTGATAGTATTCTTGTTTTACCTAAAACAAATGATATGAAAATACTATCGTCAATGCTGCTATCATATCAGTTCAGTGCTCATCATTTAGGACATGTGATTTCATCCTGAAAACAGTATTTTATTTTTTCTTTTTTATATTTATTTTTCAATTATAGTTTAATTACATTTCGTCTTTTCCTTTCCTTCCTTAAAATCTCCTATAACACACCTCCCATTTCTCCTTCAAATTAATTGTCTCTTGATTTACTAATTGTTACTTACAAGCATATAAGTGCATGCATATACATATGTATCCCTAAATATAATCTATTCAGCACATAGAATGTCATAAAATTGTACATATATCTTCAGGGATGTCTATTTGATACTAGTGTGTTCTTCCCTGGGGAAGACTATCTCTCTTAAATTTTCTCAGTTGTCCATAGTTACAGAAATACTGTGTAGTTTGGCATATTTATTGGCATCATCTTTGTTCATCTATATTGGGTAGCCATGTTGGTGAGATTTTATGGGTATCGATTCTGATATTACTAAGAGATACAATGTTACAAAAAACCCTGATACTATGGCTCTCATAATGTCTTCTTACCCTCTTCCACAATGTTTGCTGAACTTTAGGTTTGGGATTGTATTGTAGATGTACCCTTTGGGAATGGATTCCACAACCCTAAAATTGGTTGTGATTTTCGGTGTGAACTCTGTCTATTGCAAAGAGGAGTTTCCTTGATATGGAATGAAGACTACATTTATTTGTAAGTATAAGGCGAATGTTTATAGATTCTTGTTAGGGATTACTGTGGTTTAGTAAAATTAGTGGTTGTTGAATCTTCTTTAATATCATTGGACCAAAAGGTAATATGCAACCTTCCAACAGGGGTAGACAAACCACCGTTCTAGCCAGCTATGACTCTTGGGAATCACATTGATGACTGCCATGGAATAATAACCTTAGGTGTACAAAAGTGTCATGAATACTTTTGCAGTAACCACAGTTCTCTCTTCGAACTTAAGACCTGCTCAACAAGAGGAAAACCATGGCTGAAACAGGAAATCTAATAATTGTGCAGTGCCAGCATGATCATGGTTTCTTAGTTTTATAATTATTGGGGAAGGATCTGAGATTGTGATAGACTGTAATTTAAGCCTAACACTCAATCTTTACTATGCAATGGCAATGACAATGATGATTGTGGCTTTAATAGGGAACCACCATATAGTTGTTTTGTAACTGTTTTCTTTACTGTAATACATTTTTTTATTTATTTTTTGTTCAGTTTTTTAGTCTGTTCTGTAGAAATTTTCAGATTGTATCCTACAAAATCTCTAGTCTTTTAGCTGTTATCCAATCTCAAGGTTACTATTTGCCAACAGTTTTATCAATTATACAAGTTGTACTTTTACTTGCCATGAAGCAATCTATTGTATGAACTTGACATTTGATGCTTATCAGAGCCACCTTTGCAAGTGTTTTCAATAACTATGGCAGTTTACTGTGTTCAAAAGATTGTCTATTGATAAGTGTACACATACTGTAGAAGAGTTACTTGGAGTTTTTGCTGTCTTAGTTTTTTGACTAGCATGTGTTTAACACCTTCCTCTCATACTCTGAGTCACTTTACTCTGCATGATGTCTAACTTAAGATCTATATATAAGAAAATACATGTCTTGTCTTTCTATCTCTTTCTAATTTCAGATGACCTACTGACAAGGTGGTTCATCCATGTTGGAGCAAACATATTATTTTATTTATGTGCTTGTGTATTTTTGCCTTATCTATATCGTATTTGTCTATGCATCTTATAACAAACTCATAAATCAATACACAGCTAAAAAAAATCTGTCAAGATAATGAGAACTTACAAAAATCTTGATGTGCTATTTAATATTCACCAGACAGCCATAAATGAGACTACCAAATGTTATGTTCTTTTTTTCCTCGTTTTTAAGGAAATTGTATATGACGTTTTCTATAATTATTAATTTATTTTGTCAACAACATTCAAATATTTTCTATATTTGAGAAATATTGTTGTCTACTATATATTTTATACTTTTAAAAGTGATACAGCAATATTCAAGGACAGTTTTTAATTTGTGTTATCTTTATGATTAGCAAATTAGTTATGTTTAATAATATTTTCTGCGTCTTTTATTTGTTTATCTTCTTTTTAGAATTTTCTGATCAGAGCGTTTGTTGATTTTAGGCAGATTATATATTTTCTCACAATTGGGTTGTGTGATTTTTAAATATTTTTGTATTGAATCCTTAACGAATAAATCATTTCAAAATAAATTCTTATCTTGCATAGTATCCTTTTCTTTTTATGGTAAAGGTACTCAGAGTATTTCTAAGTGTATTTTAATGCTTTTATTAGACTATATTAATTATAGATAAACTGGATTTCATAATGAAATTTTCCTGTGTGTATAAAATGTATTTCAATCTTATTCCTCCCCTTAACCCTCTAAATTCACTTCTGTCGATCCCATTCTTCCAGGTGTCTTTTTTTTCGTGTGTGTGTGTGTGTGTGTGTGTGTGTGTGTGTTTTGTTTTTGTTTTCTTTCTTTTTTTTTTTTGTAACCCATTAAGTTCATTAGGTTGTTTACAGGAACTTGTGGAATGTACAAATGGCCTACTGCTGGAAATATATTTTTTTCTCCCATGAACTGTAACTTCAGAGAGAAGTCAGGTCTATGAGACATTTTTGCTTCCCTGACGAGGTTTGACAGGCACAGGTTTTGTGCAGGTGCTATGTAGTTAGCCACACCTGCTAAGAGTACAAGAGTCCAATAGCTGTGTCATACCTGGAAGCCAGCATTCCATGCCACCACCACCCTAGTTTTCTCTGGGTCTACATCTTCTTCCAGAATGTTCTCTGAGTTGTAGGGGGAGTATATGGATGTTTCACCTGTTCTTGGATGTTCATACCTGATATAGTAAATCAGAAAAAAAAATCATAATTCCATGGATGGAGAAGTCAACATTCCCTAGTAGGGAAGCTACTGTTGTCATTTTTCCCTAAAAAGACAAACTACTTTCTTATTGTCTGACTTGATACCCATGGAATAATGTAGCTGTCATCTATGGTGAGGAAAGCTTCTGTTTGGAAGTGATCAGATGTGAGAGCAGAAACTCAAAACTTCCAGAAGCATGGTGTAGGTTGCCTCTTCCCTCTGAAAATTGTTCTTCAGTAAAATGAAGATATTACTTTTATCCAGTCTCACTTTGAACGTGCATTTCTGTCTGCATCTTTGGAACATTCCTATGAACTGATCATCTCTATCACTTACCTTCCCACTCAGCTCCCTCTCTAACAACATTCACATTCAGTAATGGCCTGAACCAATATCAAAGACTATTCCTACATTTGTGCTTTCACTATTATTGCTCTTAATTCTTCAATCTATTCTTTCCTTTTCGTTTCTTCATGGTGTGGGGACATCTAATCTGATTCTTCTACATGTAAATGTTCTACTTTTCTATTACTTTTACTAATTAGACTGTCCTTTACTCGATACGTCATTAATATTTCTGTCAGAAAGCAATCAAATAATCAAATGAATTTATAAATATATTTCTGGGAACCTAACCAAGGACATTTTTATTTTTAAATAATTATTAAGATGTATTAATTATATAAATTAACTGTGAAATTTTTATGTTTGCATTTTTAATTTATATATTTATTAATTCATAATCACATATTTAATGAACTTGTCCACCTTTTTATGTTTTCTTCTTTCACCTCTTTCCCTACTGTCTATTGGAAATTTCTGTTGATTAAAGAGATGCCATGCCTGTCCATGTGTCTGTCTTATTTTGCTTAAAATCTTGATGTCCATTTGTATTTACTTTCTAGCATTCCATTATATTTCATGTCTGTTTAGATTCCATTTTGCAAATATATGCCTTGATTTTTATTTCCACTAACTTATTAATGAGAATTTAGACTGATGTTATATATTGGCTATTTTATAGCACGTAAGAATAAGCATAGTTATACAGTTATCTATTTGTATGCTGAGATCATTTTCTTCAGATACATAACCAGGGATGCTATAGATGGTTCCTACAATAGTTCTATTTTGAATTGTTATGTGAAAATGTGTGTGTGTGTGTGTGTGTGTGTATGTGATACAGAGAGAGAGAGAGAGAGAGAGAGAGAGAGAGAGAGAGAGAGAGAAAGAGGAGACCTCTCTAGCATTTTCCTAATGACAATATTCCTTTATATTCTTTTCTTCAGTTTATACGTTTCTGAATGTGTATATTATTTCAATATTTTTTAAATTTATGTAGATTTTGTATTGGAATATCTAAGAAGAAGAAGAGACCCTAGTACAGTTTTATAATTGACATTTATTAATTACTCAGAATGTTTAATGATTGCATGCATAAATGGGGTTTGAGCATATCAAGCCCTAATCTCCCTTTCTCATTACCTCCTCCTGTTTGTATCCCCACATTCCAAAGTCTTCTTTCCAGCATTGTTTGCAAATTTGGCCCGTTGCAACAATGCGCTTTAATATGTCAGTTATGTAATTGATTGACAAGCAATTATGTAGGAAGGATTCCAGAATTTCCTAGCTGGCTAATTTGAGCTGCAGTCAAAACCGTATTAGTAGAAGACATATATCAAAGTGTTCAGATGGTAGTAACACAAGTTCAGACATTTAAAACAATATCCTCAAGTTAGAAAGACAACAGTAGAAACACACAGAAGCTCTCAATGGCACAACCCAAACTGGCAGAGTAACACAAAGGGAATGAAATTCTCAATGAAGCCATACAGATGCATAATTCTGTTTTGCAAAAATGTAGTTTAAGTCTGTGATCTGAATAGCAAGGCTGGATGAGAGGGTAGCAGGTGCTTCAGTACCTAGAGCATCTTATATGCTCTGATAGGAAGAATCTGAAGAAGACCTTTCTATTCATAATTATTTTAGCAGTGGCAAAAACCTTTATTTTTTATAAACCCAAGATTCAGTTACTTCCTTTCACTGTCTGAGCAAGCCCCTTCTCCTATCAACAATAGCCAGTATGAGACTATAAAACTGACTGATTTTAGATCAAAGTTCACAGTCATAAATTTATGTAGTAAGAAGGATGATCTATTATGTGGCTAGAAGTGTAATGAACTTCTATAAAATCCATGTTTAAGTGATTTCTCAGGAAATTGGAATTTCACCTACCTCAAGATCCAATCATTCCATTCCAGGGCATATACCTAAAGAAGGTTCTGTCCTACCACAAGGACACTTGGTTCAACTATGTTCATATCAGCTTTGTTCATAATTGCCAGAAATTGGAAATATCCTAGATATTCCTCACATAAGAATAGATAAAGAAATTGTGGTATATTTACACAATGGAGTACTACTAGGCTATTTTTAAAAAATGACTACAGTTACTAACTGTTCAGCAAAGGACAATGGCGCTACAAATCACAGACCCTGAAAGACTGAACAACAAGGAGACACTTGGTTGTGACACAGGATTCTCCCTGGTATGTGTGGCGGTAGGTGGAACACATGACATGGGTGGTTAGGAGATGATAGGAATGGGAGGAGGGGAGGCCAGGTGTGGGGAGAGGAAAGGAGGGAGGGAGTGTATGGAGGGACAGCCAGAAATGAGGGACATTGAGAGGGGCATCTGGATACAAAGGGCAATAAAAATTCACTGAAGCCCGTGATGCTTCACAAGGACCTCTATCACTGGGGGTTGGGGAACTTGAACAGGCCATCTCCTGTAGCCAGCAAGGCTCCCAGTTAAAGAATTGGGACACCACCAGAACACAAAACCTTCAACCTATAACCCATCCTCTCTACACCACCTACTGTTACAATGGGAGGGCAGAACCACATGCCAAAAGAGAGAACCCATGCCTGATTCTGAAGGGTAGACCCTGAAATAAAGACTAGATAGGCAGAAGATGATTTCTAATGATATCATGTTCTAGTCATAGATCTATATCTAGTTCAGTCTCCAACAGAGATGCTTCGGCCAGCAGCTGATGGGAACAGATACAGAGTCTTAGAGACAAATATCATGCAGGATTCCAGAAAACTCATAGAAAAAGGGGAGAAGGAAACTCTTTCTGGATTTTCAATAGAGTTACCAATTCAACTGAGTGGCACTGCCTTATAGAAATACACCTCTGTTGTCATGTATGTCAGTACACTGCCCAGTGAGGGGTTAGAGATACCCATAGGACTTTCATAACACAAAATAAACAAGGAAAGCACATCAGAGGCCACCACTATCAGATCCCACACAAGAGGTATATGGGGACAAATCTCTCAGGGCATTGCCATGCCAAGGAGTTAGATTCATTGGAGCTGTACAAATGAATAAGCTGTCCAGCCTCATTAACTCCATAGAAGACACTGTGAGTCTTCTGTGATGGCTCTGGCCAACATTGCCATTATTCATTTGTCAGTTTATGCCTCCCTAGGTTGCTTCCAATTTCTGGCTATTATCAATGGAGCAGGAATAAACATGGATGACCAAGTATCTCTGTAGTAGGATCTAGATCCCCAGGGGTGTATGCCCAAAAGTGGAATAGTTGCATCATGAAAGAGTTCTATTCCCAGCTTCATAAAGAACTGCTACATTGATTTCCACAGTGGCTGTCCAAGTTAGCACTAAACCAGCAATGAATAAGTTTCCTAACATCCTCGTCAGCATAAGCTATCATTCAAAAGAAAAATTATCTTGACCATTCTGACTGGTGTAAGATAAAATCACAAAGTAGTTTCGATCTGCATTTCCCCAGTGACTAAGGATGTTCAACATTTCTTTAATAGTTTCTCAATGTTGTAAACTTTAAAGAATTCTCTAAGTCTATACTCGACTTTTGGTTTTGGTTATTTGATTTCCCAGTGTCCAGTTTATTTAGTTCTTTATATGTTTTATATGTGAAACCTCCATTGGATGTTTGATTTCTAATTAACTCTCCCTTACTGTATCCGGTCACATTACCAGAATGATGGTATCCTTTGCTATTCAGAGGCTTTTCAGTTTCATTAGGTTCTATCTACTAATTGTTGGTCTTAGTAACTGTATTACAACTACGTTCAGAAAGTCTTTCACTGCTCCAATGCATACAAGACTATTTACCAATTTCTCTTCCATCATATTTGGGGTATCTGGCCTTATATTGAGGTCTCGATCCATTTGGAATTGAGTTTTGTGAAGGGTGATAAGTATTAATGCATTTGCATTTCTACTACTTGCAGCCATCTAGTTTGACCAGCACCTTCTGTTGAAGATGCTATCTTTTCCTCTGTGCATTTGTGGCTTCTTGTAAAAAGTGAGGTATCTATAGGTTGTAAGTTTGTGTCTTCAATTTGAATACATTAATTAACATGTCTGTTTTTATTTCATTGCTATGATGTGTTTAATTTATGTACCTCTGTAATATAACTTGATTTTGTATTTGCATGACTTGTCTTGTAAATACCATTGAGGCTTGTTTGAGTCATGATGTTATTTAACTCCGTCATTTCCCCATTAATTTTTGTCTATTGACTAGAGCAGTGTATCTAAGTCACCTACTATTACTGTATGAAGGTTAGAATATGATCTTAGGTATACTAGTGTTTCTTTTATGAACTTGGTTACCCTAGTGTTTGAAGCATGAATGTTTAGTTTTGCAATATACTCTTGGAGTTTTCATTTAATCAGTATTTAGTGTCCTTCTATATCTCTTCTTGATTAATTTTGTTTGCAGTCTATTTTATCAGATATTAAAATGGGTATACCTGCTTGCTTCTGGGAATGATTTGTT
This sequence comes from Cricetomys ansorgei, assembly GCA_026225945.1. Lineage (NCBI taxonomy): Eukaryota > Metazoa > Chordata > Mammalia > Rodentia > Nesomyidae > Cricetomys > Cricetomys ansorgei. The sequence goes on from JAMJFZ010002981.1 coordinate 20,200,560, forward strand.
TCGAGTGTCTCTTTTCATCTTGTACTCTAAGGTGATATCTATCCATGATGGAAAGATGTGTTTCTCGTGTACAGCCGAATGATCAATCCTGTTTTCCATTTCAGTCTGTTAGTCTGTCATTTTATTGGAGAACTGAGAACATTAATATGGAGAGTTACGAATTAGCAGTATCTATTGAATACTATTATCTTTTGTCATGGTGTAAAATTTTTTCCTCTTCTGATTATTTATTCCTTGCACTTCCTTTGGTATGGTTTACTTTTTCAGACCGAAGTTTTTCTTCTAGTGCCTTCCATAGGGCTGGATTGGTAACTTTATATTGTTTAAATTTTTTTTCAAGCGATATTTTTTCTTCATTCATTGATTGTGATTGATAGTTTTTTGGCAGATAGTAGTCTAGATTTGCATCTATAATCTCTCAGAAATTGTAATCAGTTGTCCAGGATTATTTTGCTTTCAGAGTCTCCATTGAGAAGCAAGGTGTTTTTTATAATTGGTATACTTTTATATGTTACTTAGTCTTTTTCCCTTGCTGGTTTTAATATTGATTCTTTGTTCTGTACATTTAGTATTTTGATATTTGCATGTCACTGGGAACTTATTTTCTGGTATTGTGCACTTGGTTTTCTAGATACTTCTTATAATTTTAGACACCCACTGAAAGATTTCTTTTTCTGCTCTCCTCCCTGGGAAGTAGCCAACCTGTGGGCCATCAGCTGAGCTCAAAGGAAGAGAGCTCAGGTCTGAGGGCCCAGGCAGGTATTCGCTATGTCAGAGGCTGAGAGCCAGGAAAAGCAGAATTCCTGGGAGACCATTGTCAGTGAACCAGCTCAGATTTTTGGAGCAAGGATGGTCACATCTATAGGATAAAGGAAAAGTCAGTTGGCTGAGGCAGTGTGGATGGGGCAGCCCGAATTTGTATATGGAGGACTTATAACCAGACTTAGGTGGTTGTATTATCATTGGCTGTGGCCAAAGTCCTGGTTGAGCCTCTTTTGCATAGACAGAGATCTCACCGGGACAAGAGGAAGAGTCCTTATAAGGTTATATAGGGAGAAGAAAGGCCCCATTTGGGGCCTTTCCAGCATCAATGGTCAGGTAAACATTTACCAAGCTGCATACCTTTGAAGAGGCAGTGCCCTGCTGTAAAGGCAGGTAGCATAGGAGCTGGCTGGGATTTGTCAGAGTAAGATAGAGGAGTAGCTGAAAGCCTTCTGTCTGCAGGGTGAGAATTCCAGGCTTCAGAGCATGTTTCAACCCCCTCTTAGCTCTCAGACAGTCCCACAACCTACATTTTTAGATTTTTGATCATGAAAAAACTAACTCATACAAGAATGGAGTAAAACTGAGGACCCACATGTAAATCATTTTGAAATCCCATACATAATTCCACACGTCTATGGTCATCTGATTTTTGACAAAGAGACTCAAAACACACAGTGGCTAAAAGACAGTATATTAACAATCAATCCTCATTAAACTGGATGGCTACATGTAGAAGAATGCAAATGGATTCCTATAACTGTTAGCTACAATTTTTTACCCTCTATTTAGGGAAGGACAAAGGAAATAGAAATCTTCACCACTTTTACAAGAAGGCTTAAGATAGAAAGAAAGGTAGAAATCTTCACAGCCTCTTTTTAGGCTGTCCTAAGCTCAAATCTCTCCAACTTTTGTTCTCTTAGGAATTATCTCACTAACTAAGGACAGCACCCAACCAGTCAACCACCAACCAACTCCCACCCCTACTCTCCAGACTTCAGACATTTTATGTCCTAAGCCAAAAATTCCCATAAATCCATGTGGCACAAAATCCCAAAGAAAAGCTACAGGTGCCAGAACAACTACATCCAACCAAATTATAACCACCTACTTCAAGCATTCAAATTCCAACTCATAACAAACTTTACCACAGGTGGGGTGGGAATATGAACCTCTAGTGACTAGCCAGTTAAACCAAGAAGCTTTTCTTAACATAAAAATTCCAGGTGTTCCTCTACGGATTCCTATTAATCACCCTGCAAAAATCTCATCTCCATGATGAGAAGAGAAAGTAAAGAATATGGTTAAACTTATTTGCAAAAGAGAGGACTTTCTGAACAAGACACTGGAATCACAAGCATTAAGAGCAACAGTTAATAAATAAGTCCTCATGATGCTGAAAAGTACAGCAAAGAACACCACCTTTCTGGCAAATTGCCAGCCTAGAGACTATGAAGATATCTTAAATTATCCATCTGATAAAAGATTAATATGTAAAACATATAAATAACTAAAATAACTCATGGTACTTTCTCAAAACATCACTATCTATACCATAGCGCAACTGGTAAATGAAAACTAATCATTGAGATACCTCTTTTTCATCTTGTATTGTAATGAAATGAGTCTAGAAATCAACAAGAGATACTTTAGACATTTTAGAAATATAGGTTTGATGAATAATGAATTTTGGATTAGAGTGGGTTATTAAAAATAAAAGAATTAAAAATTTGTGGAATAAGATGAAAATAAAAAACACACTATATAAGAATATATGACAGAGTTGGGAAGGGCTCTTGGGGCCCTACTACTTACTACTGAACTGCAGATTATTGTTAAATTCAGGGAGATAGGTAGTTATGTACCCTCTACTGAGCCCAGTCGGCTCTGACAAGTAGCATCTAACTTATATAACACAGATGACTCTGGCTAAAATCAGTGGATCAGAAAAAAAACCAAACAGAAATGTGAGAAAGAGATTTATAGGGAAGAATCAGAGTTGGAAGGTAGTAGGAAGTAGGTAGAGTGTGGGAAGTTAGAATAGAGAGTATGCACTATGCATATGCTAAAAATTGTCAAAGAACACATTTAATTAATGAAATAAGAACATTTAGTTTAGGAAAAGGCAGTTTGTTCTAAGAGCATTGCTTATAACTAGGACTACCTATGCTGAAATATGAAAAAAAAATCAAATTGGAAAACAAATGATGTGCCAAAAGAAGGAAATAATAAAATTTAAAGTTGAAATGAATGAAATTAAGTCTCAAAGAACACTACAAAGTTTCAAGGGGAAAGCATTGATCTCCAGTACAAAGTCAGCACTGAGGATGTAGATTTGTGGAACACTTAAATAAGGTCCTGGGCTCTAAAGATCAACCCAGAAAAAAAAGCACCCACAGATATACGGAGAAATCTTAACAAAACAAACAAAAATAAAGAGAGAAAAAAATGTTAATACAATTTGAGTGTAAACGGGGATATTATAAGAGGCTCTACTAAATTCCGTAGAAATATTAGAAATTATTTTCAAAAATCATAATCCATTTATATTTAGAAATCAGGAAGAAATTGGTGCACCCACTCAAACTAAAACAAGAGAATAGAAAGAAACACTATAAATTTTGGTAACAACTGATGAGATTGATGCAGTAAGAAAATGCCAACTACAGACCAGTGGAATATGTCAAACCATAAAAATTTTAACATCACATCTGCTGCACACAAAAATGTAGATTAACGGCAGGGCATCATCTTAAGCCAAATGAGTTAGACACAAAGTAAATGATGTTGTTTTTTACTTCTGTAAGTAGAAAATGAAAAAAAACAAAGGATGATATGAACTCAAAATCAGAAGAACTATGGAAGGGTGACTAATAGGTCAGAGATGTGTGTGTGTGTGTGTGTGTGTGTGTTTGTGTGTGTGTGTGTGTGTAGAAAATAGGATATGGTGGAAGAAAGGGTGTTCATGGGAAAAGCAACGTTTGTGTGTTAACACAGAAGTTGCAGCTCTCAAATCAAAGGGGATAAGAGATAGCTTATTTTGGAGTCAGTAATAAATGATCATGGCCTAGTAACACAGGTCTGCATTACCCCAAATATCATGTTTAATGTGAGAACAGTTTCATAAAGTTTTTACCATATGAGAGCAATTCCAGTCATAAAAGATAAGTCAAGATGCTTTCAAATACACTAGCGGAAGCATAAGGTACATCTTGGATTTTGTCTAACAATATTGTTAAATGTTAGTGGAAGCTAAGGACCTGTTTGTACATTCAAAAAGGATTTATCTGATAAACACAAGGATGTTAGATCACAAAGAGTGGTGGATAATAAATGGCTATTTAGAAAGCTAAGACAGCCTATGACAATTTGACCATGGACCTATAAAAGTCCAACTCTCCAAAATTATTTAAGTGCTAGTCAGATTTATAAACATATAATTTTGGTGCAGCTTTTTTTTCCTTTTTTTCAACCATAGGACTATAAAAGTAAAGGTTCTCAATATAAAAAACTGAAATGTATCAATAAGAATTATTAAAAACGTTTAGAAGTCTATGAAGAAAAGGGGTCGTGTGAATGCTGTTTTGCTAGTTTGTTTGTTGTAGTTGTTTCTTTGGGAGTTTTCTTTTGGGTTTTATTTTATTTTGTGACAGTTTCTCTGTGTAGTCTCAGCTGTCCTTGCTCTTTAGACAAGGCTGACATCAAATCAGAGATTAGCCTGCCTCTGCCTCCCTGATCAAAGGTATTTGCCACCAGCCGCCAGCTGAACACTGTTTTTGGAATGTAAATAAAACAGGAAAACAACAATTAAATACCAAATTTTCGTTTTGTCTTGTGATTAATTAGGTATAATTAGAAGAATAATTAAAGTGTCAGAGAGGCACATATCCGCCCGTGTTTTTGTGTGTGTGTGTGTGTGTGTGTGTGTGTGTGTGTGTGTGTGTTGAAATAGACAAAGCACAGTAGGTAAAATCCAATGTGGTCTCACTGATATTTGGCATATATCTACTTTATCTTAGAGAATTAGATAGGGGGTTATCAGTGGCCAGGACAGTTGGAGGGACATATCAAACACACACTTGTTAGAGATTACAAAGTTATATTTAGACTAGTTGAAAGCATAATAGTTTTCACAGCACTGTAAATGTAATTAATGATGGTATGTTTCTAAACTATGGCGTGTGTCAAATAATCTATAATAATAAATAATAATTTCATGTACATGTTAATTCTCAATTTTAATTTATGACTAATGTAAAATACTTCTAGACAACATATTGTATGGAATAAATAGATAAGATTTTAGGTCAAGATAATTAATTAACAGGATTCAAAAATAAACCAGGGAAAATTTTAATACAAAGTGGATTGGTTTCCTTTTTAACAATGTGGATATAGTATTTCTCAAACATAGGATAATTTTTGAAGGAGACATGTCATATTTTTCCTTGGATTGTTTGTTGTAAAATTAACATTTTTGGGTGACATAATATCGTTTTTCACCAAACCTGAAGAATGAGTTCTTTTTTTGGAAAATAAATCAATCCTCTTTTGCTATTAACTGAATAAACACAAAATTGACTATCAATTTTAACTTACTTTTTCTATACCTCAAGGGAGGTGAACAGTTTTGAGAGTGAAAATACAATAGAACAATTTAACTAATGAGGAGCTTTGAGAATTCAAACCCTGGGACATATGAAAATTTAATAATTCTCATTTTCCTTATCTCTCTTTCTCCAGTCTCTGTGTTTTAAAAACTCATCTGATTCTTCTGTGAACAGATAATGGAAAACAAAGCACTTCAGTAACAAATACTGAAAGAGCTGTGTGCCCAATTCAGGGCTGGTGGGGTAAGTATGGGAAGCAGAGAGGATGGGTATAATGGGCTACATCCTTAGAAGAGTACAAACTGGAAAGTATCTATTAAGATTATTATTATTATACAGACCCTGGTCTTAAAGGAACTTAATTTTTCATTAACTCTTTTTTTTAGATATTATTCTGTTTCAATCTCTCCATCTTTTAATATTGATTATTTTCAAATGTTATTTTCTGAAGGTATCTATTTGCTCTCCATTACTTTGTATGACTTGTAGAGGTTTGCAAGATTTCCTTCACTCAGTTTCATATTCCATAACTATTTAATCAAGATCCATTTCTAGAATTATGATTTTCTGTTCATTTTGTGTTATTCCCTTTAAATAAAATTGAATGCATTTTATTTAAATTGACTGTTATTACTTTCAAGGATACAAAATATTGGAAGATTGCTCAATTGTAAATGATTTCTCCTCAATATTTATTTAACTTCCAACATTTGTATTTATTTGGGTCCTAAAATTTAATAACTAAAATGCAATTCTCCAAAATATAAATGATTTGACAATTGAATCAGGATCTCAGATTAATAAATGACGTGAATTAAGCAGTGTTAGAGTGACATAAAGAAAACAAAGAAGACAGTACATGAATCTCCTACTTGGTCTCTCATGTCTTCATCTTCTGCCTCTTATTTCATTGCACATTCAAATTCCCAACAAAGCCAGATCGCCACCTGATGGAGCAATTGGAAACTGTTCTCTCATTAAATTGCTTTACTCCTTATTATTTGCTTTATGATCTCTGCCCAAACATTTCTATTTCAGAGAAGATGCCACTATTCACTCTCACAGGATAAGTTATCTTGCAGGTATTTTATCCCTAATTAAGTAATATTCTCAGGCATTCATAAAAACAAAACTTCCCATTATGGAAACTTTGGTAATTAATAGGTCTTAAATCTGTCTTTTACTGATTCTATGATGATTTGGCTTACATTATCTTTCAATACCTGTAATCAGATTCATTGATTATATACTCCTACCATTAATGTTTCTGGTTTCACAATAATGTATTCTCATTGCTGTGCTAATACATATTAGCACATATGAAAATTCATTCCATCTGCTTTATTATGAAGATGGTGTGCTTTCTTGCTTTCTGCTCTCATCTCTAGAGTCTGTATGGTCCTTTCTCTTTCCAGAGACATTCACCTGGAAGCAATTGTTAAAAAAAAGGAGCGACGAAAATCCTCCTTAAATAGAGATAGTGTATGATTTTCTGAAAAGAAACGAACCTATTATACTTACATTAATCAAGACATCATCAATATCTGCTGCTCCAGTTAAGAGAGTATTCTCAGTAATAGTTACACATGACAGATTCAAGAATTCACATAATTTTCTTAAGATTATACAGATGTCAATGAATAAATAAAAATTATGTTAATAGAACCTGATGAAAGAGTTCAATTTCTAAACCATGGCTCAATATTCTGGGAATTCTGTGTACCCAAAGTGATTATCATAAGTTAGTAGATTAATATTAAAAACGATGGTATAATAATGACAACAAACACCCATTGAAAATATACTGTTTTCAAATTATTTTTATATATCAGATACAATAATAGCAGTCATTTTGTCTTTATAAAACAATTAAAATCTCTGAGTAACAAATCCCTGAAGATTACCTTAGTGCAAAAAATCTCATTTAGTGACCATTACTGAGCTACTAAAAATAAGTTATTAAAGTTATAAAGAAAACTTAATGAACTAACTTCAAATATTTTGGAGGATTTATTAAAGAGTAAATTATCTATAAGGTTTTAGTTAGAAAAATTCCTTTAACAGCAGTTCTAGATGAGAAAGGAGAGAGACATTTTGCTAAATTAAAAATAATAATTAAACACATTTAAAAATGGTCTGCTGGGAAGTGATGGCACACATTTTAATTCCAGCACTTGTGAAGAAGATGCAGGCAGATCTCTGTGAGTTCAAGGCCAGCCTGGTCTACAGAGTGAGTTCTAGGACAGCACAAGTTACAATAGAGAAACCCTGTCTCAAAAAAATCAAACAAAAAAAGCAGAAAGAAAGAAAGGAAGGAAGTAAGGAGGGAGGGAGGGAAGAAAGGAAGGAGGGAAGGAGGAAGGAAGGAAGAAAGAGATAGAAAGTAAAACTGATAAAGAAATATCTCTTGATTAAATACATGGGAGTCATTGTTAGAATAGATGGCATGTTTCCTTGGGTTACTTTGTGACTTCTTGCTATTATTTGAAAACTATTCTTACATCATCTCTGGCAGATACATAAGTTATATGGAAACAGAAAACCACACGCTGAGATCAGAATTTCTCATCCTGGGTCTCTCGGATGATCCTGAACTGCAGCCCATTCTCTTTGGACTGTTCCTGTCTATGTACTTGACCACAGTGCTTGGGAACCTGCTCATCATATTGGCTGTCATCTCTGACTCTCGCCTCCACAACCCCATGTACTTCTTCCTCTTCAATCTGTCCTTTGTTGACATCTGTTTCATCTCGACAACAATACCAAAGATGCTGGTGAACATGCAATCACAGAGAAAGGACATCTCCTATACAGAATGCCTTACACAGGTATTCTTTTTTAATACTTTTGTTGGAATGGATGATTTTTTACTGACTTTAATGGCCTATGATCGCTTTGTAGCCATCTGTCACCCTCTCAACTACACTGTTATCATGAATCCTCGGATGTGTGCCCTTCTGGTCCTGATATTTTGGATCATCATGTTCTGGGTCTCCCTGATTCATATTCTATTAATGAATGAACTGAACTTCTCCAGAGGCACTAAAATTCCACATTTCTTCTGTGAGCTGGCTCAAGTCCTCAGAGTAGCCAACTCTGACACCCATATCAACAATGTTTTTATGTACGTTCTGACTTCCCTCCTAGGTGTAATTCTTATGGCAGGAATCCTTATGTCTTACTCACAGATTGTCTCATCCTTACTAAGGATGTCCTCTACTGTGAATAAGTACAAAGCCTTTTCTACCTGTGGCTCTCACCTCTGTGTGGTCTCCTTGTTCTATGGGACAGGACTTGGGGTTTACTTCAGCTCTTCTTCACTCCATTCTTCTCAGAAAAGAATGGTTGCCTCATTAATGTACACTGTAATGAGCCCCATGCTGAACCCCTTCATCTATAGCCTGAGGAACAAGGATGTGAAGTGTGCCCTTGGAGAACTTTTCATCAGAGTTGCTTCTTGTCCATTGTGGATCATTGACATCAGAACTAAATTCATGCTGAGAACTCTAAGACAAATTTTATGATCATGTCTATCCTTGGTCTTTTCCCATTATAGAACACATGCTTAATTTACACTATTCTGAAAGTATAGTGTAAAGTTACATAACTTTACATTTTAATTCTGCATGCATGGTGTTTAAAGTGTGTAAATTGTTCTTATAGACTTTCTTGATATTTTAAATTTGATGTGAATTATGGCTCATGGGTTCATATGAATTCATAAATAATTTTTGGCAGGTCAATGTTTTTCATCTTGTTTTGATAGTATTCTTGTTTTACCTAAAACAAATGATATGAAAATACTAACATTAATGTTGCTATCATATCAGTTCTATGCTTATCATTTAAGATATGTGATTTCATCCTGAAAACATTATTTTATTTTTCCTTTTTTATATTTATTTTTAGATTATAGTTTAATTACATTTCTCCTTTTCCTTTCCTTCCTCTAAAACCTCCCATAATATACCTCCATTTTCTTCTTCAAATTCATTCTCTTAATTTACTAATTGTTACTTATGAGCATATAAGTATATACATATACATATGTATCCCTAAATATAATCTATTCAGCTCATAAGATGTTACATACATATATATGTCTTCAGGGATGACTATTTGATACTAGTGTGTGGGGAAGACTATCTCTCTTAAATTTTCTCAGTTGTATTTCAATCTTATTCCACCCCTATAACTCTCTTAATTCACTTCTGCCAATCCCATTCTTCCATCTTTCTTCTATTTTGTGTGTGTTTGTGTGTGTGCCTGTGTGTGTGTTTGTGGGATTTTTGTTTTTTGTTTTTGTTTTTTGTTTTTGTTTTGTATCCCATTAAGTTTCATTAGGTTGTTTACAGGAACATGTGGAATGTACAAATGGCTATACTGCTGAAAATGTATTTTTTTCTCCCATGAGCTGTAACTTCAGGGAGAGGTCACGCCCTATGAGCATTTTTGCTTCCATGACAAGGTTTTACAGGCTTAGTTTTGTGGAGGTGCTCTGCAGTTAGCCACACCTTCTGTGAGTTCAGGAACACAATAGCTGTGTTGTACCTGAAAGCCAGCATTCCATACCACCATCACCTCTAGTTTATTCTGGTTCTACATCTTCTTCCATAATGTTCTCTGAGTTGTAGGGGGAGTATATGGATGTCCCACTTGTGCTTGGATGTCCATACCTGATACGGTAAATCTAAAAAAAAGAAACAATAATAATATCATGTCTGGAAAAGTCAAAGTGCCAAGTGGGGATGATACTGCTATCATTTTTTCCCTAATAGAATAAAATTCCCTAAAAAGACAAACTACTTTCTTATTGTCTGATTTGATACCTATGGTGAAAAAAGTTTCTGTTTGGAAGTGGTCAGATGTGACTGCAGAAACTCAAAACTTCCAGAAGCATGGTGTAGGTTGTCTCTTCCCTCTGAAAATTGTTCATCTGTAAAATGAAGATATTACTTTTTATCCAATCTCAGTTTGAACGTGCATTTCTGTCTGCATCTTTGGAACATTCCTATGAACTGATCATCTCTATCACTTACCTTCCCACTCAGCTCCCTCTCTAACAACATTCACATTCAGTGATGGCCTGAATCAACATCAAAGACTATTCTTACATTTGTGCTTTCACTATTATTGCTCTTAATTCTTCAATCTATTCTTTCCATTTCTTTTCTTCATGATGTGGGGACATCTAATCTGATTCTTCTACATGTAAATGTTCTACTTTTCTATTACTTTTACTAAATAGACTGTCATTTACTCAATATATCCTTAATATCTCTGTCAAAAAGGTATTAAATAATTAATAATCAAATTAATTTATAAATATATTTCTGAGTACCTAACCAGTGACACTTTGATTTTTAAATAATTATTAAGATGTATTAATTATATAAATTAACTGTCACATTTTATGTTTGCATATTTAATTTATATGTTTAATAATTTATAATCACATATTTAATGAACTTGTCATGTCTATTTTCTTTTTCACTTTTTTAAGTTCTTTCTTTCACGTCTTTTCCCAATGTCTTTTGTAAATTTCTGTTGAGCAAACAGATGGCATGCCTGTCCATGTGTCCGCCTTATTTTGCCTATAATCATGATGTCCATTTGTATTTACGTTCTAGCATTCCATTATATTTCATGTCTGTTCAGACTCCATTTTGCAAATATATGCCTTGACTTTTCTTTTACTAACTTGTTAATGAGAATTTAGGCTGATGTTGTATATTGGCTATTTTGTAGTGTGTCATAATAAGCATAGTTATACAGTTATCTTTTTGTACGCTGAGATCATTTTCTTCAGATACATAACCAGGGATGCTATACATGGTTCCTACAATAGTTCTATTTTGAGTTGTATGTGCAGATGTGTGTGTGTGTGTGTGTGTGTGTGTGTGTGTGTGTGTGAGAGAGAGAGAGAGAGAAAGAGACAGAGGCCTTCCTAGTATTTTCCCGAACAACGATATTCCTTTAGATTCTTTTCTTCAGTTTATACGTTTCTGAATCTGTATATTTTTTCAATATTTCTAAAATTTATGTATATTTTGTAATGGAAAATCTAAGAAGTGACCTTAGTATAGTTTCATAATTGACATTTATTAATTGCTCAGAATGTTTAATGATTGCATGTATAAATGTGCTTTGATCATATCAACCCCTAATAGCCCATTCTTATTACTTCCTCCTGTTTGTACACCCTCATTCCAAAGTATTCCTTCCACCATGGTTTGCATATTTGGCCCATTGCAACACTGTGCTTTAATGTGTAAGTTATCAATCTGAATAGCAAGCAATTATGTAGGAAGGATTCCTGAACTTCCTAGCTTGCTAATTTGAGCTGCAGTCAGAATCATGTTTGTAGAGTCCATATGTCAAACTGTTCAGATAATAGTAATACACGTTCAGACGTTTAAAATAATATCCTCAAGTTAGAAAGACAACAGTAGAAACACACAGAAGCTCTCAATGGCACAACCCAAACTGGTAGAATAACACAAAGGGAATGAAATTCTCAATGAGCCATACAGATGCATAATTCTGTTTTGCAAAAAAGTAATTTAAGTATGTGATCTAAATAATAAGGCTGGATGAGAGGGTGGCAGGTGCTTCAGTTCCTAGAGCATCTCAAATGCTCTGATAGGAAGAATCTGAAGAAGACTTTTCTATTCATAATTATTTTAGCAGTGGTAAAAACCTTTAAATTTTTTATAAACCCAAGATTCAGTTACTTCCTTTCACTGTCCAAGCAAGCCCCTTCTCCTATCCACAATAGCCAGGGTAAGTCTATAAAACTAACTGACTTAGATCGAAGTTCATGGTCAAAAACTTTAGTAAGAAGCATGATCTATTATGTGACTAGAAGTAAAATGAGCTTCCATTGAAAGTCCAAGGTTAAGTGACTTCTCAGGAAATTGGAATTTGACCTACCTCAAGACCCAGCCATTCCACTCCTGGGCATATACCCAAAGGAAGTTCCATCCTACTACAAGGACACTTGGTCAACTATATTCATAGCAGCTTTGTTCATAATTGCCAGAATTTGGAAGCATCCTAGATGATCCTCAACTAAGAATGGATAAAGATATTGTGGTACATTTACACAATGGAGTACTACTAAGCAATTTTTACAAAATGTCTTCATGATTTTTTCGGGCAAATGGATGGAACTAGAAAAAAAAATCATCCTGAGTGAGGTAACAGAGTTACAAAAAGACAAACTTGACATGCAATCACTAATAAGTGGTTATTAACTGTTCAGCAAAGGTCAAAGGCACTACAATTCACAGACCCTGAAAGACTGAACAACAAGGAGACACTCGGTTGTGACACAGGAATCTCCCTGGTGTGTGTGGTGGTAGGTGGAACAGATGACATGGGTGGTTAGGAGAGGATAGGAATGGGAGGAAGGGAAGCCAGGTGTGGGGAGAGGAAAGGAGGGAGGGAGTGTATGGAGGGACAGCCAGAAATGAGGGACATTGAGAGGGGCATCTGGATATAAAGGGCAATAAAAATTCACTGAAGCCCGTGATGCTTCACAAGGACCTCTATCACTGGGGGTTGGGGAACTTGAACAGGCCATCTCCTGTAGCCAGCAAGGCTCCCAGTTGAAGAATTGGGACACCACCCGAACACAAAACCTTCAACCTATAACCCATCCTCTCTACACCACCTACTGTTACAATGGGAGGGCAGAACCGCATGCCAAAAGAGAGAACCCATGCCTGATTCTGTAGGGTACACCCTGAAATAAAGACTAGATAGGCAGAGGATGATTTCTAATGATATCATGTTCTAGTCATAGACCTATATAGTTCAGTCTCCATCAGAGATGCTTCAGCCAGCAGCTGCTGGGAACAGATACAGAGTCCTAGAGACAAATATCATGCAGGATTCCAGAAAACTCATAGAAGAAGGGGAGAAGGAAATTCTTTCTGGATTTTCAATAGAGTTACCAATTCAACTGCCTTATAGAAATACACCTCTGTTGTCATGTATGTCAGTACACTGCCCAGTGAGGGGTTAGAGATACCCATAGGACTTTCATAACACAAAATAAACAAGGAAAGCACATCAGAGGCCACCACTATCAGACCCTACACAAGAGGTATATGGGAGACAAATCTCTCAGGGCATTGCCATGCCAAGGAGTTAGATTCATTGGAGCTGTACAAACAAATAAGCTGTCCAGCCTCATTAACTCCATAGAAGACACTGTGAGTCTTCTGTGATGGCTCTGGCCAACATTGCCATTATTCATTTGTCAGTTTATGCCTCCCTAGGTTGCTTCCAATTTCTGGCTATTATCAATGGAGCAGGAATAAACATGGATGACCAAGTATCTCTGTAGTAGGATCTAGATCCCCAGTGGTGTATGCCCAAAAGTGGAATAGCTGCATCGTGAAAGATTTCTATTCTCAGCTTCATAAAGAACTGCCACATTGATTTCCACAGTGGCTGTCCAAGTTAGCACTTCCACCAGCAATGAATAAGTTTCCTAACATCCTTGTCAGCATAAGCTGTCATTTAAAAGAAAAATTATCTTGACCATTCTGACTGGTATAAGATAAAATCACAAAGTAGTTTCGATCTGCATTTCCCCAGTGACTAAGGATGTTCAACATTTCTTTAATAGTTTCTCAATGTTGTAAACTTTAAAGAATTCTCTAAGTCTATACTCAACTTTTGGTTTTGGTTATTTGATTTCCCAGTGTCCAGTTTATTTAGTTCTTTATATGTTTTATATGTGAAACCTCCATTGGATGTTTGATTTCTAATTAACTCTCCCTTACTGTATCCGGTCACATTACCAGAATGATGGTATCCTTTGCTGTTCAGAGGCTTTTCAGTTTCATTAGGTTCTATCTACTAATTGTTGGTCTTAGTAACTGTATTACAACTACGTTCAGAAAGTCTTTCACTGCTCCAATGCATACAAGACTATTTACCAATTTCTCTTCCATCATATTTGGGGTATCTGGCCTTATATTGAGGTCTCAATCCATTTGGAATTGAGTTTTGTGAAGGGTGATAAGTATTAATGCATTTGCATTTCTACTACTTGCAGCCATCTAGTTTGACCAGCACCTTCTGTTGAAGATGCTATCTTTTCCTTCGTGCATTTGTGGCGTCTTGTAAAAAGTGAGGTATCTATAGGTTGTAAGTTTGTGTCTTCAATTTGAATACATTAATTAACATGTCTGTTTTTATTTCATTGCTATGATGTGTTTAATTTATGTACCTCTGTAATATAACTTGATTTTGTATTTGCATGACTTGTCTTGTAAATACCATTGAGGCTTGTTTGAGTCATGATGTTATTTAACTCCGTCATTTCCCCATTAATTTTTGTCTCAATGACCTGTCTATTGACTAGAGCAGTGTGTCTAAGTCACCTACTATTACTGTATGAAGGTTAGAATATGATCTTAGGTATACTAGTGTTTCTTTTATGAACTTGGTTACCCTAGTGTTTGAAGCATGAATGTTTAGTTTTGCAATATACTCTTGGAGATTTTCATTTAATCAGTATTTAGTGTCCTTCTATATCTCTTCTTGATTAATTTTGTTTGCAGTCTATTTTATCAGATATTAAAATGGCTACACCTGCTTGCTTCTGGAAATGATTTGCTTGGAGTATCTCTTTTCATCTTGTACTCTAAGCTGATATCTATCCATGATGGAATTATGTGTTTCTTGTGTACAGCCGAATGATCAATCCTATTTTCTATGATAGTCTGTTAGTCTGTGTCATTTTATTTGAAAACTGAGAACATTAATATGGAGAGTTACGAATTAGCAGTATCTATTGAATACTATTATCTTTTGTCATGGCGTAATTTTTTTTCCTCTTCTGATTATTTATTCCTTGCACTTTCTTTGGTATGGTTAACTTCTTCAGACTGAAATTTTTTTTCTAGTGCCTTCCGTAGGGCTGGATTGGTAACTATATACTGTTTAAATTTGTTTTTGCTCTTTTCATGGAACATTTTTTCTTTATTTATTGATTGTGATTGACAGTTTTTCAGTGGATAGTAGTCTAGATTTGTATCTATAATCTCTCAGTGATTGTAATCGGTTGTCCAGGATCATTTACTTTCAAAGTTCCATTGAGAAGCAAGGTGTTTTTATAATTGGTATACTTTTATATGTTACTTGCTCTTTTTCCCTTGCAGGTTTTAATATTGATTCTTTGTTCTGTACATTTAGTATTTTGATATTTGCATGTCACTGGGAACTCATTTTCTGGCATTTTGCACTTGGTATTCTAGATCCTTCTTATAATTCCATAGACACCCACTGAAGAATTTCTTTGTCTACTCTTCTCCCTGGGAAGTAGCTAAGCTGTAGGCCACCAGCTGAGCTTCAGGGAAGAGAGCTCAGGTCTGAGGGTCAAGGCAGGTATTCAGTCAGAGGCTCAGAGCCAGGAGAAGCAGAATTCCTGGGAGACTACTGTCAGTGGAACAGCTCAGTTTTTTGAAGCAATGATGGTCACATCTATAGGATAAAGGAAAAAAGGTCAATTTGCTATGGCAGTGTAGATGGGTTACCCCCATTTGTATGTGGAAGACTCATAACCAGACTTAGGTGGTTGTATTGTCATTGGCTGGGGCCAAAGTCCTGGAAGAGCCTCTTTTGCATAGACAGAGGTCTCACAGGGACCAGAGGAAGAGTCCTTATAAGGTTATATAGGGAGAAGAAAGGCCCCATTTGGGGCCCTTCCAGCTTCAGTGGTCAGGTAAACATTTACCAAGCTGCATACCTTTGAAGAGGCAGTGCCCTGCTGTGAAGGCAGGTAGCATAGGAGCTGGCTGGGATTTGTCAGAGTAAGAAAGAGGAGTAGCTGAAAGCCTTCTGTCTGTAGGGTGAGAATTCCAGGCTTCAAAGCATGTTTCAACCCCCTCTTAGCTCTCAGACAGTCCCACAACCTACATTTTTAGATTTTTGAAATTTTCTTCCATGATTTTGTTGAAAATATTTTCTGTGCCTCTAACCTGAATTTCTTCTGTTCCCTGTGTTTCTATTATCTTTAGTAAATTTCATTCTTTCATCATGTTCTGGATTTCCTGGGTGTTTTGTGCCTGAATTTTTTTCATTTTTTTTTTCTTTTTTAAGATTTAACTTTTTCTTTAAGTGAGCTATCCATTTCTTCTACTTTCTACCTTCAATGCCTGAGATTTTGTTTTTCATGTTTTAAATTCCATTGGTAAGGCTTACTTCTGAGGTTTTGGTTTTACTTCCTAAATTCTTCCTTCCTAGGTGCATTTCAATTATGGTTGCCTTTAGTGATCCTGTTTCTATTTTCATGTCTTGATCTTTTTTAGTTATCTCATTCCACTATTCATTTGTGTTTTACAGACTTTTTAAAGGGTTTTACACATTTCCTATTTCAACTCTTTGAACATGCTCATTTGTATTTTGCCTTTCTTATCTTATACCATAGTTACATTGCATATTCATGGCATGCTTTCATAGTATCATTTGGTTCTAGTAGAGGCATATTGTCTTGATTATTGTTTGAATTTTGTGCTGGTGTCTAGACCTCTGCAGTTGTGCTAGCTGAGGTTATTTTAGGTGTTTATATCTTGGGTATTTGTTTGTTGGGTGTGTGTTCCATTCCTTTGTGTTTGCTGCCCTCTCTAAATCTTCAGAATGTGTGGGAGTGTAGGCTGTTGTGATGGGTCGACAAGGAAGACACAGATGCATATTCATAGGCTCAAATCCTGCTAGACCTCAGCAGAGGGAATCACCATCAAGGCCAGTGCCATACTGGACTGTGGAGCCCTCAGTGTTTGAGCTTGGGTGTTTTTATTCATTCAGAACTTCTTAGGTTCAGATCACACACAATCAAACATCCCCCGCAGAAATCCAACACCTGCAAACAATACAAAAAAACCCAAACAGCCTCTCATCCAACAGTGCATAAAAACATTTTAAACAAAACTAAAAATAAACTTCCACAACATTCCCCTTTTCTGTATAAGAAAATTATTTTAACTTAAAACATAATTTAACACTACACCAGCAGATCTGTTTACAAAAGGAACAATTATGAGGTTTTTTTAGGCACATGACCAAATGATACTAAACATCTATCAAGCTTTTCAAAATGTCTTTGGACAACAGAAAAACATCAATGTTCAGTTATATTGAATTCATTCACGATCTTCTGGCTCCTCCAAAGGACTCAGATTTGGCTCTGCCCTCTGCAGCACACACAGCTTCTCCCTAGGCTCTGGCTGGCTTCATTCCATGGCTACTGCTGTTCTTTGTGGTAGTCCCATGGTGCTGGCATCTTCAGAAAGCTGCTGGGGTCTTTTGCTACAACTGACTGCACTTTTACCGATGGCCTCTCCTGGGCTTTTTTCACGGTGCCAAGCCTCAACTTCTTTACATGATCCCTTTAATCTGGGCCTCCAACTGCCACTGAGGCTGCATTTTTACCAATGGGCTCTCCTGGCCTTTCATAGTGACAAGCCTCATCTGCTCTTCAATGACCCATTTATGCCTTTCAAAGCCAGCAACACCTGGTGACTCTTAAAGTACCTAGTTCAGCTACCAGCATGAGATACAACCTTGCCCAATTCTGGAAGACAGTTTCTTTGTGCTGACCCTGAGGAAACACTTTCCGGATTTTAAGATAGAGTCTGATTTGCTGGCAAAATAGCTGGTTACTTTGACTGTAGTAAAGGTCCCCTCAGGGGATGGTGTACTCATCACCATAGCAGATGTCTTATCAGGAACTCTTGTAAACATGTTTTCAGAAAAAAAAAAAAAAAAAAAAAAAACTGTTCAGTTTAACTAAGTGGCTTTTTGGCTCTAAGCTGTGGCTGCCACAGCAGGGGGTTCTGGGCCTCTGAGAACAA
The DNA here is from genome assembly GCA_026225945.1 of Cricetomys ansorgei. Taxonomy (NCBI): domain Eukaryota; kingdom Metazoa; phylum Chordata; class Mammalia; order Rodentia; family Nesomyidae; genus Cricetomys; species Cricetomys ansorgei. The sequence continues at coordinate 20,218,801 of JAMJFZ010002981.1, forward strand.
TATTTGGCAAAGTCTTGGCAATTTGGCATCTTTATTCACCACTACTAAGGGGAAGCATACAACCCCTTTCTATAGATCTCAAACCCAACATCTTGAGCATCACACACATACAATACGGCGATCAGAAAATTCAGTTTGTGAAACAATTATGCTATCGCCACCAGTGGGAGGAAGCATTGGCTCCATGATCAGGAAAAAGAGTAAGAACCTTGCTTTGCAGGGGTTGAGTCCAGCTCTAGTCTGCACAAAGGGTTCCTTAGTCTCCACAAAGGAGGATAAACAATGAAATTTATGACAAGTGAATGTAGTATTTCATTTTTCCATAGGACTCAATATAGCTCGCTTTAAGCACTTTTAAGACATGCATAGAACATGGATTATGTATGATAATATGTTTCTTTTAATAATGAAAAATACAGAAATTAGAACTTAGAAAAATTAAGAATTAGAGAAAGCAAAATAACAATGTGCACACTGGGGAAAAATTACAAGGCTCCCCTCCTGACAAAGATTTTGCTCACACTAAAATAGCAAAAACTTCAGGCTTGGTTATCTGCAGGTGTCATGCAAACACCAAAAAAGGAATCAATGCAAGAGTGTTCATCCCCTCCCAGCTGCAGGCCTCTGCTCTTCAAGGTTAATTTTAATGAGTAATCTTAACACAACTAATGAGTAGCTGATCTTAACGAGGCAGGCATTCAGAGATGAATTATCTATTGTTTTTACAAGCTTGCTGACCTACTGTCTAGACTCTTCATTTCTGATCTCAACTATGGCTCTGTTTCCATGGGAAGGTCAATATGACCAAGAGTAAGTTTTTATGATATGTCTACAGAAAGCATGAATGGTTCTCACATGCCAAAACCAGAAGGCTAGTTTACAATTACTTAGAGCTAAGATGGCAGTGTCCCTCTCCCAGCCAGCCCAGAAATTGATTTGAGTTTTAACTATTAGGCCAAATAGACAATATTATTGATGAGAGGTTCTTTTTTCACCATACAGTAAAGATGAGAAAGGGGCAAAGCAGTTAAGGAATTCCAATCCTAGCAAGGGGCCAGGAACTTTTACAAACAGGCACATCCATTGCTCGGATTATTGGGTCCCAACCTTTCTTTTACTTGCTCCCAGCTGAATTATTTATCTCTAATGACCTCCATTTGGTGACTCTCACCTTTGAGCCCTTTCTCTCTTAATTTTCACAACTTTCTCTTCATAGAGGCTTATTTCTCTCCTCATTTCCGTCTTCCTTCAGGAGACTTCAATTGATGCCTTAATCTCTGTCCTCTGGTAGCTTCCCTGAGTACCAGACTCTGTGAGGTCTGGCATTTTTCTCTTTCTTCCTTATCTCCAAATTGGATTAACTGGTGTGATGTCGTGTCCCAAGTTGGTTTGCCATTTGTAGTAGTATGCTGCATATTTCATAACTGCAACCCCTGCCAGACCTTACCAGAGAATACCATCATAGCAAGTGCCAGGGTGAACAGTAGAACTCTGAGTGTCTGAGCTCAGGTGTTTTTATTCATTCAGAACTCCTCAGATGCAGATCATACACAATCAAATATCCCCCACAGAAATCCAACACATGCAAACAATACAAAATGCCAAAAACCTAGGCAGTCCCACACCCAACAGTGCATAAAAACATTTTAAACACAACTAAAAATAAACTTCCCCAACAGTGATGCCTGTGGGTTCCCTGGTAAAATGCTTCTGAAGATCCTGGTTTTGAGCCAAGAGTTGGAGTCTCCAGTGAATCGAATTGAGGTGGAAGGAGGCTCACCTGTAAGATTTTACTACAGAGCTTTGGGAAGAAAGGAGAGATAGTAGTGGAGGGCAAAAGGAGAGTAAAAATCATATACCTTAGTGCCAGCCCAATGTGGCCACTGTTTTATCTCAGCAAGAATCCATTTCCAGCTATCAGTGTCTGATGGAAAGAATAAGGATGGGCATAACCCTGAAATTCTGTAACTACACCTCCTGGAATGGAATATTTCCTCACTAACATACTTTGTGACCCTGATAAAGTTTAATTAACTTAGTTACATCTACTTTACCCTATCAAATGAGTAGCAACACATAAAATATGGTAGAATTAAAGAAATCATTAAATAAAATACATTTTTTTCTTTGTGCATACTGTGAAGTGTAATTGGTGCTGCATGCTATTTCTAACATCTTAACAAATCTGTTGAATAGTCAGCATATTCTTTCCATAGAAGTCACCAGAGCCTTCTGTCTCCAGGAGCATTCCAAGAAATCCTTTGAGGACTTCATGCAGCCTTCAATCAAAGTATAAGTGGGGGATCTAGAGAATTATTAAGCAATTCCCCTGGCTGAAGGTTTGAATAAACAGAGCTGCTGACTAATTGCTCTGTTCATTCTCTTCCTCAAATAAGTCAGTTATTTTTAATATGTAGAAACTAGAAGAGTGACGACTTTTCAGTTTTGTTTCTAGTTAGACTTTAACAGTGGCCTATATATTTCCTTTAAAATAAATCTGTTTTATACCCATTTGTTTGTTGTACAATGTAGAAGAAATTACCAGAGGTAATGATAATTTTTTCAAGAACCAAATCTCAAAAGGCCTTCATTCTGTGACCTTATTTCTTTAAACATTGTTTTTTTTTTTCTTTCTTTTTAAGTTTTTGAACTCATTTAGAAAACAATGTCATAGAAGAAATGGGGTCATTTCTTTATTATTTTCTCTAAATCTAATTTTTTAAACAGTTTTCTAATTAGTTTTAACTAGAATGATGAATGGGGACTTTGTATACTGCACAATATAATATCTAGAATTATTTCATACTGTGAAATATTTAATTAGAAATTAAATATATCATTTAATGTGCTATATCTATAGAAGACTTTGCAATCTCACCAAAATTTTCAGAAACGTGGTATGTCCTTTCCCATATCTAAATGAGTTTTGTATCCTTCAAACAGCATTGCTCTAGCACTATCATCTAAATCATGTTTGTTTGGGTTTGTTGTTGTTGTTGTTCTTATTCACTAATCTTGCCTCTATTTTTAAAATCCACACATGAGTAACACCAGAGCAGAAGGCAATATCAACTCGGTATTTTTTTCACTGATTTTAAGTCAGGATCACCTGCACAACATGGAAAGTATGAAATTAAATTTGTCCACTTTTACTGAATTCAAGATTATCTCTGTCTTCTGTAGATCTTTGTGAAATTTGGATTCTTAATGACTTTACATATATACTTCCAAGTGTTTCATATCCATCTATTTTTAAGATTATATATATATATAATCTATGTGGGCATGTGTGCAAGAGTGCAGGTACCCATGGAATCTAGAGCTTATTTTTACGGTTCTGAATATTTAATCAAGGATCTTATAGATGGTAGTCAGGAGCTCTATTACTGAGCTCTAACCTTGTTTCTCATTTGTTATTTAGAGTATTGGACTTATAATATATTATACTTGATGTGTTAGTCACACTTTACCTCACTATGACAAAATACTGGACAAAACAACTTTAGAGGTAGCAATTATTTTCCATTTAGTTTCAGAGGTATCAACATATAGTTCTTGGATAGGTATCTATATTTTGAGCCAATGGTGAAAGTGAGTTTTATGGCACTAGAATATTGCAGACAATATTCAATTTATCTGGATGAGAAGCTAAGATGCTTCAAAAAGAAGCAAGTGATCAAGTGCTTCTAGATAGTCCCTCCTTATTACTATATTAGGAATGTCTATCACTCACGTATAGTCATGTTTCCTTTATGCATGTGACTATTTGGCATTTGCTGGGTAAATTTATAACCATTATATGTTCTAAATGAATTGTTCCCTTGATGAATATAGAGTGATATTTTGTCTTTCTTCATTCTCTTTGTCTTAAGACATTGGGAATATGTACAGCGGCTCTTGTTTGCTTTTGGATGCTACCAACTTGAATATAATTTATATAATTCACTGTTATGGGCTGTATAGAAATAGACAGTGGAACAGGGTTTGCCAGAGATTACTGGAATTGAGAAACAGTGTTAGGAAAATGTTGGTAAAAGGATACAGAATTTCATGTAGATAGAAGTGAAGTGTTCATCAAATTTATTTCAATATGATAACAATTAATGATGACTGCTGCATTCTGCATTAAAAAAAGAGGTGTCATGAAGAATTACACCAAGAAGTCAATGCATGTGGTATTGTTTATGCTTAGACATTGTGCAATATGTTTCTAGATAGCCTATAGTGTGTTACATAGAGGTAGAATTTTATCCTCTCATTTTAGCATTCAAGTAAATTTTAAAATTAAAAACAAAAATTAATTAAAACATTTAATGTACTCATAAAATTTTGAAACAAAATAATTTATATGATTTCCAAAGTTTGTTAAGAGACATATCAGAGGAGATCTTTGATAGAATTGGGGCTTAATACACATGCTGTACTTTTTTGGAGAACAAATTTTAACATTGATAGCAATAATAAAGAGTTTGTCCTTTGAGTAAATTAAAATATCTATTCTTGCATCTTTCAGTATTAATAAATACTTGACTGATAATTTCTCTTCTGCTACCTTTTTTATACCCTAAGGTACTGAGACTGTTTAGAGATTGAAAGAAAGGGGAAGTTTTTTTTAATTAGGAGCTGTGAGAATTCAAACTTAGACAGTCACAATGGCCCTTGTAATTTTCTGATCTCAACCTTCATGAAACACTTAAGTTTCCTGGGGATAGATCATGAAGAAGAGAATGTATTCATGAAAACAATAAAAAGTTGAAGTCTTTCAATGAGTGCAGGTGGAGTAAGAGGAGGAGACAATGTGGCTACTGGGCTTCACCTCTATAACAGTGAGAATAGCAGAATCCCATAGAGCTTAACACTATGAAGGTAGAATCTTTGTATGTTACAAAACTATAGTTTCCAGAGACATTATATATACAACTATCACCATTTCTTCTCTCAAGTTTTTCAAAACTAGACTATTTTTTCAATAAGAATTATTTTCAAGAGCAATTCCACACCTTCTCTCCTGTTCTTCAATAAAATGTAAGCTTTTTGAGAATTCCATTGTAAAGTTATGTATTTGTTATCTACTCAATAAGTTTCTCTAATAAATAGAGAACATATTTTTCAGATACTTTTGGGCTATTACTTCATGTTGTATAAATGTACTTACTGGCTAATAATTCTCATTAATATTGTAATGGTGAGATCACTTTAATATCTACAAAATATCTACTATTGACATAATTCTTTATAATGTTAAACAATAAGCCCAATTTCCTTTTCTCATATTGCAAGTTCTTTTAAAGCTCCAGGAAAATATCAAATGATTGAACGTGGAGGAAGTTTCATTGACCTGTTTATAAACAAATATTTTAGAGTTTTCTTGCAGCATTCCCTATTGTACATAATTAGAAAATAGCTATCATCTACTAGGGTAAGAAGGAGACTTTGATTTCTTATTCAAATGTATCCAATGCATTTTACATACTGTGATGTGAATTATGATTTCACAACATTGACCTAGTTTTCTGAGGAATTATGACAAGAAACATTTATCTTGAATCAGCTTATATTCCCAGAGCTCATATCAGTTGCTCATCACATGCTATTCATTTAAATAAACTAAGTATCACATGTCTAATGTAACTAGATATATTATTTGTTTCTATGTTTGGATTTAGGATTGTAAACAACAGCACATCCTTCATGTGTACATTTTGAGACTGATATTTGTTATACTTCCAACATATATTTGTTCAGAACATATAACAGTCACCAATTGAATTCCCTGAAACCACAAATGATGATGCAAAATTGGCACAATGCTGCTTGTTATAGATGCTGAACAAACATGTTTGAAATTAGTTGGTCCTCTTATAGCAGCAAATGAATATGAATTTACTAATGTAAAAGGGAAAGACAAGAAAGCTTATGATAAACGTTCCTGATTTACAGACTGTCTCCCTGCCCTTTATCCACTGTTTTCCATCACACTTGCCTCTCAGTTTTCCTCTTAAACAAGACAACTGTCATATAGAAAAAATATAATGTATTGTTAATCAAACTATTTATCCTTTATTAGTAATTAGCAATGACCTATTTTTCTCACAACTGAAATATTTCTATTTCAGAGTAAATTCTTACTGGTGTTCACAGGTTTTCCCCATAGATTTTCTTCTTCTTCTCCTTCTTCTCCTTCTTCTCCTTCTTCTCCTTCTTCTCCTTCTTCTCCTTCTTCTTCCTCTTCTTCCTCCTCTTCTTCCTCCTCCTCCTCCTCCTCGTCCTCCTCCTCCTCCTCCTCCTCCTCCTCCTCCTCTTCTTCTTCTTCTTCTTCTTCTTCTTCTTCTTCTTCTTCTTCTTCTTCTTCTTCTTCTTCTTCTTCTTCTTCTTCTTCTTCCTTTTCTTCTTCTTCCTCTTCTTCTTCTTCCTCTTCTTTTGATTTTTTGTTTTTGGATTGGTGGTAACTTAGTAAACATTTATAATTATTATTTTTAGTCTCATGAAGAGTAATCTGACTTCTCAGCAGAGCATAAAAATCTTTACCTTTTAATTGTAAGTATCCTGCTTACTTTTATGTAATATACTCTCACTTAAAAACTTAAGCATCACACAGTAATATATACATTTCCTTTTTTATTTTAATGGTGTGCATTTGTTTATTCATCTTACTTGTTTACTTCACATGTTTTTATCTTCTTGGAAGAACTCTCTCAAAAGACACTTTGTGAACAAAAAGGAATCATAGGCATACTCATTAACTGGAACTGTTATATTTTAGTAAAAAAAGTAATTGAAAGATTGGAGTTATTGTCAGTACAGAGTCCAAGAATGGAGTCTTGTGAGAATTCTGAGTACTTGGAGAGAAACTCTAAGAAAATCTTGTAACCTCAGTTTCTTCAAAGCACAAAATTATTCTTGGAATGTGTCTTGTGCTCTTCCTAGGTGTAGCTGATAGAGGTGCACATACTTCAGCTGTTTTTATTTATATGACTCTATGGAAAACATGTTTTTGACATGTATACTTGTACTTGTGATTGCACACTTTACTCAGGTGATTCTCCTTAACCCTCAGAGTATAGTGTGGCTGATGTTCTGAATAACTTGGCTATTACATGAGACTTTTTAATCTGCCTCAATTTTAGGCCCCACTCTCCCAGGTTCATGCCACTAACTAAAGTTATAAACAACTTATAATTATCAAGATTTCACTAATAATCGATGCCTCAATTCAAGAGCAGTACTCTTAAATGATGAGCTTTTAGAATAGGTATTAGATATAATAGAAATTATAGTGGAAAATTATTTCATATCCTTTTATTTTGCTTTTCAGTCCTACTATGTATGCATACTTAACGTTGCTGCTGTACAGAAAAGATAATTTTAGTTTAAAATATATAAATAATTTTCTCAAGTTTGTGCAATTATTTTGCTTGTGTTTTCATGTGTCAAGACACAGAATAGATTACTCAAGAGTCCTAGTTTCAAATGCTGGCTCTATATTGTACACTGGAAGATTTATATCATAAAGGAGGAATTTCTAATCAACTCATTAGTGGATATTTAGATATATAAAGAAGAAATAAAACTAATGAATTGATAATAAAAGGGAGGTTTCTGTGAGTTTAACAAATATTTGAAGAACTGTGCATTTTAAAAGAAATGACTTGATTGAACAAGTCATATTACTCTGCATAAGTCCACACAGAACAAAATGATTCCATTCTAAGGACAAAGCTGATAGAATTTAGCTGAATAGTTAATGAATATCCCTTCACTTCCACCTTTTTTTTTCAGAAGACAACAAGTTACATGGAAGCAGAAAATCATACAGCCATAGCAGAATTCCTCCTTATTGGCTTTTCAGAAGATCCTGAAACACAGTCTGTTCTCTTTGGACTATTCCTGTCCATGTTTATGGTTACCGTGGTTGGAAACCTTCTCATTGTCTTAGTCACCAGCTGTGACTCCCACCTTCATACCCCCATGTACTTTTTCCTCTGCAATTTGTCATTCATTGACATTTGCTTAACTTCCACTACCATCCCTAAAATGCTGGTGAACATTTACATGCACACCATGGAAATTTCTTATGCAGAGTGCCTTACTCAAGTATATTTTTTTAATAATTTTCTTGGAATGGATAATTTTCTCCTGACCATCATGGCTTATGATCGCTTTGTGGCCATCTGCCACCCACTTAACTACACAGTCATCATGAGCCCTCAAATCTGTGGACTTGTAGTTCTTTTGTCTTGGTTCATCATGTTCTGGGTCTCCCTGATTCACATGCTATTAATGAAACAATTAAACTTTGCCATTAACACTGAAATCCCACATTTCTTTTGTGAGCTCACTGAGCTTCTCAAGGTGGCCTGCTCTGATACCCACATAAATAACATTTTCCTGTATTTGGTTACTGCCCTGCTGGGTGTTTTTCCTGTCATTGGGATAGCTTTCTCTTATTTTCACATTGTCTCTGCCTTATTGAAAATGTCTTCTATTGGGAGCAAGTATAAAGCCTTTTCTACCTGTGGGTCCCACCTCTGTGTGGTCTCCTTGTTCTATGGGACAGGATTTGCCGTTCATCTCAGTTCTGCTGTAGCCCATTCATCCCAGAAAAACACAATCACCTCAGTGATGTACACTGTTGTCACCCCTATGCTGAACCCCTTCATCTACAGCTTGAGGAACAAGGACGTGAAGGGAGCCTTGGGAAGACTCCTCAGAAGAGTCCATTTTTGTCCTTGATGTGTCACTAACATGAAAACAAAGGTAATTATTGTGATTTTAATATGCAGAAAATTTTCTTTCCTAGATCTTTTAAGTTTCTACTATTCTCTATTGATTTGCTTTTGTACACATTTTAATTGGTTTCTTGCTAATATCCAATGAAGTCTCTTTTAATTTTCTTCCTATAGTTGAACATAAATGTAAAAGTCTGATAAATTTTCTTATAGACATTTCTGGTGTTTTAAAGTTGATCTACAGAACTTGTATCAGGAGCAGATCTGGTTTTCTCCAAGTGTATTGCTTGAGAGCTGGTGAAATGGCTCAGCAGTTAAAACATTTGCAACTCAGCTCTGCCAATCTAAGCTCAATCATTGGTATTTGTGTAAATATGGATGAAGAGAATCAACCCCACAAAGTTGTCGTCTGACCCCCACATGCATACTATGGCATGTATGTGCTTATGCATATGTACACATAGAATACAAATGTATTTAAAAATCTAAAATGAATTGCTTAGATATTAATATTTATCATAGTTTGATTATATTTGCATCTTTATAAGTGAAATCATTGCTGTCATATAGCTTTCACTTTATCAAGAATGTACTTTCTGCTTTACCCATTTGAATCAACTTGTCTTGGCAACATTTCCTTGATGTATTTTCTCTCTTTAATGTAATTTCTGAAAGGAAACCACTAAATGAGGATGAGAAGCTGGAACTTGATACTGAGTACATGTCCATACATTCACTATCCCAATTTTGTAACAACTGAGTTTTGAATACCAAAGATGAAAATATTGAAATGATTTTGTCCACTTTATTTTAATTATATAATAACTAGAGACACTCTGAAGAGTTGCTTCATTCTTTTAAAACTTTATTTTTTCCTTTTGTCTTCACTCATTTTCTGTTTTCTATATTTGTGCTTTCGTTTCTTTAATCCTTCTTTTCCTCGTCCCTCCTTTTTGTTTTATTGGTTATTGTTGATTAATCTTTTATGTCTTTGAATGAATATTTCAGTTTACACAGCCATTTTACCCACTCATCTACTAATAAGCATTTCACTAATTTCTGCTACTTTTCTACTGTGAGGAAAAAATTTATTTGCTTCAATATTGACTCTATTAACTATGAAAAGAGTAAATATATGAAGGTTGAGCCACAGCATTAGATTGTTTATTCAAAAGTGATATCCATGTTTTCATATGTAGAATAATATCTTTATGTTTGCTTACAAACTAACACTTGGCATACTTTACCCAAGAGTGGGCCTGACTTAACTTTTGGTCTCTTTTGTTCTAATCTAACAGTAGTTTAATAATAATCAGTAGCACAGTGCAAAAATATAGTTTTAAACAAAGACCTCCCATTCTCTTATATATAGGACTGCATAGCAAATATGGCAAGGAAAACAAATGAGAATTTTTTGTCTTAATACATCTTTGCAATAGTCTCATAATGCACAAATGGTCTTCAGTCCTTAATAACTCAGAAGACATTATACAAGCCATGACCAGATATTATTACTTTCTATCGATAAGTTGTTTCAAAGATATTTTAGTGTGAGTGTGGTGGCATTGGACTCAATGCCTTACTGCTTTCAACATATAGTCTTAGACCTGGTCACCACGTCTCACAAACATATACATTGTCTGAGTCAGATTCATGAGAGAGTCACAAATTTAAAAAAAAAAAAAAACAGGATCAAGAAGCACTGAGTGTCCAAAACATAGTAATTGGTTATAATGTTTTATATAGATGTCAATCAATTCTGAACAGGTTCAATATACAGCATGCAAATAAAATGAGTACATAGCTATAATTTCAAAGCATATTTTTGTCTTAATTACAAGTTTTGGCAAAGTGTGACTTGTAAATATTAGCTTTAAATAGCATTTTTTAGAAAAAAAATATTCACATACTCTCAAACACAATCCTACAACAAGCCCACACTGACAATTACAATATTCTAATTTCAGCCTATAATATTTTTATCTTTGATGATGAATAATGATTGCCATATCCATTCTCCAGACAAAGAAATTTTTCCTTAAAAACTAGTGTTTTTAACCATCTTCACAGACTAGTTAGTCCTTAGTAATTCATTTGTTTTGAATATATTTTCATTCTGTATACATTAATTATCCTGAACATTTGCATCTTTGATCATAATCATTTCTTTTAAAATAAGTTTGTCTTTTACTTATTAGGAACTTTGTTTCTAATGCACCTTTACACCTTACTTTAGGTCTCAAAATTTAGGAGAATAATGCGTTCCAAATAATTATGATGACAGAAAAACATAATTGTGATAATATAAAAATCAGTAGTAAGCATCACTTAATGAATTTTCTTACAAAGTATCACTATTTTAAAACCTCGGAGAGAGAGGGCTTTAATAATTATGGCTTTGTATTTCTTTCCACAGTCTCATTGGTATGTCTATTCTCTTCAGCCTCAAATAATGCTTCATGTATTTTCCTCAGATTTGGTTTGTTCCATAACCAAAATAGAGTGTTCAACGTAACAGTAAGAAATGTACAGGGAGGATACATTACATTAGGTATCAAAGAAATTCTGAATATTAAAAGGCAATACATTAAAAATCTGTATTCAAATCTAAACATCTAAAAGAAGTATAATTTTCTAGATTCAACCAAATCACCAAAATTAAACCAAGAAGAATTCCATAAGTTAAACAGACTCACAATAAATGAACAAATTGATATAATAATAAAAATCCATTTATCGAATAAAATTTTAGAATGAGATGTATTCAAAGCAGAATTCTCCCATATGTTCAAGGAAGTTCTACTGCCAGTACTTCTTAAACTATTTTTTTTAAAAAGGAACCGAAGAAACACTCTCAAACTTCTTCTAAGATGCCTTTATCACTGTAATACCCAAACCATGTAAAGTCACAACAACAAAAAAGGAAACTATAGGCCAATACCCCTAATGCATGTAGACTTAAAAACAGTCCATAAAATACTTGAAAGCAGAATTCAGAAATACATAAAAAATTATTCACCATGACCAAGCTGGTGATATCCCTGAAGCATAGCAATGGTTCAACATATATATTCATGTCAATAAATGTAATAAATCAAATAAATTAACAAAAATCACATGATAATCTAAATAGACGCAGAGAAAGCATTTGGCATAACCCAAAATGCCTTCAGGATAAAATTCTTAGAGAATGTATGGCTAGAAGGAACATACCTCAACATAATAAAAGGTATGTATAAGATATACACAGTCAGCATCATCCTAAGTGTAGAAAAGCTTGAAACATCCATGCTTTAGTCAGTAATGGCACTGGGATATCCAAAATAGCCATTCCTTTTCATTGCTGCTCCAGTCACAACAGCTAAGAAATAGAAGCAAATTAAATGTTTAACGACTGAAAGTAGATAATGAAAATATGGTATATACATACTTTGGAATACTATCCAATTGTAAAGGGAAATGAAACCATGAGCTTTGCAAGTAAAGGGACAGAAATAGAAAAGATAATATTGAGTGAGTAATCCAGAGCCAGAAAGAAAACGTTGAATACTCCCTCTCATAGAAGATTTCTTACTAAAAATCTTCAGATATCACTATGTAGCTTGTTGTAACTATAGAAACCAGGAAAGTAAAACAGGACCATTGCCAGGATAAGCGGGTGGCCCAGCCCAGCAAAGAGCACACCAATTGGTTATCCAGTGTCAAATAATCAGGCCTCAAAAACTACATACAAACTCAAAAAGTTATATTTGGAAATATATACGTATATACATATGAATGCAATAACAATTGAAGAAAAAAGGGCATGAATTTGAAGGAGAGCAGGGAGATAATATATAGTAGGGTTTGGAGAGAAGAAACGAAAAGGAGAAACTTAAATATAACACAATGTCGAAATTTTAAATCAACAAATTGAAAGTAAAAGTAATAAATAGTATTTTAGTAAATAGTATTAATAGTAATTGATAGCCAAAAAAATCTGCTTTATCTCTACAAGACAACACTACATCAACAAAACTATTTACAATTACAAAGGCAGGATCAAATGAAACCAAAACATCTATCAAGTCTTTCACAATGTCTTTGGACAGCAGGAAAACATTATCAATGTCCAATTATCTGGAATTCAATCATAATCTTATGGGATTCTCCCAAGGGCTTGGATCACTTCTCTGATTCTGCTTTCTGAGGCACAAACAACTTTTCCTTCATGTTCTGGCTGACTCCCTTCCACTACTGCTGCTGTTCTTGATGGTCACCCTATGGTACTGGCATATTTAGAATGCTGCTGGGGGTTTCTTGCTTCAACTGAAGTGTACTTTCACCAGTAGGCTCTCTTCATGATGCCAACTTCTTTATGTGACCCCTTTAATCTGGGCCTTCAACTGCCATTTAGGCTACACCTTCACCAATAGCCTCTCTTGGGTTCTCTTCATGGTGCCAAACCTCAACTTATCTACATGACCCCTTCAATTTGGGCCTTCAACTACCATTGGGGCTGCACCCTCACCAATGGCCTCTCATGGCCTCTCACAATGCCAAGCCTCAGTTGCTCTCCATGACCCTTTCATGTCTTCAAAACCAGCACCATCTATGTGACTCTTAAAATACCAAGTTTGGCTACCAGCAAGAGACACAACCTCAGCTAGCTCTGGAAGACAGCTTCTGTATGATAACCCTAAGGAAACACTTTTCAGATTTTTATGAGAGCCTAGTTTACAGGAGAAACAACTTATGACTGCAGGAAGGGTTCCCTCATGAGGTGGAGTTCTCATCATCACAGCAGATGTGTCTTGTTAGGAGTCTCATCTCACCAATATCTGGACAGGTTTTCAGGAAACAAAACAATACAAAATAGACTCTGTGAGGTCTGGAGATTATTTTTCTTCTTTGTCTGTACATTGGATGTGGCTAGCTCTACATTGCAGGAGCCATTTGTAGTTGTTATGTTGCTGTGTTGCTCACCAAGAAGAGAAGGAGGCATATTCATAGGTGCAAACTCTGCCAGACCTCAGCAGAGGGAACCATTCTCCTGGGCAGAACCATACTGAACAGTGCTCAAAACAATTATTTTAAACACAACTAAAAATAAATTTCTATGAAAATTCCCCTTTTCTGTATAAGTTAATAAAAAAAATGCTTTTATCTCTGCTTAGTTAAACTGAGCAGGTTTGTTTCATTTTGTTTTTTTTTTTCTGCAAACCTGACTATAAGCAGTCTAGGCATTGGTGATGGGATGAGAACTCCAAATGTTATGGATGTTTATTTTTAGTCATGTATAAAATAATTGTTTTGTGCACTCTTGGATAAGGTTCTGCCTAGGTATTGGCATTTTATATTGCCTGCAAGTGTTGAATTTCTGTGGGGAATGTTTGATCTGCATGTGCTATCAGTAGAACACCTGAAGAGTTCTGTATCAACAAAAACATTGGAGTTCATATGTATGGAGTCCCACTGGCCAGTATGGTGGCTTCCTCTGCTGAAGTCTGGCAGGGTTTGCAATTATGAATATGCCTTCTTGTGGGAAGCTGCCACAGTAAGTGAATATATATATATATATATATATATATATATATATATATATATATATATATATATATATTTAAATATATATTTATATATATATAAAATAAATATATTTATTTATTTTATATTTATTTATATTATTTTATTTTACCTTACATGTCCTTTGAGTATATTCTATGGCTTCCACTTTTGTGTTTTTATGGGATTCCTGTGTATTTGAACATGTATGTCTCTCTATCTATATATATTTCTTGTGCTCTTCCTTAGGCACTTTTTCTTCCATTTGTTTGTTTTTTTCCCTATGTTTACTTTTGTTGTGTCTTATTTTACTTTATTTTATTACTGATCCTTATTTGCCTATTTTATAAGTAAAGACAGAAAGGATGTAGATTGTGATGGGAGGGGAAGGAACTGACAGGAGTTGGGACAAGAGGAAAATGTAATCAGAATATATTGAGTGAAAAGAACCTATTTTCAATAAAAAAGAAACTGAGACAGAAGGATCATAATAATTTAAAGCCAATCTAGGATGTACTGTGAGTTCCAGCTATAGAATAATTTGTTTAAAAATTAAATACAGAAAAAACATAAAGTATATTTTTCAATTTTTCTGTTATAATATAATTGGAGCATTTCTTCCTTCTATTTACTCCCTCTAAAACCTCTCATTGTGTTTTGTGTGTGTGTGTGTGTGTGTGTGTGTGTGTAAACACACACATGTATACTTAAATATAATTTGCTCAGTCCACATATTATTTGTATATGTGATTTCTGGTCTTACTATTTGGCATTTGAAAACTGAGTTTAATTTTATATCTAATCACAATGGTAGAGCTAGGAGATTTGATAAAGTCCTAGGATTCCCAAAACACTCTCAAGAAAATCAATATTTTTGTAGGCTCATTTCAAAGAGGCAAATTGAACCTGTACTTTCATGTAGAACTATTAAAAATAAGTCAATATTGAAAAGACAGATTTTATTTATATTCATATATATCAATATGTTATTGATTAAGAAAGTCACATATCATCTAATGTGAAATTGAAATAAACTATCATTTATATTTGTTAATTATAGATTCTAGAAGTTCTATACTCTATGAAATACATCAATCTAATGATGATACTGCCATGCATTATCTGTGTGAACTGCTGATTGTCTGTTTCTTGAATATTATATTTATCTTTTTTATCAAGCAAAAACACTAGCTACATGGAAGCAGAGAAATACATTTGTGTATCTGGGCCTCTGAGATCTCCTGAACTATATTTTGGGTTCTTTTTCTCTATATTCCTGACTACCACGTTGGGGAACCTGCTCATCATCTCTGAATTTGGACTTCATATTTCCATGAACTTACTTTCTCCTTTCTAACATGACTTTGGAAGACTCCTAGTCTGACACAAAATAAGGAAATCTCCTGTGTACACTGCCTAACTTATGTGTATTTTGAATACACAAAAATTATTAGCCTTCCTGTACAAAAACTACAAACATACTAAGAACAAAATTGGAGAAACAGTAACTTTCACAGTATCCTCAAACAAAATCACCAGATAACTCTAACCAAGCAAATGACACTCTTGCAAAATAAAAACTTTAGGATACCAAAAAAAGAAAATGAAGAGGACAACAGAACAGAGAAAGTTCTCCCATGTTTATGGATCACCAGGATCAATGTGAAATGGTCACCTTACCAAAAACAATCCACAGATTCAATGAAATACCCATTAAAAATTCAACACAATTCTAGAAATAGAAAAAGTAATTTCCATTTTCATACAGGAACTCAAAAAACTTGAGACAGTTAATATTTTCTGAATATTAAAAGAACTGCAGGAGGTATCTCCATATAGATTTAAAGTTGAATTACAGAGCAACAGTAATAATAATATGTAATAATATATATAATAATAATAAAAGCATCATGACACTGGCATAAAAAAGACAATTTGATAAATGGAATTGAATATGAAGACATAGACATAATTCCACACATTTACTGATGCCCGTTTTTTATAAATAAGTCAAAAATACACATAGATAAGGAAACAGTAACTTAAATAAATAGTGCTGGTCAAACTGGACCGCTGCATGTAGAAGAATGAAAATAAGTCCACATCTATAACTCTGTGTTAAAATCAACTGCAAATGAATCGAAGACCACAGCATAAGACAAGGTACCTAGAATCACATAGGAAGAGAAAGTGGAGAATATGCCTGATGTCATTGACACATGACTGGACTTTTTGAATATGACACTAATACTATAGGCATTAAAACAAACAGCTTACAAATGGGGCCACACAAAGCTGAAAATCTTCTGTGCAACAAATAACATATGGTTTAGACAAGTGGCAGTCTACAGAATGGAAAAGATCTCTTAAAAATTATAAAAAAATATTTTTATGCTTTATGTTATTATGCTACTAATAGCCAGTTCTGACATCTGAGCCAATAGCATCTTTCTGTGCCTCATGATTGCTCTAGGAAATATGTTTCCTGCTGCTAATGTCCTCTTTTCTTACTTTCAGATTATATATAACTTCATAAGCATTTCAGCAGGTATAAAGCACTATCTTATCTTGGTGTATTCTGCTTGTTCTAAGGCAGCATTTCTTAACCTCTTTGTCATGACACCTTTAAGGATTGAATAACCCTTTTATAGGGGTTTCCTAAGACCATCTGCATATCAGATATTTACATTGAGATTCATAACAGTAGCAAAACCTCAGTTATGAAGTAGCAATCAAAATAATAATATGGTTGGGGGTCATCACAATATGAGGAACTGTATTAAAGGGTCATAGCATTAGGATGGGTGAGGACCACTAGACTGTGAAGTAGAAGTTGGGATTTCTCTGTTATTCTAAAACATATTTCTCTAAGGTAATGATTGTGGTCAGCCCTATGCTGAACTCATTCATCTACAGTTTGAGGAACATAGATATTAGGATTGCCCTTGGAAGGCTCTTAATCATACACAGCAGCCTTTTGTCTTCACTGATGACTGACCTAAACCTTAAGTGAATATCATTACTATTAAGAGAAATGAGATCTTCAATATCACACCTTTTTATTAAAATGTCATATTCAGTTTAATTTATCTTATTTTCTAAGATTTTTTTACTTATGATATACATGCATATATTCCTGATATTGTCTAAGTATTTCACTTTATCTTTCCTATATGTGCTCCAAAACGTTCCTAGTTTGTAGTCTGGCAAATTTTCTCACAAGAATTCTAGAGGTCAAAATTTGGTATTTTATGTAGATAAATTATGTAAAGTGTTTCTATGATTGCTTTATTAGTTATTTTTCCATTACTATAATAAAACATCATGACAAAAAGCAACTTTGGAAGGCAAGGGTTTATTTCAGCTTACAGTTTGTAGTCCATCATCTGTGGAAGAAAGGAAAGGAATTCAAGGCAGGAACTTATAACCAGAAACTAATGAAGAGGCTCTGAGTAGTGTTGCTTATTAGCTTTCTCTCAATGACTTGCTCAGTCTGCATTCGTATAGCATCAGTGACCACTAGCTACAGTGCTAGAACTGCCAACAACTGGGTCCTCCCACATCAATCATTAAGGAAGAAAAGGCACCACAGTTTACCCACAGGCCAATTCTATGGAGGCATTCAAAATTGTTGTTACTTCTTCCAAAATAATTCTAACACGTGTCCAGTTGGCATAAAACTACAGAAGAAATAATATGACAATGTTATAATCTTTAATAATAAAAGAAAAAAATGAAAAGGAACATAGCTATTGCTTTAAAAATAATGCTTGTTACATTAATGTTCTCAATCTTCATTTGATTTCATTCTTCTTTTGCAATTATAAAATTATATAAATATTATCATATGTTTTTATGACATTAGGACTTTCCTTTTCCTGTGAATATTCGAGACATTTATTCTCTGTATAAATCATATAAGGAAGTGGTTAAATTAGATAGTTTGTAGTTGGAGTCCACATTTCTACCTTATCTGTCCCACTTTTCTTCTAGCAATGACTGGGTTTTGAACATGGATGCTGGCATCTAGTTGTGAAAGTTGTAAGACCTAAGATAACTTTGTGACAATGCCTTGTTTTTCTATATTTCTTTCTTTTTCATTTCCTCTTTTAAAGTCTTCCTATACTACTTTATTGTTCATCTTTCTTTTGGTTATTTTATTGCTTAATGTTAAATATCTTTTTTTTTCTAGAAAAAAACAAAATTACTTAACATTAAATATGAATACATTGTTTATTCATCCATTAGTGGACTTTTGAATACTGTCTTTTATTTTTTGTGAAGAGTAGTGCTATTCATATTCACACAAGTCCAGTTGAGTACAGTTATTTGTTACATTAAAGAAATGTTAGTAAGTGACCTGCCATCTATGTGATAGTTGTTCAATCTTACATTGCTTACTGATATCATAGTTTAGACTACAAAGCTTTGAATAATGACATATTTGTGTAACAGTGTGTTCTTCAAAGTCTTTATTGTTCATCAACGGGTGACTATACTGTTATCACATATTTACAAACTACATATACAAGAAAAATATCTATTGGTGTCACATGTTGAAGGTTCATCAAACTGTTTTTCATTTGTACATAAATGTATGAATGTTATGATAGTTTTGCAGCCTCTCCAAAACTCATTAATTTTCAACTTTATAATAAATATTGATGCAATGTAATCAACAAATGGGATATGAAGGAATTTGCAACTGTATTATGATATTTATGTTTCCTGATGGTCAACATGCCCATTTTATTTCAATGTGACTGAGGCATCTGATAAGGTGTTGAGAAGCACAACCACAAGAAACCCAGGGCAAGCTGACCCCATTTTTGTTTACATTATTCAAGACCTCCATGTTAGAGCTATTTTGTCTGCAATCTCCATGTTAGAGTCAACCTGCATCAGCCCTAGTTCGAGGAAAAACCACCAAAAGTCCCTGACTGAAAAACAGCTGCTGACCAGCCAATTATAAGAAAGTCAGTTAACCAATGTTTTAAAAATTTATGCTTCTGCAAACTTTTGGTTTAGCCCAAAGAAAAACATTGGACCACTAACCAGTTCCAGCATTCCCGCCCTGTGTGAGCTAAATGTCATCTAATCCAGTAACTGACAAGTTACAAATCCCTTCCCCTTGCTAAAATCCCAATAAAAGCTGACTTCAATGAGCATTCAGGGCTCTCACTTCGAGTCTCACTGCCTTGAGATAGAGCAGCAGCCCGAGCCCGGATTTTTCTGAATAAAAAGACTCCTTGCTTTTGCAACAGATTTGGTCTCCTGTTAGTAATTTGGGGAAGGTGATTCAGACCACTGGACATAGCAGTGTCATGTGTCAGTACATTTTCCAATGTATACTAATAAAAGGACCATGCTTCTATTATATCATTTACACTGTGATTTTAAATATCCCTTTTAGGATACTCTCAAAGATTGTCTAAGAAATACTCTAGAGTGGATATCATGATTTGAGAGAGGAAGGTTTATTCTATAACTATTCCATCCACATTATAAATATTCATATTTTTCTAAAACACACAAGTAGTATATATTTTTCTGCTACCCCACTTTGTGATTATTCTTATTTATCCTGCAATTCTTTTACAATGTTACTTTCTAGAACCAAACTTTATATGAGAGAAGCTTTTCAAGAGAAATGTCTCAAGCTATACAGGGCTCAGTATTGGGCTGCATCTTCCCAATATTACTTCCTATGCAACTGAACATCCTTGATCTTTTGAGTTTGGTACTGTGAATTTTTCTTTATTCTTTTCTTGTTTAGTGGGATACCCACAACTATTAATGAGTACCTCTATTGCCAAAAAGAGTAACTCATCAGATAACTACATATCTCTTCCCCAAGTTAGAGGGAGCTATAAAATCAACACTAGGAGAACATCAACATGTATGGCTAATGACCCAAATGTCCTAAAGCCACTCTTGCCTCTGCTAAAGGGAGTAAATCTACCTGTGACGTTGTGATGAACCAATTGTAGGATGACCTTCAGAGCTCCTAATCTCATTAACTAGCAAACCTCCAGATCCAAAACACATTAAGATAGCTAGGCTCTTTAGGCACTGCATTTTAACCTCTGCTATTAACCTCCATTTTCACTCTGCTTCCCCTTATCTGCTACTATCTAGATCTCCTTGTTTAATCTACACTGACAAGTATGCCTACTTTTTCCCTCTGTTTGATTGACAACAAGGAACTCAGAGTTGTCATATGCTCTTTCACTTTCCAAAAACATCTTGAAAATTTTTTTTTCAATGCTGTATATGTACAGAATATGAATACAGTTGAGACCAAGGTAAAGACACCTCCAAGTCAGATCCATCTCTCTTCCGATGCTTATGAAGTCACCTGGTATGTTGTGATGCTATAAACACCATTAACATAAAGGGAAACTTTGATTTTATATAATGCCTCTTTTTGTGTCTCTGGAAGTAACGATGGGACCTGATAAGACAGCTGCTGACTTTTTTCATATGTGAATTTTTTGTTATAGTTAGAGACCATGATAGGCTTCACACTGAATGGTTAATCAGAAGGGTGAATTTTAGATTTCTAGGGAAATAAATATTATCCCACTTTACTTTACCCTCTATATTTTCTCTTTTTGAAGACTCGTAAAGGTGGCACATCTGAAGAGGAGTTGGGGCTTATTTTAGTTCCATAGCCAGAAGTTACCAAGACAGCTCATACATTGCAGATTCCTTCTGGGAATACTGTTGCCCTTATTAGAAACTGTTCTGCTCTGAGTCATTAAATCATAAATGTAAAGGGTCTCCTTGTCAAAATTTTGCCTTCCACAACCTAAAACTTGAGTTACAAAATCTGTAAGATCTGAAGAGTCAGTTGTTATATGCAGGTGCCTTGTGGGGTATATCTAACAAGATGAGTTTTCCTGAAAACTTTTTGTTGACCAGGATGTCAAAAGCAATTAAAAACAGAGACAACAGGTCATGGTAGAGACTTGGGAACTATGGCTGCACCAAGCTTATAGATATGATAGTGACATGTCTTAGAATCTAAGAAAATAAGTGGTCTCTACAGAGGATACCTACTAGTGTAATTTTGGGTAGCCTTAGATAGATCTAGGAATGCTTGTTAGTTTATTCTTTCTTTTCAGATGAAAATTCAGATGTCCATCTATGAGAACTCTTTTGTAGGTTGCATTCTTAAAGAAATGGATCAGTTTGACCATAGCATCTTTAAATAGAACTTACTTTCTTTTAGAATAGCTAAAAATGCATAATGGGAAAGTGGCTAGAGTAGGGCTCCTTTCTTTTCACCTCCAACCACCAGCTGTATGTGTTGTAAAGATGGGAAGACAAGTGAGAATTAGTTCCCTTTGTCGAGGCTTTCTTTTTAATATTAAACTTTTAAAATAATGACTAAAATATCTTATTTTTTATTAACTTACTTTTTATTTAAATATTTATGTAATATATTTTGAAACTGTAGATTGGTCCCAATCCAGATGACTTATTCTTTGGGATTTACCACATATTCTTTACCACTCATATACTTATTGTTGAGTCTAAATGAAATTAAATGTAATCTGGCCTTATTGTAAAATAAAGGTTATTCGACAATTTAAAAAAATGGCAGAAGGCAGCCCTTCAAACTTCAGCTTTTCTGCTTGTCCTCTCTACTTATCTGTAAGTCTCATTTTTCTTTCTCCCTCAGCCCATTCTCCAGAGATTTTTTTTTCATGTTTCTGACATACTACTCTTATTTTTAAGGCAACTTTTTTAATTGAGTGAATTTATTTGAAGATATTTTTGTACATGTATGCAATTTAAACTGGTCACTTTACTACTTCTACATACCTCCTTTCTCCCCACAAATCTCTCACATTCATGTTCATTTGTTTTGTTTCATTATCTAATTAGATTATTAACCAATGTAATCTATGTGATCATGAATCAGGAACTATGCATAGGAATCTGGTAGACTCAACAGCATGTTTAAAACTAAAGATTTCTCCTTTCCAATAAATTTTCAATAGTCTGGAATTCAGTGATAAAATGTAAGATCCTATAAGCTCCTCACCCTTTTGTAACTGTGAGAGCTCAGCAGGAAAGACAAGGAGACATTTTCATAGATACAAATCCATCAGGCCTCAGCAGACGGAAACACATGTCTAAGGCAAGTGCCATCCTGGAACATCAGAACCCCAATTGTCTGATCTCAGGTGTTTTATTGATACAAAGACCCAGCCACCCACCTGGGCAGTGGTGGCACATGTAATCCCAGCACTTGGAAGGCAGAAGCAAGTAGATTTCTGTGAGTTCGAGGCCAGCCTGGTCTATAGAGTGAGTTCCAGGACCTGCAGTTACAACAGAGAAACCCTGTCTCGGAAAACAAAAAAAGTTTTGCCCCCTCATTGAAAGGCCTATTTGCATAATGAAGAGAACTTGTAGCTTAGTCACAATCCACAATCCTTTCTCAGCAGAACTATGTCACCTTTATGGTGAGGAAGTTCAAGGGCCAAAGGGAGTGTTCCCTCTTTGTTGCCTGAGACTGTGGGAGAGGGACTACAAGAATTCTTCCACAACAACTTTGCTCTTCATATGGAGATCTCAGAGTGCAAGCTATGTGAAGCATAATGGCTCTGCCAGAGAACCATGAGCAGGTGTAGGCTATGAGGAAATGAACACTGGAATCACAGATTTACATCAATCCAATACCTGCAGATAAAGCAAACTGCCAAGACTTAGACAGCCTTACCTCAACAATCTACAAAACAATTGTTCTAAAGTTACATGAGCATAGCTGGAAATAATTTTCCCTCAATATCCTGTCTTGACTGATTGTTGGTATGTCTGGTTTTGTGTGGGTCTAACATACATAACTACAATTGTTGGTAGTTTAATGACTGAGATGTTTGTATAGAAACTAGAGAACTACATTTGTCTTTCATTCTATTAAGGACCCTCTTCTTTTATGTTCCCTGAGCCTTAGGGGATGGTATTGATGCCCTTTTTAGGGCTTGGGTCCCATTTGTAGCTTGTCCTCTATATCTGAGAAGGCCTGAGTCTCTATACTAATCACTGTTCATTTTTCTTATCTTAAGATTGCTGACTTTTAAGAAGTAGTGCATTCAGTGGTTCATCCAGAGCGAGTTTTCTGATGGTTGTCAGGAGTCCTCTTAACTCTCAGTTTCTAGTTTTATTCTGCCTTTCCTGTGATTCCATCTTCCACTGAGTTGATGACTCTCCTTCAAATAAATCTAGACTAATCACTTGGATGATTTATACCATGGTTTATACCTTGGTCTATTGTATCAGTTTTTTTTTTTTTTACTAAAATTCTTTGCTTGTTTTTGTAAAACAATATTTTTATTATTTCTTTGAAAATTATATACACTGTATTTTAATTATATTAATTTTCTTCCTCCAAGTCCTTCCAGATTCACTCCTTCTCCCTACCACCTAACTTTATTCTCCCTCCTACTCTCTCTCCCTTCCATCCAGTCCAATTTGTGTTGTCCAATTTCTATTCTGCTGGAGTCCAGCTCCAGCAGGTTCCAGAACCTGGGAAGAAGGTGTAGCATCTACAGGGAAAAAGACTCAAAAGATTTGATGAACAGGTCTCTGTTTTCTAAGAAATGGGCTTTTTACTTATATAAATCATTTGAAAGCTTCATATGAAAAGTTCATATAAGATTGATCACAGGTTTCATTTTCCCAAAGTTGATTTTTCTAAGAGAAAATGTTATGGTTTTAAGATGTTTTATGTTTCCTGCCTCAGTTCCCTCCTACAGATGACCTAATGCCCTTTGATACACTTAACAATTTATGCATAATACATGAGATTCCTAAGGTTAGAAAGTGACGGACAGTTGATCTGTAAACATAATCTAGTAGACAACTCTTGCAGCAATGGTAATGGTACAAGGGAGGGGCTCATCTATCTGTTGATGTAGATGTGGATGTATATGTGGATTCATGAGATATAGACAATGATTCAGAAAAGAGGACAGTTCAGTCTTTTAAATCAGTTCAGTCTAATTAAATCACTGGTTTTATACTGGAGCCCTGGAGCTCTAGAGCATTTTGTCCTCTTTACAGTCTAGTCTTAATCCTCGAATTAGAAGGCTTCAGCCTTCATACAATCTAGCATATTGAAACTGCTATCCAAAACCTAGATTGCTTCAGCCTTAGCCTTCCAGGACCTACTGCTGGCTGAGCCACTCTGACTAGCTCCTTCTGAACTCTTACTCTTCTTGTTCAACTGACTCCTCAGCCTGCTTCTCCATTGACTATTCAGCCTTTTTCTTGACTGACTGTTCAACTGACTCTTCTTATTGACCTTTCAACTGATTCTTCTTAATAGAATGACTCTAACCCCTATGTAACTCTCTTTTACTGAGCTGAGAGCCTGCCTTTTCTCTTGAGAGTTGGCATCTCCTTATTCTACTAACTTTTCCTCTGATTAGTCACTTTGCCATTCACTCTGACTTATCTCAGATGTCACTTCCTGTGAGTCAGTGACTCTTTCTGAGTTCTGCTTGCTGTGTCTGCTTCCACAGTTTTTTCCTAGGGATTAAAGTATAGACTACCACTGTTTTCTGAATGCTGGAAATAAGGGAGTTTGCTATCACCTCTTTCTGAAAACTAGATTAAAGGTGTGTCTACATTCCATCCAGACCACACAGGCCTGAGAATGTAGACCAGAACATTCACACAGGGGTATCCCTCTACATCTATCCATCTTGCATATTATGCAACCCTTGGAGCATACCAATCTTTGCCCAAGAGTCTATGGACTATATACCTTGGGAAAATTGACTTAATCTTGAGCTTTCATTAACCTTTGCTTGATCTTGGTGCTTTAGGCATCTCTACAGGAATCTCTGTTCCTGAATCATCTCCTAACTTCCACCACTTCTGAATAAAATATTTCCCTAGATTATTGCCAAGGACACTCCAAAATTATTGACACAGGTAATGTTAAAAGACTCATCTATAACTGAACAACCTCCTCACTAACTCCTTGTGTAGGTGTAATTGATTTGTGAGGAACAGTGACCTAATGGGTCCCACCCTGCAGATTGAGTTCTCAGTGACTTAAGTTCCCTAGAAGATATTTTAATGGTTTAGCATTACTTCTATTCTTAGTTTCATTATTGTCATAAGCATAAGCCCACCAAGAAAGTCCATATAGAAGAGAAAGAATTCTAAAGAAGATTAGGACAGTGACCATGCCATCTGTAGAGTCCCCGGGACTTGTCTTGCTGGGGTAAACTCATCTCATTTTAAGCTTGCTGAACTGTTGAGTTGTCCAAGTTCACTCCCACACCAATCCCCATTGTTGCATGGTCATCACCCACTCTTATATATAGGGCTTACTTACCTTTTAGTGTGGTCGATATACTAAATCTCAAACTATCAAAAGAAACTAACTCTTTTTCTTCCAGAAGCTATAAAATATCAGTAGCTCCTCAAAGGTGGAGCTTACTTCCTTACTTCCACACTGAGCTTATTCTGACTCGAGCTTGTGCAGGTCTTTGTGCTTATTACAACAATTGCTATAAATTTATGTGAACATCTGCTTTTTTTTCTGGAAAATGGTGTGTTCTTGAAATTATCTGCCACTTCTGGCTCTTACAATCTTTTTTCTCACTCTTCCAGGAAGTTTTCTGACTCTTAAGGGAGGAGTATGACATAGATGTTCCATGTAATGGCTGAGCACTTCAAATTTTCTTATTCCCTACACATTGAGAAGTCATGGGTTTTCTGTTAATTGGCATATAGTACAAGATGAAACTTCTCTTTTGAGAGTTGAGTGATGCATTGATCTGTGATTATAACAATAAGACACTAAGAATTGTTTAAATGTGTCAGTTTAGCAAAATGAGAGTAGTAGGCTTTCTCCTAGGGCTTATGACCTATCTAGCCACAGGTTATTGACTTCATCAATGTTATGATGTCACATCACATGTAAACTTAATTACATCATTTTATTCAACATCTAAAACTTTTAAAAATCATAAAAATGGATTATTCATTAAATATTTTAAAGGATAAACAGAAGATGATTGGCCATATATCTTCACAAAATTGGAAAAGACAGAATGTTCAAGAATGATGAAAAACTACAGGAAAGATAATTTACACATAATAATCTATGATTTTGAACCATCAACTTTCATTTTTGTTCAAATGATGTAGTCTTAGATCTATTACAGCATTTATAAACTTGTTAGTGAAATTAGTTCCACTCTTAGAAAAGAACTATATCTTTCAATACTTAATTTCCTTCAATGACAGTATTTTATTAAAATTGAAAGGCTATATTTTACTACTTTTCATAAAGAACAAGAAAGTTTTACCATAATAACTATTTTTATGTGTAATATTCTTTGCCTTCCAACATTTGTCATTTGGGTGTCTAGTGATAGATATAGTAATAGGTAATACAATTTCAAAGAGTTCCAAGGGTATAGGTTTTAGTACTATATTGACAAAGATTTGTTAAGGACAGATGCACATCAAATAAAAATATTTTACTATAGATACTTAAATTTCAAACACATCAAGGGTTATTGCTTATGTTTTAGTTTCAAAAATTATGCAAGCAACATTGGACTACAAAATTTATTATAAGCTACAAAGTTGAATCTTATGAGCCTCTCAGAGGATCAAGGATTGCTGACTATCCTCTTTGGACTGTTTCTGGCCACATACTTGTTCACAATGCTTGAGAATTTACTCATCATCCTTATCATCAGCTCTGACTTCTACCTCCACACTCTTGTTTGCTTCTTCTTCTCCAACTTATCATTGGCTGAAATTTGCTTCCTCTCCTCCATGTTGATTATGGATATACAGGACTACAACAATCTCATCTGAATTTTGCAGTGCTTTCACATGTATCTCTTTTATATTGCTTTTTACTGCGGTATCCTGCAATCAGTTTGTACCAGTCTGTCCCCCTCTACATTACCCAAGCACTGTGAATATTCATCTCTGCATCTTTTTTAATGTTAATGTCTATTTTAGTTAATGTTATGGTCTCTCTCTTGGACAATTTGATTCCCTTGCAATTTTCTTACTTTAAAGATGTTTAATTTCCATTTTTTTGTGATTCTTCTTAAATATATTATCATGCCTCTTCTCTAAACTTTAATAATTTCATGTTTTGTTTTTGTCTTTTATAGGCATCTTTTATTTCAGGGATCTTATTCACTCCATTCTGAAACACCAAATGGGAAGAACAAAATTTCTTTCAGTTGTGGGTCTCACCTGTCAATTGTTTCCTTTTTTTGTTTTGTATTTTGGAGACAGGGTTTCTGTGTTGTAACTCTGGCTCTTCTAGAATTCACTCAGTAGACTAGACTGGCCTCAGACTCACAAAGATCTACCTGTCTTTGCCTCTTCCAAGTGATGGGATTAAAGGTATGTGCCCCCACTGCCCAGCTATTGTTTGTTTTTTTAACAAACAGGCTTTGGAAGGTACTTCAGTTTAGCTGCCTCTTAGTCTCCACAAAAATGCATATGCGCTTCAGTGATACATGCAATGGTCACTTTCATTTGAAACTGTTCATCTGCATTGTGAGCAACAGAGCTATTAAAAAGAATAAAGAAAGAAATCCTGCAGAGGCTAAACAGCAGAGCCATCTAAATGGGAGTTATGTTCAAATTTGAGAGTTTGTAAAATATAAAAAAGAAAAAATTAGGCAAGAAAATGAATCCTTCTTACAATACTGTTTTGATTTGTGGATTTTTATTTACTAACCATTTTCCATGCTACAATGCAAAGGTCTACATTTTTGGTAAAAAATGGGATGATTTTCAAATAGAAATAAATTTTCTATTCAGGAATAGAGAACTCTTCACTAAGCTTTTGTACTGACTGCATAGCAATATGTATGTAATTGATATGACTACATCATGCAAAGAAAAATGTTAAATGTGTTTTTCTGACTATAAATAGTGAGCACAAAATCTAGATCACTGTTTGAAAAGTAAGCTAGAATCAAAATATGTACTAACAATTTTTCTCTGTACCATTTGGACATTAAACAATGTTGACACAAAAGTTAAATAGTGATCACTGGGGAAAAAAGAATCATGCGAGTAGGTCAAGATTAGAAAAAATTTAAATATTATCAATACATGCTAATACATACTGAAAATACCATAAAGAATTCAATGGATAAGTACAATCTATATGTGTGAATCAGAAAAGACATTGTTTGAGTAGTTATTGGGAATGGGTTTCCAGATGAGGGTTGGAAGAGGCCAGAAGCTCCAGGGATTTATCCTCCTCCCTTTTCCTATAATAAGACCAATGTCCTTAGGAATTTTGATAACATAGGCCACTTTGGCTAATTATAATATTCTTTGATTGGAAGTGTGTTTTTTCCTATTTCTGTAGGACATTTCATTTTTATCTTACATATGCATATGTTATGTATTGAGGAGAGAAAGGAATAACTATTGTATTGTTGATTCTGAGCATTGAAGGGGCATCAATAACACAAACCTCTGAAATTTTGAAGAGAATTTGCTCCAGTGACATTTTGCCACAATCACTGTGTTTTCAATACTTTTGTAACTTTCATATCTGCATTTTCATTAGCTTCTCATGAAACTCGGGACTTGTGGATTATGCATAATCAATTCAATCACATCAAAATCACCACCTATTCACAAATGGTACAGGGATTTTCATCTCTAAGACAAATAGAATGGGACACAAAAACTGACCTGTTTTATAACTTAATTTAAGGCTTTGGAAATTTACTATTTCTATTGTGTCTCTTTCCAACTACTCTTGACTGCACTGGTACTTTGACAATTAACATCATCATGTACTTTTGACTTCTTTCGATTTCTTCCTATTTCAGTAATCGTTTTTCTTATTATAAAATTGCTTCCTTCATTCTGAAAGTGTCAACACTATGTGATAAATAAAAACATGTTTTCAACCTGTAATATTCATCTACCCATTGCCTTTTCTTAGGCTCTTTTCCTTCTGTTTGTTTTTTTTTTTCTTATTCCAATGTGCTAGTTTTTGCATTATTGTTAGATTAGATCAAATTAGATCAGATGAGATTATTTCCTCTTGAAGCCTATTTGTCTTCTAATGAGAGACAGAAAGGGGTTGAATCCAGATAAGAGGTGAAGTGGGGAACAACTGGGAGTATCAGAGAGGGGAAACTATAATCAGGATATAGTATGTGAGAAAATATTTTTTCAATAAAAGGAAGACAAAGCAAAAGAAAAGTATATGGGTTTTGGGAAGCACCATGCAGAAAACACATAATTACATTTTTAAATTTTCTTAAAATCTTTAAAGACTTCCTAATATCATGAGGAATATGAGAGAAAAGACAAGTATCCAAAACAGTTCCTGAATGGTTTCTCTACAGAAATGAAGGTTTATGCATATAATTTATTCCTTTCATTTTTGATTAGGAATCATTATATTCCTAAGTCTGTAAAATATGTTGTGAACTATTTATATTTACACTACTATTAAGCAAGATGATCAGCAGAATTAATCTCTCTCACACATGGAGCTATCTTGTAAAATATTCTTATTTCCAAAAAAGGCTTGTTTCTGTTACTAAAAGACAAGAACAATTCATTTCACCTTCCTTTAGCCTTCCACCTTATATCATGAAATACTTTAAGAAATTAATGCCATCATACTACAAATATGGTATATCCTAGAAAGAAGGGTTCACCAATCTAACTGCTCATGTTTGCTATCTTTTCAAGCATACATTTAAAAAGGTTGCCTCAAGATCTGAAATAAGAGTTTTCTGCTGTGGAGTCTCCTCAGAGCACTTTGAATGTCCCTGTTTCTGAGGCTGTAAATAAAGGGATTCAGCATAGGGGTGACCATGTTGTAAATGATTGTAGCTATCAAAATCTTTTTAGGAGACTGGGATACAGCTGATCCAAGGTACACACTAAAGCTTGTTCCATAAAATAAACAAACAACTGACAGGTGAGACCCACAAGTGGAAAAAGCTTTGTACCTAGCACCTTTGGATGAGATTTTCATTACATTGTATACAATTTTATAGTAAGAGTAGAAGATCCCCGATGCAGTGCTTAATCCAAAGATAGCACCAGCACAATATTTCACAATGTTAATGGAGAAAGTGTCAGTGCAGACAAGATTAAGGAGAATAGATGGGTCACAGAAGAAACTGGAGATTTTAACATCTTTAAAATTGGCAAATTGTAGAACAAACAAATTGTGAACCTGGGAGTCCACAAAGCTACTCAAAAAAGACAGGCAAACTAAGAACACACATAGGCGTTGGTTCATAATGACTGCATAATGTAGAGGGTGACAGATGGCCACGAACCTGTCATATGCCATCACAGCAAGAATCATGATATCCATACACCCAAATATGGAAAAGAAAGTCATCTGTGCCAGACAGCTACCATAGGAGATGGCTGTACTTTGAGTTGCAATGCCCACAATCATTTTTGGAACAGTGCTGGAGATTAAGCCAATGTCAATCAAAGCTAGGTTGGAGAGGAAGAAGTACATTGGGGTGTGGAGGTGGGAGTCTGAGCTGATAGCCAGGATGATGAGCAGGTTGCCAAGCACTGCGATCAGGTACATGGACAGGAACACCCCACAGAGGATTGGCTGCAGCTGTGGATCATTTGAGATTTCCGCGAGGAAGAATTCAGAGAAATGTGTTTTATTTTGTGATTCTGTATTCTTTAGACATCTGTTCAAATAAGAAAAAGAAGTACAAGGATGGAAAATGAAACAAACTGCAAGACAGCACTTTGTATATTTTTGTGTTGTATTGAAAGAAGTTCCAAAAGATAATTTATGATCACCTTGAAATCATAGAATCCTTCTCTTTTCTCCCAATGCTGAAATTATAGGTTTCTGTAGCTATGCTAGGCCTGATATACTTCACATTTAAGTATTATGATCACATCATTTATACAGGAAGGCTATGAAATTTTAATATTATTATACATTTAGACACATACAATAATTTTTGGATTTTTCCATTATTAGTTTCTGTTTTGTTTGACTTATTCTTTATAACTATGCACTTTACTGATAACAATTTTATGCTGTTAAAGCATAAGAAATGTAAGACACAGAAAATAAATGATCACTGTAAAATATAGCCTTTAGTACTAAGGAAAATGGAGTATAAAAATAGTCTTCAAGCTTTAGAAATGAAATTCTTAGCAAAACTCAACAAGAACTAAGACACAATATATATTCGTAACAATTGTTTTGAGTTAGGTGTTTTCTACACACTATTAGAGCTAATCGTGAATTCATAGGATACTAAGCAAAATTTGCAATCAGAAAACAATGTCGCATTTCATTCATGTTGGATTTTCTGAACTCTCACCTTCCTGGATATGAGGAGAACATGGTCACTCAAATTTTATCCTTTAAAAGTAATTTATTGTTAAAGGATTTGATACATAGCATGATTTAAACATTGCAGATTCATGCATATTTCAAAATATCAAAACAACACATGTTGGCATATTGTCATATACAATTTTCATGTTTGTATAAAAATAATATAAAAAATCATATCTATGTGTCCTACGTTTCATTTATAGGGTCTTCCATATAATGTTTTAATTAATTTATTAATTCTACTTCACAAACTAAAAAGGTATACTCTGTCAGTGATTTAAATATAGAAAATTTAGTTAAACCTGTGAAACTTAAGTTCTCACTATTTCTACATGATTCTATTCTTCTGAACAACTTGCTTCCAATGACAAGAATGAATGTGAAATTATGGAGCATGAAATTATGCCATGTCAATTTTTCTATGTTGGTATTGAATTAAATCTTTATGATGGTCTTAAAATTTATCTCCAGATACATAAAACATGATAAAATATTAACATATACATTCAAGCATATTAGATACTAGCAATAATTCAAATGTTTTCACTGGAATATCATTATGTGGGAAGGAATAAAATTCAATTTATCAGTTTTTGTAAAAGACCTTGGAATTTTCTTCAGTTTCTCTTTATATCACACATGCGGAACTTTCCAGATTATATATGGGTGAAGAATTACTTGAATTCCTGTGATTGATTCATTTCCAAATTTAGGACTAATCATGTACATTTAACATCCCAATAAAAATCAAGTTCCTTCCAAGTACATTCTCTTATTATTCAGAAAATATATATATTATATAAATAATATATATGATAATAAAATATGTATCTGACAATACTGTTAAATGCCATCTTGCATAAAAAATGATGTATTCACTTGGTTTCAGTGTAAGAGAAAGTGACCAGTGAATGGTTTGGGTAAACAAGGATTTAATTTCTAATCACTCACCTGTTACTATATGTAGAAATCATGTTACTTTCTCAAGTTTTGAGAAATGAAAAATATTCCTCTCCAAATACATATTTTGTTTTCAGAGAAAATAACAGCGCCACCTAGAAACAGAAAAAGCAAGCTCAAATTTCAAAATTATTTATTTGTTTGGTCTGAAAATTAGTTTTATCATTAATGCTAATAACGACATGCAGATTTTATTTTGCCTTAATTTTATAAATAATAACTTAATTTCATAATTAGTGACTGTTTTCTGCTTTATTTTTCCCCAGTGCAGTTGAATCAACCAAAAATTGAACCAGATTTCAATGACAACTTGGAGATATTAAAACTTGACTCATCCACTGTTATAACAAATGGAGTCTGGGGACTCCACATTCACTTTGAAAACTTTGCCTCTATCTACTAGATTTCAAAAAAATATTTCAAATGCAAGATAATACTTTAAATAGTGGTTCAGAACTCTTGATTACATTTTTCAAATGCTTTCAAGTGTCTGAGAAGAAATGATATATACCTATAAATTATCTGCCTAAGACACCACATGAATTTGTCATGAGAGTGGAAAAAAATGTGGACAGCAGCAAACAGCCCTGTGCTAAGGCAAAAAGAAATCTGTGCCATGTGGAATCATGGTGTGCTATTCTGTCAGGGATCACAGCCTGTGATCCTTAGCTATCCTTTCTGTAGTGGATGCAACTGTTTCTACCAAATGAGCTGCCTTGTGAGATGTCAGGAACCCAAAATTAGAAAATGAACACCAAGCCTAGGGTCTTTTCCTGTGATGACAGTGATGAAAAATGCCTAGTTTGATGGTCAAGAAGAAAATGTGCTAGAATTCTCATAGCACAATGCCCTGATTCATTAACAGGCAGCCAGATTAAAAACTGGTCAAAATGTTTTCTACCTAACAACCTACCATAAATTAAGCAATCGGAATAGCATATTTCATTTTCTCTAAAATAGTAATGATGTTGCCACTAAAGGGGGATCTGTAAAGAGTTGGACTATGCAGGAAGAAAGTTAATAATAAGAAAATAAATGAATATTGAACATAGGTTTAAAATATCTGAGCAATATATTGCTCAGAGCATAGAACTTGGGCCACTAAAAAAGTACATATGCTTGGTTATTACTGTATTGATCATACTTGTAACATGATAGTCCTTTTATATTCTTAGGAGAAAGTAGATAAAGAAATGCTTCCCATCAGTGTGGATAAAATAGCTATGAGAAGTAGAAGCGTGATATAAATATGTATAAAGTAAATTATGTTAACTCATTCTAGTATCCCCAGTAAATCTAAGAATGAAAACTCTATCCCTCATCTAATATTTTCATATTAGCATACTAGCACCTGATAGCCAAAATAGTTGGTTTTACTCATAGTGGAAAAATTCCTTCCCACAGACTTACCCCACCTCTGGCTCCCTCTGTACTTACTGGGTCATACTTCTTTCCTTGCTAAGTCATGTCCACCAATTACACATCTAAAGACACTCCCATTCTAGGTGTCCATAAGACTGAGTTCACACTTGGACCACAAAGTTTAAACACCAGAATATTACATGAAACTCCTAGTGAAGATTGCCAAAGGAGAAAACACAGCCAGGAAATTTACTATACTGGAAACATCACATTGAAGGGATGGAGACACAGACTAACTATATACTGTGTTATATCCTTGGAGGTTTAGTGTACGGAAATTGCAATTACCAAAATTAGTCCATGTTAACCCATTCTCTAAGGATTTACTTTTTTTCTTTTCTTTTCTTTTTTGTTTTTAGACAGGATTTCTCTATTGTAACCCTGGTTGTCCTAGAACTCACTCTGTAGACCAGGCTGGCCTCAAACTCACAGAGATCCACATGCTTCTGCTTCCCAAGTGCTAAGATTAATGTGTGGGTCACCACCTCCAGCTTTGGCTCATTTCTAATACACACACAGACACACAGACACACACACACACAGACATATACTATATATATTATGTGCTATATTACATATAATATAATATACGAGGGGGGAAGAAGAAAGAGGAGGAGGGGGACAATGAGATTTATTTTTGCTTTCTGTCTCCATTTTTATTGGTAAAATACATTTTTTAAACCCACATACCTAAACTTTAAGCTTTAGTGAATACTGCAGTAAAATAAATGCACTGCTATTGTAAAATTATAATACCAAATCTCCAGAGGTTTGTCTTAAAAGTTGGAACTCATTGTAGAGGTTCCATAAAAAGGTAGAAATAGAGTTGCACATGAGGCAGCTATACTCTTCCTAGCCACATGCTAAAGGATTCTGTTTCCTAAAGGAGAGATATATTCCTACATTTATTCACTGCTACTCTACTTATAATAGCTAGAAAAATGAGACAGTCTAGATATCCATGAACGGAAAGTGGATATTAACATTGTAGTACCTTCATAAAATGGAATTTTATTCTGTAATAAATACAAACTAAATTATGAAAATTAAATGTAAATGAATGGGATCGTAAAACATTTTACTCAGCGAGGAAACCCAGAACCAGAAATACAGTGCTCCATATTCTCACTCACGTAGTAGTAGTGCCTATTGAAGCCAGAAAAAAAGGAAGGGGGTACTTTAGTGGAACAGGTAACTGAGGGTCCACAGAAATTCCATCTAACATCAGCACTCTTGACATCCTTTGGGAATGTAGTTTGGTAAAAATAATATAAATATAATAGTAAATAAAAATAAAAGGAATTTATACTAACCCTAGAAATCCTGTCTTGACTTACATTTATTACTGAATTTACTTTTTCAATGCTGTTTTTTTGTATTGCCTGACATTTTTAAAGAAATAGAGATGAGAAAGAAAAATAATATTACACAACTCTCCCTTCCCTCTTCTTCTTCCCTCTCTCCATCTCCCTTGCTCTTCTCCTTTGCTCTCTCTGCCTCTCTCCTCTAATTCAAGAATCACAAATGTATTTACATTATCAAACAATATACCTGTAGCAATATTTTATAATTGTGACAAATACAATGTTCTTGGGACCCTTCGCTGTTATTTGTGTATTACTCACCTCCTTTAAAAAACAGCTTTACAGACAAGCAAGCAATAATAGAGACAAGCACATTAGGGATAACAATTGCATTATCATAGAGTACAGAATATACGTTATAGGTAAATAACATGACTAAAATATTTATTCATTTACTTATGAGTGTGTGTGTGTGTGTGTGTGTGTGTGTGTGTGTGTATTACTGTGGATGCCAGAAGAGGGAATTAGATCTACTGGAGCTGCAATTACAGGCAATTGTGAGCCACTCAACATGTTCACAAGGTCCTGAACACTTGTCCTCTGGAAGAGCAGTAAGTGCAGTTAGCCCCTGAGCTACCTATTAAGCCTTCTGATTAAAGTAGTCTTAAGAAAAAAAATATATATAAGCAGGATTCTTAGGAGCAGTTCAGTACACTTCAGTAGAGAAACTGGTATGAATTCTCTTGATTTTTGAGTATTTATAAATACTCTTTAGAAATTATTACTGTATTACCTTTCCACTTAGTGCTGATATTTAATAATTATAATGCATCGCATGTGTGACATATAGGAAAAGTTTGAAATACAATAAATATTTTCTTATTGTTTTTGTAAATAAATCATTCTATCATGAGGAAAGAATCTATTGACAAGTACAATATCAAATTTCACTGAAACGTTGGAATGGTATGAAAATGCAGTGCATGTCTCAACAAAAACAATAAGTTTTACTTGCCC
The DNA here is from genome assembly GCA_026225945.1 of Cricetomys ansorgei. Classification (NCBI taxonomy): domain Eukaryota; kingdom Metazoa; phylum Chordata; class Mammalia; order Rodentia; family Nesomyidae; genus Cricetomys; species Cricetomys ansorgei. The sequence goes on from JAMJFZ010002981.1 coordinate 20,255,157, forward strand.
CCTTATCATTATTCCTCTTTTTTTATTCCCCTAAAAATTTCTGCCAAAAGGTTGGAATACTTGAATTATACACGGGTACTGAGAAACTAAATCACAGAGCCTATATCTGCATCACACAGACAAAAATCAGATTTAAAAAAAATGTGTATTTCTATGAGATAATCTGGAATGGGATGAAAGTGCAGACAGAATAGCAGAGAGTATGTTAAACTATAGTGGTTTTGTGAAACACACTAATACTACTAGCTTTTATTTTCATGTTCTAATTTATGTCAAAATTGGTACAGATAAAGAGCTGGAAATGAAAATGAGTTAGACACAGCTGTTATTGGTGATGTGTGTCACAAAAACAGAAAATCACTTAAATTTCCAATAAGTATTCCTAACCCTTGCTTTTTTTGTGCCTTCCATTTTATCATGTATTTGAGTAGGGGTTTCTTTTGATGTGATAAATGACAATGAGTAAAAGCAACTTTGAGATGAATGTGTGATTTCTGCTTCCAGTTCCACAGTTCCATCAATGACAGAAGTCAGACCATGAACTTGGGGCACAAATCTGGAGACGAGAACTTAAAGCAGAGGCCATGGAGGAATGCTACTTACTGATTTTCTCATCATGGCTTGTAGTCTGCCTTCTTATAGCACCCAGGACCACCAGTCCAGGGGTAGCACCTCTAACAGTGATCTCGGTTCTCTACATCATTCATTAATCAAGAAAATGCACCATAAATTTTTCCATAGACCATCTTTTACAAAGAGTGGTTTCGTTGGTAACTCTGTAGGGGGTGAAGACCACACACACATGTGGGTATGTTTCAAAGCCAACAGAGCTGTTTGAGCAGAGGTTCAGTATTTTCCATCATGGAGTCATCATCAAATTTATAAATACTTTCAGGTTTTAGAAGGAAAAAATACCTGCTAGCCTTATTTGGTTTATATGTTAATTAATACTATTACAAAAACAGAAGGTGAGAGAGAACTGCAAGTGTGTTCTGGATTGAGTACAAGAGAAATCCGTCTTGAAGTCTGAAATGACTGCTATTTCTATGATCTTTGCCTATGACTTCCAGATTCTATTTGCATGGCTGATGCACCTGTTTCTCACCCCAAAATCTACTATGTGAAAAGTCATGAAACCACAAAGCAAAGAAAATGTGCACTGGCATCCTCCTGAAGTAGCAGAAATGTAAAGTGTCTCTCTTATTGGTCATGCATAAAACTTGTTATAATTTTCTTGGTAGAATGTCCTGTACCTATAGACAGATGGATCAAATCTGTTCTCAGTGTTTTTAATCTAATCACCTTTTTTTTCATTTCGTAGTTATTAAAGTTTTAATCATGTTATTTCTGTGATAAATTCACATATGGTAAAAATGCAGAATACAGTCTCCACCGCTAATCTCACTTCTACCTTTATTACCCCCCATACAAGTTTCCTTTCCACATTCATGACTTTTGTTTGATTATTGTTGTTGTTTCTCATCTGTCTGCCTGTCTGTATGTGTCTCTGTCTGCCTCTCTGTCTATCTGTGTTTGTCTGTCTGTTTCTCTCCCCTGCATCCCCCGCCCCCTTGTGTGTGTGCATGCATGTTGAGATTCACTGAGTCTAAATACAATCATCTGTGATCATTGGTGTGGTGGGCTCCTCAGAAGTACACAACTGAAGACAGTAACTGCATGGTTTATAGAATCCATCAACAGCCAAGAGTTAACCATTCAACACAGAAGCATAGTAATCCAAAGCTCTTCCCCAACTGATTATTAATGCTCGACAATACCTTTTATGTGGAGGTCAATTTCTGACACCCATAGCAACAATGACAACTCATTAACTCACAGGAACGATGGTTGTCAGGACAAGATCAAGTAAGTAAACTTTCTAGTATGGAGGAATAAGAGATTACTATAATTTAAGTGAACAATCTATGGACAGGTGATGAGTTTAGGGGTAAGGAGAGTCCTTTTTTATATTTTTAACTGGCAAATAATTCTATCACTCTTCCCCCTCCACTTCTACTTCCAAGCCCCTCCCAGCTACCCTTCCTTGAACTCTTCCCATGACCCCATATCCTCATGTTGGTAGCCTCTTTTTCTAATTATTAGTGTTACACATATGTGTGTGTATAAATATATATGTACATATGTATATGTGAATGTATATATAAAATAACTTTTAAAGTTAATTTTAGTTGTTTATGTGTCTATGGTTTTAAGGCTGACCACTTTGTACTGGAAAACAAATAGGCAGTCTCATACATGAGAGAAGCTAATTCTTTCTCCCTGCCATCATGATGTGGTCTTTGTTAGGTCAATCATACTTCAGTCGGTTATTGAACACACAGGAATATACGGGCAGCAAAAATTGAACTTAATGGGATATATTTGAAAAATAAAAGAAGCCATGACATTGAGGGGCTTAGAGAGGTAGAATTGGATCTTGGAGGAGTTAGGGAGGATTATAATCAAAATACTTTGAATGAATTCTTAAAGAAATATTAAAAATATTATAACAAAAAAAACCAAAGCATGGCAGAAATTGCATGATAATAAAGGGATGTTTGTTTTTATACAAAACACCATTCTGTTATTCTCATATTATGGAAAAGATTATGTAAATGAAATGAACAATGAGCATGCTACATATTCCTCAGTGCCAGACAATCAGGAATAAAACCTTTTGTGTGCTTTTTGGTTTATGGAGATCTGTTTAATCGTATTGTGGATGGGATATTTAAGAGTAGTAGAATCATTGTGGGAGTAAAACAAACATTTGAATGACAAATCTAGGACACACACCACAAAGTCTCTTAGTCTTCACAACTAAAATACAACATAGTAACTTTTTCCTGTCTGTTTACACAACACACATACACACACACACACACACACACACACACACACACACCACACACACAGACACACACACAGACACACACACCAAAAAAAGATTTCCTTTGCTTCATAGTGGGTCAGGAATAAGGGATGTGAAACTGACGTTCATTTGTAACTTGGGATCTGTTTTTAAGACTGATGTGAACTCAGCCTCATAAAGAAGTTTGGTTATCAGGCACATAGAGAGACACTTAGATCGATAACTAAACATAGGACTTTCACACTGAGATCAGAAAATTACCACAAATATTAAGACAGTGATAGTTCAATGCATAGAGGTCACAATTTCATTTATATTTGCTCAGATTGTACAAATCTTAAATACTTTTGATTATTATAAGGGAATGATAAAACATATAGGGTAAATATCTTACATGAGAATCACAGGTGTTGTAAAATTTTCAATATTATTATTTTACTAGAGTAATTAACCATTTTTTTAGATTGATATAATAGTAAAATGAAATAGAAATATTTTTATTTTGCATGTTTCTTAACTTTTTGTTCTTAGTGACATTAATCACACACACACAAGATAGTAATCCCAACACCAAGACACATCTCAGAAATGCTTCACTTTCCCAAATTAAAGCAGACATGCTATTTAAAAAAATAAACCTGATTATTCCTCACATCTGCCACAGTGCCTGTCAAATATTTTAAGAAATAAAATTGCCAGTTCAATGTAGCCTAAGAGCGGGATTCACTAATGTAGATGTGTGGTACTTCTGTGCCTTCCAAAATGTATTTAAGTTACTTTCCTCAGGTACTGTGCTAAGATTCTTCTGCTGTGGACTCTTCTCAGTGCCTTCTTAATGTCTTTATTCATCTGACTGTAAATAAAGGGATTTAGCATAGGAGTGAGCACAGTGTAAATGACTGAGGACACTAAGACTCCTGGGGAAGAATCTGACACAGACAAACCAAAGTACACCAGAGGTTGTTCCATAGAATAAACAAACAACAGAAAGGTGAGACCACAGGTCCAGAAGATGTTATTCTTCCTACCTTTGGCTGGGGTTTTCATGATGTCAGACACAATTTTATAGTAAGAGTAAAAGATCCCTGCAATGAAGGTAAAACCAAAATAATTCCAGTAAAATATTTCACACTATTATTAGAAAAGGCATTAGAATAGACAAGATTAAGAAGATGAGAAGGGTCACAGAAAAAATGGCAATTTCCACAATTTTAAAGTTTATAAATTGAAAAACATATAAATTGTGTATCTGGGATTCTATGATGGTAATCATAAAAAATACTAAAACTAAGACAGTGCAGAGGTGAGGGTTCATGACTGGATAATGTGGTGGGTGACAAATGGCCACAAACCTGACATAAGACATCAAAGTCAGAAGAATGTCATCCATGGCATGCAAATGCCAAAGAAATATAT
>JAMJFZ010002982.1:0-57805 GCA_026225945.1 Cricetomys ansorgei
GGGCTTCTGCTTTCTTTACAGCAAATAAGACACAAACAATGTTGGCTTTTGTTGTTTTGTTGTTTTAAGGAGACAGGGTTTCATGTGGCCCAGGCTGGCCTTGAACTTGAACTGATCCTTCCCCACCTTCTCCTGAATGCTGCGAGTGCAAGCATGTGCCATCGTGGTCCAGTTTTATGTTATGCTGTAGATCAGACCCAGGGCGGCATGCGTGCAGAGTGAGCGCTCCACCAACTGAGCCTGTGATTTCTTATACTCTCATTCTTTACCCCAATCAGGAAAACGAAGGACAGCCCAGTTCCCAGAGAGCATTCTCATGGGAGTTCGGGGGCCTAACGCCCTCCTTCCAGCCTGGGCCTGGCTCCTCCACAGCACTGTGAACTTGGACCACGCTTACACAGAAGGATAGCAGAGTCAGGCAAACGAAACATCCCAGCCCCTCCCCAGATAAAGTGACCAGAAACACACTCAAAGACTGTTACAGGTCACAAACCACACAAGCAGCCACCCCAACCCTCAGCACTGCCCCATGGCCTGCCCCAAAGTAAGCGAGGCCCACAGAGAGAATGTGGGCTCCTCTGCCCAGCAGGACAGTGGGGGAGACTAGGAAGCAAGGACTGGGGTCCCCGGCCTGGCTCTGCTGCTTCTTAGCTCCACGTTCTGTGGTTTCTCCACAGCCATGCAGCCAGGCAGCATGCGTGCTGAATGAGACCGGTGAAGGGCCAAGGGTGGGCGCCTCCCACTCCCCCTGGGGTTCCCTGTGCTCACCGTCAGGGGCTTTGTCCACTGTGTACCAGAGCTTGCTTGAAGCGAGCAGAATGCTCATTCCTCAGTTCCTCCAGCTCGGGCCGCAGCAGGATGTCCTTCTCGGACTGCAGGGGACAGGCCACATGGTCAGGAAAGGTGACTCAGAGCCTGCCCTCGGGACCTCAGCGGGGACAGACCCGAGGGTGGGTCACCGTGCCCCTGTGAACCACACTCTGGCTCACAGGAGGCGGATGCTGACACCCACTAAAGTCCTGGTGGCACAGCGGCCACTCCAGTCACCCGGCCTGTAGAGCCCTCAAAGCAGCTGACCAGCTGGGCACGATGGCACATGCCTGTAATCCCAGCATCTGGAGGCCGACACAGGAAGATCCTGAGTTCAGGACCAGCCTCCACTTCGGTGAGTTTACAGCCGCCAGCTTAACCTCTGTCTCCTTGGCCTAGCTAAGGCCACTGTGCTGGCATCAAGGTGTTTCCTATAGCCACACAGCAACCAAGCCCCTCCACCTAGGCTACTGTGCCTCACACATGGGCAGTGCGGAGCTGGGCCAGCTAGACCTTGGGGACAAGATGACCCGAATCATGTCTGAGGAACACAAGGTTCTGGGGGTCTGGCCTCTACACTGCTGGGACAGGTGGACTCAGCTCGGTCTTCCAGAGACATCACGTGAGTTCATATCTGGCCGCAAGATACAGGACCTGGGAAGGCTCATGTGACAGTCTTGCTTTGCCAGCCAGCCCATTCTACCATTGAGAAGCACAGCACAGCGCAGAAAGGGCAAGTCACGTGTCCCAGGCCACACAGCAGGCCACAAAAGCCAGGCTGCAACCATGCTCAGGGGGCTGCCAAGGGCTTGCGTCCTAGGCACCTCACCTCCTTCTCTGCCCAGGCTAGTGTCCTCCCCTCTACCAGAGCTCCAAACTCTGCCCAAGGTAAAGGCAGCACCAGGTGGGGTTTAGGAGTAGAGAAATGCCCCAGTGCTCCCTCTTCACCCCCCACAGTGCCCCCTCTTCACCCCCCCCACGGTGCTCCCTCTTCAGCCCACCCACAGTGCTCCCTCTTCACCCCCCCCCCACAGTGCTCCCTCTTCAGCCCACCCAGTCCTCCCTCCTCAGCCCACCCACAGTGCCCCCTCTTCAGCCCACCCACAGTGCTCCCTCTTCACCCCCCACAGTGCTCCCTCTTCAGCAGCCACTCACACCTGCGGCTGGCAGAATGGTCAACTGCCCCTCATTCCAGATATCCTCAGCATCTCCATACAAGGCTGGCCAAGCCCCAAAGCTGCCCGTTCTGGGGACTGTTCACTGACCTGGTTGGCAAAGAGCAGGTGGCACACAGTGTGGTCATTTGGGTCCTTCATGACGGCGCGGATCACCTGCAGCATTGGGGTGATACCTATGAAACAGGGTCCCCACACGCTGAGTGACTGCTGGAGCCTGCCAGGCACCCAAGCAGGGAGAGGTATGGGACACCCAGGCCTGTCCTCAGACCTCCGTCCTCCCATCCCCACATCCTGACCCACCGCAGCACAGCCAGGCTTCCAGTCTTACCTGTCCCTCCTGCGATCATCCCTACAGACTTCACTGTCCTCACAACAGGGTTGGACTTCTTGTCTGCACGGATGGCGAACTTCCCTGGGAAGGGAAGGAAAGGTGATTGGAGCAGCTGAGCCCTGCGGGGTCCCAGGCAGGGGAAACACCACCACACAGCCCCAGCCAGCTGGGATGAAGATAGGAATCCAGGACCCCACTCAAACGCATCGCCATGGAAAAGACGGGCAAAGGTGGGCAGAATGGAGAATTCCCACTTAACCTGGCTAGTTAACTGGCTCGTTTGGGGGGCACCGAGTAAACAAAGCAGGGGGGTCTGCAAATGAACCTGGACCCCAAGCATAACCAGGGGCAGCCCCTGTGCTGGCCACTTATCTTCTAAACAGCCGAAAACCAAGGTATACCACCTGTCCCCACCCCCCAGTCCCTGCAGACACAGCACCCCCAGCTCTCCAGTCCCCAGGGATGCCTGCTCCACTCACCTTTGCCTTGGTAGACCAGCAGCCCGTTGGGGCCCCGGAATTCAATGGTGTCTCCAATACTCATGTTTTCCAGGTACTGGGACATCTTCCCTCCAGCAGGAAACTTGGGATGTGTATTCTTGAAGTAAATCTGCAAGCCACATAGATATCCCTCAGTCCCCACCCAGCCTTGGGGTACCCCTGCCCTGTGGGAAGCCAGCACCTCACCTAGGGTCCCATTCAGCCGAACTTAAGCCATCCACCCCACACCTCACAAAAGCAAGGCGTCCACCTGCCACCCAGGGCTACTAGCTGGAGGGCCATGTCAGTACTGTGCCAGCTGGAGCTCTGTGACCACATCTGCCAGCACATCATGGCTCTGGGCATCAGCTCAGCCCTGCCCTCCCTCCCCTCCAGCACGCTTCGGCAGTCACACAAACATCCTTCTTGAAGCAACTTCCTTCTGGCCCCTATGGGACTCCTGTCTTGGGAAAGGAGGGGCCTATGATTCAAATGACTTAAGAATATGGGGACAAAGAGTAGCAGTGCCCTACCAGGGCTGGGCCATCTTCCCAAGGGCCTAGACCTCGGAGACAAGCCAGAGTCCGAGGGACGGGGAAAGGGAGGGGTAGGCAGAACACTGTCAGAGGCTCTGCTGCAGGTTTCTTTCTGACCTTTATCCAGGGTCAGCAGGAGCCACAGAGACTCAGGTCAGGAGGGCCCGTTATCTATGGCTTTTCTCTCTCTGTCTCCGCTAGACTCCCCCCTCTCTGCCCGCGTCTCTTGTCTGACCAGTGATTCCACCCTGAACAGATGCTCGGTCCATGACCATTTCTTTTATCTCTGGACAATGTCCCAAGCCGGACTGGGATGCACAAGGCTCTGTCTGGCCCTACGGATATCCCAACCTCTCATCCACCCCTAAGGGTCCTGCTCTGCACTTTCGACTGTTAGTTCTCAAGCCCTCTGATTTCAGAGACTTGATACCTGAGGGCTTCTCTCTTCCCGCGACAGCTGACCAACACCTACTCCGCTATAGGTCTCCCTTCCTCTGCCACCTGAGTAGGAAGCAGGTTTCCACACCCCAACCCGCCATGCCCTGGGGACCCCACCTTGACGACCAAGTCCACGAAGCCCTTGTCGTCATCGCTGGAGACCGGGGTGTAGGGCCGTATGACCAAGTTCCCATCGATCCTAGCCGAGAGGTAGATGTGCTGGCCTGTAAGACAGGGAGGGGTCGTCTGGAGTCAGGCACTATCCCCCCAGGAACACGTCTCCCCAGGGCCCTACACCTGTCTCACATTCAGACTCTGGCCTGGCCTTGGCTCCCACTACTCCTTACCTCCGCCCCCCAAAGGGTTCCCAGCACACCTCGGTACTGGTCTACCCCTGAGCTGGTGCCACTGGCAGAGACACAGGCCCACTCTGCCTGGCCAGGCACTGCCCCCTCCGCCTACTCTTGACTCCAGGGAGGAGATGGGCTGGGTTAGACAGACTCACCGATGGGAAGGCCCAGGATGTGCTGGGGCGAAGGCAGTGCGAAGCGGAAGCGGCGTGTATCGTGACTGATAATCTGCAAAGAGGCAGAGCTGCTGGGCCTCATGGCGCACACGCACCCCAGTCCCCCAGCAAAGACACTGATATCAGTACACACACACACACCTGGTGGGCCTCTGTTCTTACTGGCCCAGAGAGGGCCACATAGCAGGGTGGTCAAAGCAAGAATGAGCACATGGCCCCAAAGGGAGGATCCCAGACAACCCAGAAAATTCCAGGAGGTGGCGCTGGAACTGCAATCTAGGGTAACAGGAGCGACTTATGATTGGACTAGAAAATGAGCAGAGCTGAGACAGTCATATGTGCCAAGCTTGGCAGTAGAAGGTTCTAGAAGTCACTGAAGCCGAGAGCCCGCAGGAGTGAATGGCTGTGACTGAGGCTGGGCTATGTGGGGCCAGGGGCCATAGCAGTCTCCACTGCCTGGGAAGTCCTGTGGTTGGCTACAGTCAAGAGTCCAAAACCTGGCCTCCACTCTCCAGAGACTGGGCACCAGGGCATCGTCAACAGCTGAGCCGAGGTGGCCATTCTCCTCAGGGATGGTCAAGGGCTGCTTAAGAGCCTATAGAAAAGACTGAGTCTCCCACGGGAGGATCAAGTGAGTTCTTGTCAAAGTTGACTGTGGACTCTGTCCTGTCACCCAGGCTGGCTTGGGGAAGAGCCAGCAGCTGCAGGGCCACACCCACATGCGCCTGTGCCAACAGATGGCCACAGCACTAACACCTGGGGGCTAACTGCAGGCTCCCCTACCTTAGCTCAGTCTGAGAAAGAAGGCCTTGCCCCTGCCTTGCCCCTCAGGAGGAAGTCAGCACAAGGAGCTGATTGCTGGGGAAACCCCCACCCCTGCACATTTGAGCAGAGGAGATGTTGGAGAAGCCCAACTGGGCACCACTCAGGGAAAAGCTGTGGGTCACCCTGCCTCCCAGAACCTTTGTACTGGGCCAAATGCAGCCACAAACTGACTAGGAGCAGAGTTCAGCACTATGAGCCCAAGTGCCAAGGACAGACGCCACCCTTCAGGGGTTTTTTTGGAGGAAGTATTGATAACTATTACTAAGACAGCCCATGGCAGGACTGTTTGGCAGGGCTACAAAGCAGGTCCAGATGCTGACCAGGAAGAGCAGCAGCGGGCTGGGGAGGGGAGGGAGTGGGGAAGAAGCTGAACTGGAGAAGTGTCATAATGCCATGTGCCCATTCAATGGGGTCAGGAGGGTTCTCATGTTCTTATAAACTTTGTTTATAGGACACTAGACAGTCACACACACACACACACACACACACACACACACACACACAAGGCAGCTTTGAATTCATGAAAACCCATCGGCATTGTATGAATAAAACGGAACCAGGTTTTAGGTTTCCAAAACAACCCACTGCTGGGGGTGGGGGGGGCTGGGACAGCCACGGGCGAAGCCCTGCTGCACAAGCAGAACTTTCTCGGTGACAAGCAAATCACACCACACTGTAAGAATTAAAAGGCAGCATAGAGAGGGGGGGACTACAGAGACTAGATACGGCTGAGAGGGCTGAGGACAAGGGGCAGAGCACCAACTGCCTTGCTGAAGGCCTGGGTTCCGTCCTCGGCAACACAAAACAAAGCAAAAACCTGACAAACAACAGGGTGTAAAAACACCACACTGAGCACGGTGGTGCAGTTTAATCCCAGCACTCGGAAGGCAGAGAGGTAGGCGATCTCTGTGAGTTCGAGGCCAGCCTCATCTACTGCAGTGAAACCCCATCTCAAAAACAAACAAAAACAAAAACAAACAAAAACTACCCCTCTAGGCTCACTCTCTGCTCCCTGACTCAGTTTTCCTGCCACACCCTCTGGAAGCAGCTAGGGGAAGCCAGGAATAGAGGAGGGAGGGCCCTGAGAAAAACATGAGAACTCCATTTTGGTATGAAAAGAAAACATGTGTGTGTCTACATATGTGGAAGACTTACTGAGAGTCTACATGGGTCTCAGTAGGAGAGGGTTTGTTTTTTATTTTGTATTTTTCTTTTCTGTCTCCTCTGCAACTCTGAGACCATCAGGACTTAGGAAGGAGTCCCTCAGCTCCCCACTGAGATGGCCAGTCCCACGGTCCCACATCCAGAATGAAGACCTAGGCCCCAGGCTAAGGTTCCTCTACTCCTCTGGGCTCACTCTCTGCTCCCTGACTCAGTTTTCCTGCCACACCCTCTGGAAGCAGCTAGGGGAAGCCAGGAATAGAGCAGGGAGGGCCCTGAGGAAAAGGGAGGGCCTCCAAGCAGAAGGGAAGCTTAGCCTGGGTCCTGAACAGAGGGCTGGCCTGGTGCAGACAGACTTCACAGAGGCAGTCAGAGACAGACATCCAAGCTAACAAAAACCAGGCTTTATCTACCCCCACGGGGTGGGGGAAGGGATGGGCTTTTATCTCCAAGGGGCAGGATGCTCGTTCTCCCGTGTTTCCCAGGCTAAGTAGGGGTGTACCTAAAAGTCCGAGAGGGCCTCTCCCACTCTGGCATCCCATGGGACAGTGAAGACAGTGGGGACTGTCATAGGGTATTGTTACTCTCTTCATCAGAGCAGCTGTAACTACCTGCAAGAGATACCCCAACCCCCAGTCTGGGCCTATGGTTGACTTTCCCTCACAGAAGGATAGGCTGTGGTGGGTCACTGGAACCTCACCTGATGTTCCAGCCTTCTCTCCTCCAGTCAGCTGTGTGGTTCTGTCCTAACAGAGCTAGCCTCGGGGTCTCTGAAGGTGCTATAGTGTACAGACAGGAGGGGGTTAACTCCAGGGGGCACTCCACCTAAGCCATGTGGGGAAATCCATCAATCATGTTGGGGTGACGCTTTTTGGTGGACTGCTTTGGGGGTCACCCATGCTTTTTAAGTAAGCCCAGTAAACCCACTGGTTCCCCAGTGTGGCCTTCGGTGGAATAGTGCTTTGGTTTGTCATTGTGCCCTATCCTGAGGGAACGGTGTTAGTTTACATCTCCCCAGGGAAAGAGTCCACACAACAGAGAGCAAGGTCTGAAGCCCCTGTCACTACTCCATGGCCTATGACGGGGAGCAGAGCAGGTACCCGGGAGCCACAGAGATGCTGGGGGCGGGACGGGACAGGGCGGTCACCTCTCTGTCGATGAGCTTCAGGGGGTACTTGATGTCAGGGTTCTCTAGGGTGATGGCCGGTGAGGAGCGCTGAAACAGCTTCATGAAGAGACTGTAGAGGAACCAGACAGGAGAGAGCACCACACGGCTCAACTGCAAAGACAGAGTGGACCCCAAGGTCAGTCCGGGGGCAGGGAGAAGCCCCACCCCTCCCTTGCAGGTCACACTTCATCAGCATCTCCAGGCCTCTCCTCTTGTGACCTTTCCCCTCTAGCCTTGTCCAGAGAACTCCATTCGGCAGACCAACAGGAGAAACTACCAAAACCACACTCACGACACCTGCCACATAGCTCTGTCTTCTATGCCCAACACCATGAGAAAAAGTTTCGAAGAGCCCTGGACCTCTGACCCTCACGCTTCGGCCTCCCCAGTGTGGAGATTACGGGCGTGTGTGCCAAGGGTGCGGGGCAAACGCTCTACCCACTGAGTCACACCCCAGGCCCAGGTTCCAGGTCTCAGCCTGGCTCAGGATCCACCTCAGAGTCCTACACTGACCGCAGCCTCCAAGCGTCTGTGAACCAATTCCCTAGGACCACTGTCTCCATACTTTCTCCTCCTCTCTTCCTCTCAGAGCCATGGAAACAAGCCAGTGAGGTTGGGTAAGCTGAGTCACTTTCCATAAATAATGACCCGAGTCTCTCCCTGGGTGCTGGGCTCTGCCTTCAGCACTGGGCTGGGCGCTGCTGGCTGAGTTGCCCTGGGCAACTGTTTTGGGAAGTTGGGCTTAGCTGGAGAAGTCATTGGCTCTGGCCCCTGCCCCGTCTCTCTGCTGCCTGGTTAGCAGGGATGTGAACAGCCTAGCCACAGGCTCCTACTTCTACTGCCATGGTAGACTCAAATCACAAGCCAGAAGATCTTCCCTCTCTCGTTATTTCTGTCAGGTATTTTGGTCAGGAGACCTGCTTTCACCCGCTGAGCCATTTGGTTGCTGTACCCCTAAGGAAGGGTAATCTCACTCTTGAGGCTCAGCCCCATTCTCCCTCTTTCTCAAGCCCTGCCAGGACTCCCCATCCTCCAGCAGCTCAGGAGGGCACTCTGCCTGAGCCTGTGTCCTCTCTGCAGAAGGAATGTGAGGCTCACCATGAGTCCCTCCTCCCAGGGAGAGTGAGCTAAGCTGGGGGCCCCCTGATTCCCAGAGGGGTGTGCAACCTGAGAAGTGGAGGGACACTCAGCCTGACACACTCCTCACCTCCAAACCGGCTCTGCAGGTTTAAGCAGCCCCAGCTGCCAAGGACCTTTGTTGGGCCCAGAACAAACTCCCTCTCTCCTATGCAAGGCCTCACCCCAGAGGCTCCTAGTATGTGACCCACAGGTCTAAAAAGGGCCAGTTGCTGAGTCCATAACACTTAAGTCAGGATCGTACCCATTTAATGAGCCCGCCGTGCAAGCACCTTACCTGTCCCAAGGCTCGATAAAGAACCAAGCTGGCACCATGGAGTGTAACTTCAGAGAGACCCAGGCTTGAGGCCCCAGCCCAGAACTCAGAAAGCGTTCCCTGGGGCTTGGGGCTCTCCAGAGAGAGTGAATGCAGCTTCCAAAGGCCATGCACAGACCAAACACCAGCCACAGCCCCTGAGCTGGCACTGCTCCAGGGACAAGGCCATGTGTCCCCAGGACCACCCCACTTCAGCCGGAGTGTGTGTGAGTGCAGTGGCTGCTCCACCCCAAGCACAGAGGGGACAGACTCGCCCTGCCCGAGTCACATCATGCCACCAGACCCTCCCCTGTGTTCTCAGGGTAAGCAAGTGGCTGGCCGAGCTGACGGAACCAAACATGGATGGAACTGTGATTTGACGATTTGACGTCAGGACTTTCCAGCCCCTCTTGCTGTTTCCGCGCCACCTCTGGGGACAGGTCCTACTGCGCCTCTACCATAGCCACAGCCCAGATCAGTCACCATGCCCCCACAGAAGGCCTCGGCTTCCCAAACCAACAAGCTGCTCCACTGCCTCCAACATTTGCTGGGGTTCCCACCACGGACCTTCAGTGCATGGGTCCTGTGGCTCCTGCCCAGGGCTCCTCTCCCTGCTCTCTCCACAGCCTACCTGCCTCAGCCTCTGCGTGCTCTTCTTCCTGCCTCCGGTTATATAGCCAGCAGACTCCTATGAATCCTTCAGAACCCGACTCAAAGGTTAAATCTTCCCCAAGGAATCAGGCCTAATCTGACCCTTGGTGACTTCACAGCCTTGGCCTCTCTGTAAGCTCTCTGGGAGGTGAAGACCATTCTGACAATTTTTCTTTCTTTCCTTTTCTTTCTGTTTTTTTGTTTTGAGACAGGATTTCTTTTGTGTAACAGCCCTGGCTGTCCTAGAGCTCACTCTGTGGACCAGGCTGGCCTTGAACTCACAGAGATGCATCTGCCTCTGCCTCTCAAGTGCTGGGATTAAAGGTGTGCCTCACCACCACCTAGCTTCTGGCATTTTTTTCTACTATAGAGGGTTCCATGGCAAGCAGCAAAACCACATCCAAAAACCACATGTGTTGGGAACCCTGGGAATGGGCTCCAGTGACTTCTGCCAAACTGAACTTGTGCCTGATACACCCTGTTTTATTTTCCCCAGCACGACTGTTCAAGTGCACAGTCGGGCTCACTAGCTGAGGTCCTCTTGGCCTGCAGCTGGCCTCCCGGGGCCAGCTACACACCTGGATTTGTTCCTGACCCTCCACTGCGGCTCCTGTCATGGTTTGAATGGGGTACGTCCCCCATAGGCTCATGGATTTGAACACTTGGCCCCCAGTTTGCTCAGTGAGGTCACAGAACCTTTAGGAGGTACAGCCTCCTCACTGGGGACAGACAAGCTATCTCTGCTTCCTGTGGGTGGCTGAAATATGATCCCTCAGCTTCCTGTTCCCGTGGCCATGTCTTCCCAGCCATGATGGACTCCAGCCTCTGGAAGCATAAGCCAAAATAAACTCTTCCTTAAGTTGCCTTTGGTCATGGTACTTTATGACAGCAACGGAAAAGTAATGAATACAGAAGCGCAGCTGTCTCCACATCCCCATTTGACAAAGGAGGCTTAGAGAGGCCCAACATGGATTTAGGATTTGGTACCATGTGTGGACCAGCCCACGACCCTCACTCACCCTAAGCCCACCAATGCTGGGCAGTGTTGAGGGCAATGTCTACAAAGACACCCATATGTCAGGACTCTAAGTGGGTCCCTGAACAAATGCTAGGGTCCCCACACAGCTCCTCTACCAGTCCTGGGCCCAGAATGACCCAGCTCTCTTGTCTCCAGGTAATTTAGGGTTGCCCAGGCACCAATAGCCGAGCCCTTGGTGCAGGAGGTACTCAGAAAATATTTGTGCAATTACTGAGAGCACAACAACATTCTCTTTCCTGACCCCTCATGTCTCTCTGACTTATGTTGTCTAGAAGTTTCCAGAACCAGGGCAAAAGCCAAGACTGCTCCCTGATGAGAGAAGGGCTTAGCCTACACTATCTGCCTTCTAAATCTTGGAGTCAGCACAGGCTGTGGAGAGAGTCATGCTCCCTGCCCTGTCCCTGGAGCATGCTCAGAAGCAGCAGGCTTCATGAGCCAGGGTCCCAATAGACACTGTTCTCTTACCTCAACCCTCAGGTAGCATCTAGGAGGTGCTATTGTCACTCCCAATTCAGGTAAGAAAACAGAGGCTTCAGTGACAAGCCTGAGCCAGGAACACTTCTGGACATGGAGACGGAAGATCTGAACCTTTTCTATATAAAAATTCCTATACAGAAAGTCACCTGTGGCAAGCCATTCTAGCTGTCACTCATTCTGTCAACAACCCCAGTAGACATCCCTGTGTCTAAGGTGTGTGTCTATGTGTGGGGCCCAGGAGCTCAAACTAGAGGAGACAGACATATTCACAGGGGAGCTGGACCAAGGCTGGGAGCAGCAGAGTGAAGGCTTGTTCTCCAAAACTTAGAGGCCCAACCAGACTCAGTCACCAGGAGACTGGGTGTATTCTGTCCTCACTGGCATTGGGGTTCACAGGTTGTCCCCTTCCCTCCGTCCCACCCTTCTCCCACAGCTGTGGCCAGGTAAAGAGGAGGCAGATAGCTGAGGCCAAGGCCCTGCCCCAGCTCCTCCTCAGCTGTACACACACACACACATATACACACACATACACACACAACTTTAACCAACCAATTCCAAGTTCTTGGGGGCAGCTGCTTCCCAGACTTTGACCCTGCAGGCCGCACGCCACTGTACCAAGGAACCTACTCCTTCCTCTCCTTGCTCTGACAACAGAGAGGAATAAAGGGTGCCAGGGTCCCAGGAGGGAGTCTTGAGCTCACTTACCATAGCTAAGGGAGGTACACACTGCTCCCTACCCACAGACACCCTGCCTGGCTGTTTACTCTGGTTTTTTTCCCTCTAGAACCCTGGAATCCACTCTGTCCAGGCTGGAAAGGGAGAGTGGGCAGAGAGCCTAATCCCCACCCCCATGCCACCCCCAACAAGCCAAGCATTGACTCGCTTACCTGTCTACCACCCACTTGCCTGCTGTCCTGCCAGGATCAAGTGACCACAGCCCTCCTGGTCCTGTTCTAAGTGGGAGGAAGTGGGAGGAAATAGAGGAAGTCCTGAAGCAGGGGGGCTCTGGGCTGGGCTCCAGACTATGGGGGAAGGGAGCTCACGAACAGGTGGATAGCTGAGCTACCTTCTGTGGGTTCTAAGCCAGGCTTGGGGTTGCCAGGAGCCATTGGGAAGGCCTTATACACTCTACCAGAGAAATGGGTCTGTCAGGGTTGCTGGAACTCACGAACAAGCAGAGAGGCAGTCCAGAACAGCAGGCCAAGCCTGTCCGGATGGACAGCAGACTCAAGTGCCATCCTTTGGCTTGGGGCCCCCAATATATGCAGGAGGCCTCCCACAGGGCCTGCATGGCCCAGATAAGACATGTGTTCACCAATGCCCAGCAGCCACCCATAGAGCACATGGGCCTTCAGGATAGGAGGCTGGCTCTCATACACTGTGTGCACTGGGGACTAAGTGGGACCCCAGTCGATTCCATAAGTCAAGGAGAATACCAAGCAACCCTTGGACCGATGAGGCCAGGGTGGGGGTCTCCTAATAATTAGACAGAGCTCTGCTGCTTGCAAGGAGCTACTGTTGCCTTAACATGAAGGATGGGACAGCAGGTGCAAAGGTGCCGTGATAAACTCTCCAACATGTTCCAGGTGAGGAGAGCCTGGAAAGCAGGGGAGGGCAGGGGACCATGGGTAGTCTCTGCAGAAACTGGTCAGAATGTCATCGTGGGGTGAAGTCACTCTGGGATGGTGCCACAGGTTCGCCTTGGGCCAAGCTGCTTCTCAGGGTGACCATCCTGGATGGCCCATTCTCTCAAGAGTAAATGCCATGCCAAGAAGCCAGTTGCCTGTTTTCACCAGGAGCCCGGAATCTCGCAGAGAAAAGGGTACCCTCCATAACAGGTCCTGGCCTAAACTTCCTACACCCAGAGACCTGGGTGCCTCAAGGCTAGGGTGCATTTATGTGGTTGGGGCTGGGCACACGTCACATGGATGCTTTTAAGAAATCAGGGAAAGGAACTGGTCTCCAGTGTTGCAGAGGGGGCCTCGACAACCCAGAGTGGCAGCAAGAGGGTAGACTCATAGATATTAGAAGGTTCTAGCGTCCTTAGTGTCCTGGGCTGGTGGCCAAGTCTAAGTGACACTCCTTCAATGACAGGCAGCTGTGTGAGTGAAATAGCCAGGGCCTGGAGGGTGACAGCAGGAAAGATCCTGGCCAGCTGCCAGCCTTGTTTATGGCAAGAAGATGCACCCAGTCTCTGGTCTAGAGACATCCTACACACTCTTGCCCATGCCAGCTCACACATGTCCACTATTCACACACGCGTGTCTTCACGCCCACACTCTCGTTCTCCTACACACACACCATGCACCTGCAGTCACGCTTCACGTTTACATTTACAAAGCCTTCACATTATGCACACGTTACAGATGCACGAGTTTCACATTCCCACGGGCTCAGTCACTCCAACTTTCTCACTAAGGCAGGTCACGCCCACTCACGCGGGCACACACGTCACTCATTCCCTGTCACATTCGCGCACACCCAGGAGGGTCCGCCAAAGTCGGCCCCGCGCTCCGGGCCCCTCTGGCCTGCGGAAAGGCCGGCCTGGCGCGGCCACTAGCCAGGGCGTGAGTCACGGTCCGCAAGAGGCCGGGTGGGGCGCGGCGCGCGTGGACCGGTGCTGGGCGCCCCGGATCGTACCGTGTCCCCACGGTGCGCGCCTGGCAACCCCAGCCCCCAGCCGCCTACCGTGCTCAGCTGTGCCCCCATGGTGACGGATGAGACAGTGGCCGCGCCGCTCTGCACCCGCTACTTGGCCGGCCGCTCCCCTAACGACCCACCCCAGCAGCGACACCTCGGGGGCGGGGCCGCTCCGCGGAGCCAGTCAGGAGCGCGGCAGTGGGCGGGCTGGAGGCGGGGCTCCTAATAGCCCCGCCCATTTCCTCCCTGCGAAGACGGGAGCGTTCTCTGAGTGGCTGACGACGCCGCACGGAAGAGGCTCGTTCGGACCAGATGCTGTGGCGCCTCTCTGTGGTCTCGGCGGGTAGCTTGTCCCCTCTGGGCCTGGTTTGTCCCGATGAAAAGAACAAGATGGCGTCCCCACGATAAACTCTCAAATCCTGGACTTTCGGCCCTAGGAGGCTGCAGAAGCTGGTTGTTTTGGCCAGGGCTCAGATCGCGCTTGGAGCGTGTTGCCAGCACCACTGGCCGCAGAGTTCAGGCCTCAGCTCCGCCCTGCCTGCTCCATTTTTGGCCTTTGAACCGATCCTTCCCTTTGAACAAATCTCCAAGTGTACTGAGGCCAGCTCTGGATTAAAGTTCGGATGTCACCTTTCCAACCAGGCTGGCTCTCCACTCCCTGAAGAGACCCCGCGTGCAGAATGATCTTTGTAGCGCTAAAGTTATCCAGCTTGTTCATCCACGATGCTCTGCTTCCACACACACCTATCCGGCTGGACTGTAGACCCAAGTCAGGTCTCTGCAGTCAGTCCCCAGTGTACCTGGAACCCAGAACAGAGCCTAGCATGTACTAGGTACGCCATACGCACTTCCTCAATGTGTGACCTAGTGGGGAGGTGAGAGTGTCCCTGTTATTTCGGGGTATTCAGCGTGGCACTGGCCTGGTAGAGAAGGGAAGAACTATTTTGAAGACAGTTGAAACCCACAGAGCCTGGAGATAGGGACAAAGTTGGTAGACGCAGTAGATGGGCAATTCTAGACAGGCTGAGACAGGTGAAACTGCCCTCTGTGGTGTGAGACCCGGATGAGCACTGGAGCTCAGAGGGCTGAGTGAGGAACTGAGGAAGAGACTTGCTGCATGAAAATAGGGAACTAGAGCCTGTCGTGGTGACCCATACATTCAATAATCCGGAAAAGACAAGTGGATCTGTGTGAGTTCCAGGCTACACAGCAACTGTATGAGTTACTTTTCTGTTGCTCTGGTAAAACCCCATGCCCAAAGGCAACAGCTCCAAAGGGGTAAGAAGGGAGACATGGCCACAAGCAGCAGGCAAGCATGGCTGGAGAGGTAGGATGCCTTAAACAGGAACCTGGAGAAAACCGAAGTGGGGCTGGGCTATATGCTCCCAAAGCCCACCCCAGCGACAGTACTTCCTCCAGCAAGGTGGTGCCTCCAAAACCAAAAAGCACCACAAACTGGGGACTAAATGTTCAAGTATTGAGCCTATGAGGGACATTTCTTATTCAAATCACCACAGAGACCCTGCCTCAAAAATAAATAAGTAATATAAATAAATAAAATAAAGGACAATGGTTGACATATCTGTAACTCCAGAACTTGGATAACAGAGGCAGAAAGATAAGGGGTTCAAGGTTATCCTTAGCTACATGTTGAGTTGAGTCAGCCTATCTCCATGAGACTCTGTCTCATAGAAACAAGTAAGAAATAAGACAGGAACTAGGATGTGGGGGAGGGAGAGCACCTACTACCCTAGAATATGAGAGTGGGTCTGACATCAATTAAGGATTATTCTCCTTTTAATCTCAGCACTCAGGATGCTGAGACAGGAGGATCACAAACACAAGCCAGTGTGTTCTACAGAGTAAACCCTCATCTCAAAGGGAGCAAGGGTGGGAGTGGAAGCTCTTCTTGTGCCTACAAGTAAGTAACCTAGGCAATGTATTCCGGAGATTTGAACTCTGGTCTTCATGCTTGCATAGAAAGTGCTGTCCCTGTCACCCTCTGAGCCATCTTCCCATCCTGCATAGGCCACAGTCAGCTTTCCTCACTGAGGCATATCTCTGCTATTTCAGAGCCTGTCTGCACCCATACTTCAACCCACTGGCAGTATTTCAAATGTAAAGCCAAAACGGAGATTTTGTTCCTGGTAGTTCTATTGCACTTCCATAGAAAGGGAACTGGATATCGCACCAGGCCTCACACTAGCACGGCCCCCTGACTAGCTGTGTGTCCTCCAGGCCATATTGACTCACGACCTGAGGAGACAGAACTGATATCAAAGTGGGGAACCATGGAAGCTGATGCTAAAATCTGGACAGATCTTGTCAGCTTTGGGGGAGGGGAGAGTCATGTGGTCAGGAAAGTTACTGTGACCCCTGGGATGTAGAGAGAGAGCATCACAGAGAGATGACCCAGAGGTTAAGAGCACTCGTTACTCTTCCGGAGGCCCTGAGCTCGGTACCCAGCACTTACAACCACAGTAACTCTAGTTCTAGGAGAACCGATGTCCTCTTGTCTCCATGAGCATCTTGGACATATGTGCACATACACATAAACCTTTGTCAAAAAAAGTCACCTGAGACCCCTCTACTCTCACATTCTCCAGCTGCCTGGGTCCCCAGGCCTACCAACCCAGTGCTTGGCTGCCTCCGGCCCTGGTGAGACTGACTCCAGCAGAGTGTGTTATCAGAGTTGTCTGATTTGGTGTTTGTTTGAAGACAGTGTCTCTCTTGCTATGTAGGTCAGGCTAGCTTCCAACTCCCAGTGATTCTCCTGCCTCTGCCTCCTGAGTTCTGGATCACAAGCTTTTCCCACCATGCCGGGCTTTTCTGTTTGATTATTGAACTAGGTCTCAACTCTCAACAAATTCTCTTCCCAGGGCTCAGATCTGTTCGCAGTGGTTGAGTGCCGTCCAGAAGTTGTTGCTTCCCAGGGGGACACTGTTGCCCTTCCTTATCCCTTTACTCTGAGCCCCGGCCTCTGCCCCACCCTGTCTGCTCCAGGCTTCTGCTGAGGTCAGGATGTTGCTCTGGGGATGGTAGAGCAGGCTGAGGGAGACTGTAGTCCAGTTTCTCTGGAGTGAGAGGACAGATTTCTTCCCAGACTGCTCAAAGTAGCTGACAATGGGCTATCCTGGGGCACCAGGGAGCAATTCAGCTGTTATTTTTTTCTTTCTTGTCAGCTTCATCTTCAGTCTTTCCCAGATTTCAGTTCATCCACCAGCATCCCTGTTACAGTTCATTGGTGGCTTGTTTTTGTTTATTTGTTTTTTGTTTTTGTTGCATTTTTTATTACATACATTTTAAAATTTTTGTTTTGTTCTGTTTTGTCGAGACAGGGTCTCATTACTTAGCCCCAGCTGGCCTGGAACTCACTTGTAGAACAGGCTAGACTTGAACATGCAGCACTCCTCCAGCCTTGGCCTCCAGATCCAGGATTGCAAGCTTACTTCTGCGTCCAATGTCGGCTATTCCTGCTTCTCCCGCCAGCTCTGCTTCCAGGCAGAGTGCTGCACTCATTGGGCAGGCCTCCTTTGTCGCCTTTTCTCTGGTGACTGATGAAATCAGGAGGTGTTCAGTGTCAGCCTTCTCCACTGTACAAGGCACCTGGCTCTGGCCAGGTCTTCCCAGGGTAAGGCAATCCTTTACTTTGAATCCCATGTGAATGTCCCAGTCCCCGGTGACTTCATCCCAGGTTCCAGTGTCCTCAATGACTGTCACTAGTTTAGAAACTGTTTTAGGGGAAAGAAAAGACCTGTGACCTAATCCCCTCAAGGCCCTACTATGAGCTAAGACCAGAATTTCCCTACTACTCCATTTCCTTTAGGCATTGGTCAAGAATCCCTGACCCAGCCCAGACCCCTGATCCTCAGAAAGGCTGACGTATAGGAGTATATAGGAGTGAGCCATGGCCTAGAGAGTATACAGACTTGATTTATTATTATTATTTTTGTTTATTTACATATTTATGGTATGGACGTGGTGCTCATGTGCTACTCATAAGAACCCATTCTCTCCTTCCACCATCTAGGACCCAGGATCAAATTTGGGTCATTAGTCTTTGAAGCAAGTGGCTCTCCCTGATAAATCACCTGGCCAGCCAAGATCAGGCACCTGCCACTTTCCCAGGGGCTCTGGGTCCTTCCATGGACCTATGAGGGTTTGGATAAAGGCCCCAGGCATACTTCCAGGGCAGATTTGGGGGTCTGGGTTGGAGTTACTCTTCCCCTGGAGGTACCCCAGGTGCTGCTTAGAGGTTCAGGAATTATGTTGTCAGATTGAGTGATCATATATATATATATATATATATATATATATCACAGTTAAACTCTTGCTTCACATTTTAGTGTAAGTATTTCCCACATATTATTTGGGGTATACAAGGACTTCAAACATCTCATTTGTTTGTCTGATACCAAGTAAAATATAATTAAATTCAAATTTTAGGCAGTGAATAACTTCTTCTCCTTCTTCTCCTTCTTCTCCTTCTTCTTCTTCTTCTTCTTATTTGTTTTGGGGGGAGTTTCTCTACTGCCTGCACAGGGTTTCTCTGTGTAGACTTGGCTGTCCTAGAACTCACTTTGTAGACCAGGCTGGCCTTGAACTCAGAGATCTACCTGCCTCTGCCTCCCGAGTGCTGGGACTAAAGGCGTATATCACCACCACCCAGCCAATGAATAACTCTCTACCCAAATGTGCTGAAATAAAGACATGGGCAGGTACTATTGGATATAGGAAGTGGGACTGGGGTTGCCAGGACAATGAGACAGGCAAGTGAAGCTGGAAGTCAGCGGGGATTTGAACTTGGAAGGCCATTGACAGATCATTCTATGGAGTGCTCTGTGAACCAGGCCTGGGGTACATACGTGTGATCTCAGAATCCAAGAGTTGGAAGCTGGAGAATCTTTCAAAATCATTTTTGGCTACATGATGAGTTCAAGGCCAGCCTGAGATACTTAAGACCCTGTCTCAAACACAAAACCCTTCCAGAACCCACATGACAACAAAGCATAAAAACCTCCCTGTAGCTCTAGGGAAGGATGAGCAAGGGAAGGTGCCAGGGGTCAACGAGGGAGTCACTGCTGTGCCTGGTGTCATACCAGGGCTGGGGCCCTTGGTCAGAGAATAAACAGAACAATTGAACTCTTAGGCCTAAGGTCTACCAGCTAAGAAGACTAGACACAGAACCGCTGGATTGAGCAAGGTGCTGGTCATTGGCCTAGCATGGGAGACGGACAGGATTGGAGGGACTGTGGGAGAGGATATGAAAACCCAGAAACACTGTTGAATCCAGGGCTTGGGTGGCCCAAGGAGGAGGGAAGATAAGGCTAGCCCTGGAGAGACATTGGGGTGGATTCCAGTGTGAGCTGCCAGAAACCTGGAAAGAGAGATGTTTCAGCTCAAATTATCACACCAATGATATTTCTGCTCCAGGAAGCCCCCAGGGGACCCCAGGGACCAAGGTGGGGAGGGAGGGCAGGGTCTCCACCCATGGGGAGGACAAGCAAGAACCAGACACATAGACACACCCCTCTAGCTTGATGCCTGCAGGGCTGTGAAATGCTCTGTTGTGAGCTAAGGACATAATCCCTGGGCTCTTCCAGTGTGAAGGAGATTATAACGTTTTTAGGAAGGAAAGCAGGACTTGGGATGCTTTAGTGAAAGGAAAGATAAATGTAGGCCAAGTAGAAACCACAGGTACCTTCCTGTTGGGTGTGGGGAGGACCTCAGTAGGAAGAGGGTGCTGGGGTGATGAGATTTGCTCTCATCTTGCCAAAGCCACCCCTGAGGCCTCTTTTGAAGTTGCATGATCCAGATTCATCCTTGTGCAACCTCTAAACACTCAGAGCTGGTTCTGTTGGAACATTGGCGCCCATGTACCGTGTGGTTATCTTCTCAGGATATTACCAAAATCTACAGACTACCTCCCAGACTGAGGATTCCTTACCTATGGGGCAAGAAGAACCTGGCCCATTGTCCGGAGAGCAAGTAACCCCTCACTCAAGCTTCTGTTTCTCTTATGGAGGCAAGGCCAAGGCTCAGAGATTCAGAATTTTGCCGAAGGTCACACAAGCAAAGAATGAAGCTAGAGTTCCCACCTTTGACCTGCTTGCCTCTGAAACTGGCTCTCCCTACTACCTCCTGCCTCTGGAAAGAGGCACCCGTCCCATCATTCCTCTTTGTGTCTACCTGGGATGCTTTATGGTGGTGTGAGGCCAGAGACCCCCGGCCCTGGGCATTAATCCTAAACTCTTAACAGGAACTTAGGCTTTCTCTACTCAATACAATAATTATTGAATACTTTCCAGAACTCCCTGTTCCAAGAACTAGCCCACCCCAGAAACTATAAAACAATTATTGTCAGGCTTAATTCAAGGGCACTGTGACCCAGCCCAAATTCCCAAAACTAAAGTATGAGAGGCAGCTGCAGCTGCAGCCTAATAGCCTTGGGCAAGGGACTTTCCACGTTGACTAAGACCCTAAGTGTACATTTCCTGGTGCCCACGACCTTGCTATACGCCAGCTCCAATCAGCTTAAAGGTTAATTGGCCCTAACCTATCAAAATAGAAAAACAATTTGGGGACCAATCGACTTGTACCAAATCGGTTTATGCCTAGCAACTGTCTGTATTTTGTATAAAAAGCTTCATTTTCTGCTCCTCAGGGCTGCTTCTATCCTGCGTGTTAGAACGGCCCCAGCGCTGGTTAATAAACCTCTTGCTTTTTGCATCGATTATCCGACTGTGTCTCTCTGTGGGCGTGTCATCAAGTTGGGGTCTGGTTTGGGAACCCAACAGTGGGTGGCCAGGGATTGACCACCCTGGCCAGGGGGGAGGCGGAGGCGGGACTCTGTGTTACTCCACCCGTAATGCTAGAAAGTTTCAAATCTTGGCTGTTGCTACGTAACCTTGGGTGAATCCTCCCTCCCGGTCTCAGTTTCCTCAGTCCGAGATCGAGGGATAATCTAGAGTCTAGAAAGAGCAAAGAGTAGCTGGGTCTGGTGGTACATGCGCTTGGGGGGTGGAGACAAGAATCTCAGTTCAAAATAGCAAGTTGTGGGGCTGGAGAGATGGATCAGTAGTTAAGAGCACTGGCTATTGTTCCTAGAGGACCTGGGTTCAGTTCCCAGCACCCATATGGCAGCTCATAACCATCTTTAACTCTAGTTCCAGGGGATCAGACTGCCTCTCCTGGCCTCCAAGGGCCATGTCTGTACACATGGGGCACAGACATACATGTGACATAAGATAAAGATAGATGTATCTTTAAAAGAAAGCAAGATCGAGCCCAGCCCTGAGCTCTGTGACACCCAGACTAAAAAACTACTTTTATAAAGAGAAAGAAAAGGAAGAAAGGAGGGGGGAAGGGAAGGGGGGGTTAAGGAGAAGGGAGGGAAGAAATATGCATGTGATGTCAGATAGAAGAGGAAAGGAAGATCAGGGCTAGGGTAAGCAGGAGAGCTTTCTAAGGTTCTGACATTTGAAAAAGAGGCCTGAGGAAGAAGTGGGAGCAAGTCCAGAACTTTGCTGTTACTGTAACACCACTATGGCCACTCGGCTAAGCCATGTCCTCTTATAAGGGTTCCTGTTAATGTATGGTTCGGCTGCTTAATGAGAGTCCAGCGTTGAATTTTCCAATGCTCTTTATTAATCACAAACCATGTCAAATCTCAGGGAATTCTATACCCCGGCAGCTAGGCAGAGAGCTCACTCCAAGGCTTCCTCACCCCATGCTCTCCTCTTCATTCTCCTCCTGCTCGATAGCTTCTTCAGTCTCTCCTGTCTGTTTTCTCTTCCCTTGCCCTAGTTTTTTTTATTCCAAATCCTCTCTCTCCACCCAGCCCTCCAATATACAAATCAATGGAGCCTAACCTTAAGGCTAAGGAATGTCCCAGTCTTGTGGAGAGCGGGATAGCTACTCCTTTGTTTACTGGTAGGAAGTGAATCCTTTACTTGCTTCCAGGACAGCTTACTGGAACATTATCCATAACTAAAATCTCCCACAACAGGTTCTTTCCCTGCTGCTTGATCCACAAGACAATCCTTTAAGACTGTATTCATAATCTGAAGGAATCCCCACAGCAACTCTCCGTGTCTGTAGCTAGGCATGGTGGTGAATGCCTTCAGTCCCAGCTTTCCTGAGGCAGAAGCAGGAAGAGCTCTGTAAATTCAAGGTCAGTCCCAGGACAGCTAGGGCTACATAGAGAAACCCTGAAAAACCCAAAACATGACTGTACACTCTTTGACATTCTACCACAGAGAGGTGACTCTGTACTTCCTCTCCTTGAGCTCTGTGACTACTCAGCCAACAGCATGAACCCAGCTTGGAAGGACAAGTCTCTGGCTTCCCATCTCTTGGAAACCCAGACACCTGCGGATCGGGGTCTGAGGCCTCTGATCCGCAGCTTCCCAAGCTCCCACCCAAATGTCAGTTGGCCATCTTGGAAGCAGATTCCTTGAGCCTGCTGAGCCACCCCCGCCAGTACCCTTGGAGCAGCGATGAAGTACCCTTTGTTCCATTAAGGCCTGCCTGCATCTCTGTTACATTTGAAATGTGTGTGTTGTAGCGCTGGGTATTGAACCTAGGGCCTCACGCATGCTAGGCAATCACTGTACAACCCAGCCTCATGCAGAGCCGTCTTTTAATTTTGAGACGGGGTCTCTTTAAGTTACCCAGGCCGGATTCCTTGCACTCCTGATCTTCCTGCTCCCCCAGGTTTGCACCACTATGCTTGACTGAAGCAGTGTTTTCTTATTTTATTTTATTTATTTTTCCCTCATTGGAAGCCCACTTGATGCTGCAGCATGCAGGTGCTGCCACACATGTGACTGAGCTCCACCATGGCTGTCTAGTTCTTTCCTGGTTTTTCATCATTTTAAACAGAACCCAGGGAACACCTTGAACTCAACAAATCTGCATTGATTCACTAGCTTTCTCAAAGGTGATGGTCAGACAGGGACATGCTCAAAGAGAGAACATAATTTTTGTTTGATTTTTTTTTTTAATTTTATGTGTAAGTGTTTTTGCTTGTGTATCTGTCTTTGTGCCATGCGTATGCCTAGTGCCCACAGAGGTTAGAAGAGGGAGTCAGATCCTGTGGAATTAGAGTTACAGACAGTTGTGAGCCACCATGTGGGTGAATTGACCCTAGATCCTCTGGAAGAGCAGCAAGTGCTGAGCCATCTCTCCAGATCCTGTTTGATTTGTAAAGGTGTATTTTTTAATTATATGTGCATATGTCTGTGTGTGGGTATGTGCACATAAGTGCAGGAGCCTTATGAGACCAGAAGAGGGCGTCAGATGGATCCTCTGGAACTGGAGTTACAGGTGGCTGTGAGCCACCCTGCTGTTGTAGAAGTTTATTTTTAGTTATGTTTAAAATGGTGCTTTTGTGTATTGTTGGGTGAAGGGCGGCCTAGGCCTTGGCATTTTTGTATTGACTGCTGGTGTTGGCTTTGTGTAAAAGATGTTTGATTGCTCATGATCTGCACAGGCTATCAATAGAACACCCAAGGAGCTTAGGTGTCAATAAAAACCCCTGAGATGAGATGCTCAGGGTTTCACCGTCCAGTGGCACTTGCTGTGACAGATGGTTCCCTCTGCTGAGGTCTGGCAGGGTTTGCACCTAAGAAAGTACCTCCTTGACTTCTTTGCTGTGAGCCACCGAGCAGCTAACTACTACATCCTGCATGAGTGCTGGGAACCCAACTGGAATCCTTGCTAGAGTGAACAACACTCTTAACTACTGAGACATCACACCAGCTCCTGAGAATAAAAGTGTTAAGCTTTCCAGTACTTCAGCCAGCAAAGCTGCCAATGGGCATCTTCATGCACTGGTGTGAGTGAGACACAGTAAAAACAGCCACGAACCGGCTGAAGTCGGCAGAAATATCTTATCTCACAGCTCAGTGGACCTAAAGTCCAAAATCCAGGTTGCTTCCCTCTGGGGGAATTCTCCCACACCTCTATGCTGAACAGTGATAGGCAGCCTTTAGTCCCAGCACTTGGGAGGCAGAGAGGAAGGTAGATTTCTTTGAGTTTGAGGCCAGCCTGATCTACATAGTGAGTTTCAGACAGCTAAGAGCTACATAGAGAGACCCTATCTTAAAAAAAAAAAAAAACAACTGTTTCTATACCATTTCCCCATTTCCATTTCCGCATGACCATTGCTCCTGTGACTCCTTTCTTCTTCTCTTCCTCCTTTTTTTTGGGGGGGGGTTTGGTTTTGTTTGATTGGAGATAAGGTCCCACTGTGTAGCCCTTGCTGGCCTGAAACTATATAGACCAGGCTAGCTCTGAATTTACAGATATCAGTCTAGCTCTGAACTTATAGATATGCCAGCTTTGCCTCCTAGATTTTTGCCTCCTGGATTAAAGCCATGTGCCACGACACCAGCTTTATTTAAAAAAAAAAAAAAAAAAAAGACCTATTTCATTGTTTATGTGTATTTTTATGTGTGTGTGCATGCATGTGTGTGTGTCTGTCTATGTGTACATGCCCCCAGAAGCCTGAAGAGGTCCTTGGGTCCCTTGGAGATGTGATTACAAGTAGCTACTAGTTACCTTCTGGGCGCTGAGATTTAAACTCAAATCTTCTGGAAGAGCAAGTGCTCTTAACTGCTAAGCCATTTCTTCAGTCCGCAAACCAGAGTTAGGGAGGGCCAATGCCACTGGTGACACCAAAGAGGAGAGAAAGAGGAGGGGACACAAGTGCAAAAAGCCTGGTGGAGCACAGTGGGATGCATTTGTGAGCTCAGCACTTGGGAGGTATAAGCAGCGGGAGCAGGAGTTCAAGGTTACCCTTGGCTATGTGGTAAGCTTAAACTCGGGGGCAGAAGTGATGGATCAGTGTTTAAGCATGCTGCTCACTCTTGCAGAGGACCCAAGTTCAGTTCCCAGCACCCATGCGAGAAACTGTGACTCCAGTTCCAGGGAATCTGACACTCTCTTCTGATCTCCTTGGGCACCAGGCACACACACCATGCAGGCAAAACACCCATACACATTTAAAAATAAATGAATAAACCTGGTTTGTTCTCATCTCGAAATATCCTTATCTGCAGAACTCTTATTTCCAAACTCTTATTTTCAAACATGCTCCTACCCTTTGGGGAAGGTGCCAAAGGTCACAGAAGGCACTGGACTCAAGGTTTCTGTTTGGAGTGTCTGCCCAGGGCTTCCCATGTGACAGATGTTGTAACTCATGCTGACAGGATGTGGGTTGCAGCTGGGGAATCTGAGGGAGATAACTATTCAGTGAATTTCACCAGGCGAGACACCTGGAACACTGCTGGAGGAGACAGGTAGCCAGGATGACAGATGAGATCCTTGGAACTGGACCAGCAGGAGTGAAGATATCCTAAAAGAGACACTTGTGGACCAGGTGGTGGTGACACACACCTTTAACTTCCAGCACTCAGGAGGCAGAGAAAGGCAGATCTCTGTGAGTTCGAGGCCAGCCTGGTCTACAGAGTGAGTTTCAGGACAGCCAGAGTTACAATAGAGAAACCCTGTCTCAGAAAAACCAAAATAGAGACACAGAGAGAGAGACAGAGACAGAGAGATAGAGAGACTGACTTATGTTCCCTCCTCCTTTCTAGCAATCAGACTATTGAAACAGCGGTCCTCAAGGAATTGGAATTTCCCTAGAAATCTCATGATACGGAAGGGAAAGGTTGAAGCCAGATTAAGAGGATTTGTCTCCCAGGAAGAGATTTCACACAGTTATGAAAACTTGTCAGGCTACCTCCCAGGAGAGACTGGAACAGAGAATGATGGGCAGGACCACACCTTGGCCTGCTTGCTCAGCTAAATCTCATGTCAAGGAAAATTGGCTGAGGTTGGGGGGTGGCTGGGAGATGTCACTGTATTTCTGGGAAAACCAAGGTTCCTTTTGGGGTTCTAATCTCATCAATAAAAGAATTTAGTAACAGACTCCAAAGGAAGCTCAGGGGCAATTTTATTAAAGGTTAAGAGAAAAATAAGGCTGGAGAGATGACTTAGCAGTTAAGAGCTCTGGCTGCTCTTGCTGCGGACCCAGGTTCAATTCCCAGCACCCACATAGCAGCTCACAATGCCAGGAACTCCAGTTCAAGAGGATCTGACAGCCTCACACAGGACATACAATATCAATGCACATGAAATAAAAGTAAATTAGAGAGAGAGAGAGAAACAACAAGGCAGACAAGCTGTCAATCTCAGCAGGTACCGGAAGGGAAATGGAGAAGAAAGCCATGCTGGTTTTGATGGAGACTGACAAGTAGCCACATAGAAAAAGGAGAAATAGACTTCAGAGAAAGAGCAGAAAAGCCCAGAGCACCTTGGAAATCATACCCTGGCCAGCACCCAAAAGAAAGAGAAGTAAATAAAAAGAGAGAAAAAAAAAGGAACGGTTCCGCTTTTCTGAGTAACTCAGAGAGTGAAAAAGTGACATGGCAGAAACACACTCCCACCCACCCCACCCCCATTGTTGGGCAGCTAAGCTGCCTGGAGAAGGGGCTTCTGGGCAGGTGTACTGGTTGGTTTTATGTCAACTTAGTACAAGCTAGAGTGATCAAAGAGGCAGGAACCTCAATTGAGGAAATGTCTCCATAAGATCCAGCTGTAAGGCATTTTCTTAATTAGTGATCGATGGGGGAGGGCCCATGTGGGTGGTGCCATCCCTGGGATTGTGGTCCTGGGTTCTATAAGAAAACAGGCTGAGCAAGCCATGAGGAGCAATCCAGGAAGCAGCACCCCTCTATGGCCTCTACACCAGCTCCTGTCTCCAGGTTCCTGTCCTCCTTGAGTTCCTGCCCAGACTTCATTTATGGGGTCAATGTGGAATTGTAAGCCACATAAACTCTTTCCTCCCAGCTTGCTTTTTGGTCATGGTGTTTCATTGTAGCAGCAGAACCCCTAGCTAAGCAGGAGGAAACTAGCTAAGACAGCAGGAAACTGTTATCTCCTTGAGGAGATCATCCTCCTGGCTCCTCTTTGGTAGCTTAGATTGCCTGTTCTCACTGGGGTTAGAGTTGGAACATAGAACAAAGCCCAGATACCTCCACCTTTGTATAAGGTAATTTAAATGTCAAGGGAAAGCAAAGCTGATGTTTACATTTCTAGTGTTACCAGGGAAATAGGAGGTGGGAGCCTAAGCTTCCGGAGCTACTATAACAACTGGACCACTTCTCAAAGTGACCACACAGAAAAAGTCACCTTTCTCTGTTTTCACTATTCCTGGTCACTTTAACTGGCCCACTGGGGACATGGTGGCCAAGCCTAGCTTGTTAGAGCATCTAGGACATGTGACCTTAAAACCCCAGCTACATATTCTCTTTCTCTCTCCCTCTCCCTCCCTCTTTTCCTCTCCTCCTCCTTCCTCTCTTCTCCCTTCTGAAGACAGGGTCTCCCTGTATACCCAGGCTGTCCTGGAATTCACAGAGATCCTCTGTCTCTGCTTCTCAAGGCTGGGACTAAGGCGTGCTCACACACTGGGCACATAGCCACATTCTAAACAGGGCGTGTCACTGCTAGACAGAACCCTAATTCAAACTAGCTGTGTAGGAAGGTCCTGGGGTGGCTCATCAACTGGAACCAGGATCCCTGGAGAGGGGCCTCCCTTCCTACCTCTCCTTCTCTGAGTAGGGAACTCCAGCTCTCCCACCAACGTGGGCATGTTCCCACCATGGGCCTGTCATAGTCTGGTCCAGAAAAGCAGAGTTTTGATAGGGGAAAAAAAAGAAAAATCCTCAGGAAGAACTCTGAGTGGTCTGTTTTGTCAGATGTCCATCTTGGGCCACATGGTGCCAAGAAGTTGGCATCCTTAACTGGCTCGGTTCGGGTTAGGTGATGGCTCTTTGTCCAGTCACACTAGTGGGGGGGTGGAGTTACATGGGGACCTAGAAACTCTCCCTAGGACCAAGGCAGCCAGGACTGTGAGCCTGGAATGTTCTCAAACCTGGGGAGGGAAATGCACTGGCCTCTGTGTGTGGGAATCGCTACTGGGTTCTGGAGCTGGAAAAGGTCTGCCCTTGACTTGCTGTGTAACTGTGAGTCCTGGAGAGAGAGGCAGGCCTTAGGAGCCTTAAAAAAAAAAAAAAAAAAAAAAAAAAAAGCTTTGATTTTCTGCGAATAGAGAAAGAAACCAGAAAGAGCTGCCTTGTGTAGCCAGTGGTACCTGGCTTTGACCCAGGTGCACAGCCTTGATCTCAGATGCTAATCTTCACTCTGTGGTCTGTTTGCCCTGTTTTTCCTCTTCTCATTCCCTCTGCTCACAATGACGAGATTCTGAACAGCTGAGATGGGAGCAGTCACCTGCCACCCTCAGAAGAGCTCTTAGCACCGTAGCCACCTGAGAAGGCAGTAGGTCTGGGAAACCCCTTCCTACATAGGGCTTCTTATTGTTCTGAGACAGGGTTGTAGTAGTTAGCCTACTGTGGTTGGCTCAGCCAATGAGGCATATTTCATAACTGCAAACCCTGCCAGACCTCCACAGAGGGAACCGCCATCCTGGCCAGCGCCATACTCTATCCACAGTAGAACCTGAGCATCTGAGCTCATGTTTTACTGATTCAGTCCTCAGGTGCAGATCATAAGCAATTAAACAACCCCCCACATAAATCTAACACCTGCAAACAATACAGAACACCAAAGCCTAGGTTAGCCCCCTCACCCAACAGTGCGTAAAACATTTTATACATAACTAAACTTCCACAACACAGGGTATCTTCTTTAATTTTAAAAATATTTATTTTGAAGAGTTTAAAACTATTTACTATTATTTTGCCTGTGGACACGGAGTCAGAGGGGGGACTGTGGGGCCCGCCCTCTCCTTTTCCGTGTATGTTAGCTCCCTGGATCAAACTCCGGGTCATTGTACCCACAAAGCAAGCACTCCTCCCACCCCCTGCCTCTGGTTGGCCGAAGACAGGGTCTCACGTAGAACAGGCTGGCCTCAAACCTGTTATGCCTTAGAAGATAACTTTGAACTTCTGAGTCTCCTGCCTCCACCTCCAAGTGCTGGACTAGGGGTTTAACCACCTGCCCAGGTTATGCAGGGCTAGAATTCAGCCTGGGGCTTTGTGCGTGGTAGGCGAGCACTCTGCCAATTGCCAAGTCCAGAGACTTTCTGGTACAGTCTAGCCTGGCCTTGAACTCCAGCCTCCTGAGTCTTCCTGCTGGTGTGGGATTATCTTGCAGCTAAGAGTGAGTCGAGGGCACTCGGAACCCCAAGCTCTCATTCTGAAGAGCTGGCAGGAATCTGGCCCCTTCCCTCCACAGCAGCCGACAGACCACAAGCCACAGCAAAACACCTCCCCCTCCAAAGGCATGAGATCTGGCAAAATTGTCTATCTGGAGTTGCAACTAAACCCTTCCGTATAAGGTCTATCCCTCTGGTCCCCGGAAAAATACCTAAGTCCCTCAATATGCAAATGGGACTGCCTGTCCCAACCAGTGAGCATCCAATGATGTTCCTGGGATACAGGGACCATTTCTCTGGCTATAAATACATAAGCCCTTCCCCCAATAAATGGATTCAAGCCCTCTGCCCTTGGCTCCCAAGAATGGGTTTGTTCTCGTTGGCTTACAGATCTCCAATCTAGGACTGTGTGGGTGCACTGTAGAACCACACTGGCGCTACTTCCCGCCCAGGAGCCTGCTCAGCCGCTGCTGCTGGCTGGCGGTGACGGAGCTACCTCTCGGGACCAGGAAGCCACTGCAGGATTATTTATACAACATGTTGGAATTACAGCAGTTCTCCGGAATTCTTCCTCTTGGGAAGTTTGTCTCTCTTCTCTTCCCTTCTGTTAGCGTGCAGATTCTTGGCTCAGTTGTGTCCTCCTTTTGATTTTAATCTGACACCTACTTAGCTTGCTTCCTGCTTGGATCGGCCCAGCCTCGGCCACGGCTGTTTCTTCAGTGGCCTTTAATACGGTGTATGTTTAAGTACTTCCCCGGTTCCTGGCCCAGCGAGGTGTTCCTGCCTCATGTTCTTTCCAGTCCTGGTCCTAGAAGTCTTGATTATCTTTATTGAACGATTCCAGAAACAAGATCTGTTGGGTAATATTCCATGCTGCACATACCTGTTTTATTAAATATTCACTTACGGAATTTGACTTAGCATGCATGCAGCCATCTTGAGTCATAATGGTCATGATTGCCCCAGATTAGCCCTGGTCAACCAGACATGGTGATGTGTGAACCCAGGAGGCAGAGGCAAGTGATCCACATCTCCCCACCCTCTTCCCTGCTTCCTGCCTGGGAATCCTGAGAACCTGACTGCAGGCTCTTTTAGCAAATTAAAAAAAAAAAAAAATTTATGTGTATTTTGTCTGTGTATGTCTACGGACCACATACACGCAGTGCACTCAAAGGCCAGAAGAGGGTGATGGTTCACTTCCAGTTCTGAGCTGCCATGTGGGTATTAGGAACAGAACTGGAGTCCTCTGTGAGACCAGCCAGTGCTCTTAACTGCTGAGCCACCTCTCAGGCCCTGGCTGCTAGCTATTAATGTGAATCTCATCCATCATCAAAAGATGAAGAGTAGGCTCTTTCCTCTGGTCTCTGGGCTCTTTCCTCTGATGTCTGAGCTCTGATTCTCTTCATGCTGTTGACCCTCTGTCTGTCCATGGTATTAATAGCCTTTATAAGCTCCTTAGTCCCCAGTAATGTCTCAGTGTCCTCTTGAGCCACATGGCCATCCCAAACCCGACAGATTCTACTATCCCAGGTGAGAGGTAGCATCTCCAAGTGTTCTTCCTCAGCTGCTAGTGATTGATGCATCTTTTCATGTGCTTATTGGCTGTTTTTACACTTACACTGGAGAAAGAACTATTAAATCTTCCTTTAACTTTATTTATTTATTATTTTTGAGATAGAGTCTCATGTAGCCCAAGTTGGCCTCTAACTCATATATGGCTGAGGGTAATCTGGAACTTACTTCTCCTTCTGCGACCTTCTGAGTGCTGAGACTACAGGCCAGTACCCTCGTGCTCAAATGATGTACTGCTGGGGCTGCAGGGGTCTCTGCAACCACCACGACCAGCGGAATGTCCATCCTCGAGAGGCAAGAAGGCAGCCCAGTTCAACATGATTCCGTAGCCGGTGTTGGTTCAGACTTGGAGAGTCTGACACCGGGTAGTTTAGGCATAGTTAAGCACAGCACAATTTGGTAAAAGTTTCCTGATGATAAATAACTCAATCCCTTGTAAAGCTTAAGACATCAAAAGTCTTTGTAAAGTACATGTGACGTCTTCCATAAAGATGGGTTCTGTAGGTTGACTGAGAAAAAGAAGCTCATGATGAGGGTCTAGGGGAGAGTCGAGTGTGGTCTCAGTCACACAATAGCACAAAGGTCACCAGGCTATTCACCGTGTCTGATCCCACCCTTCTGGGCGGCAAGTAGGTTATACACCCCTCTCTTTGAAGAGACAGCCCTGTGTATTTAACATTCCTGGATTCCTTAGTGCTTGTCTTAGAGCACAAGAGTCTCGGTGCCTCCTACAACAGAGCTTTGCGCATAGTAGGGCAAACACTACCAACGGAGCTACATCACCAGCCTTATTTTATTATTTTGAGATGATTTCACCGTGTAGCCCTGGTTGGCCTGAAACTCATTATGTAGAGCAGGCTGGCCTTGAACTCAGAGATCCCTTGCTGCTGGTCTGTCCATTTGTAGTTGGGACTCTGAGTCCTAGCCATTGAGATTAATGACCACGTTTCACCTAAGGCCTCTCTCACCTCGCTCTCAACCCTGGCCTTTGGGAGCAGAAAGCCTTCAGTAACTATCAGTTCCCAGAAGGTTTTGGTGACCAGGTGAGCCATAAAACTTTGGTGTCAAGGATGAGGGTTCATACATTGTATCTCAGGAATTCTCTCCTAGAGAGAGGTGAATGCACTCTGACGGGTTTTCTGGGGACTTGCTTTTTTAGTGACCTATACTGTCTATGCATCCAACAGCCTGTCCTCATGGACAGTATGAACATTCTCCAAAGAACAGAATAGAGACTTCCTTTCAAACCCTTAGTTGCCCCTCCTAATTTAAACCCAACTTCACTGAGCGTCCCTGGCCCCTCACCTCAGGAAAATCCCAAAATACAGCAGTCTCTCTTAGGCAACTTGCAACCTTTACCACCATGACCCTGGGACACTATATCCAACGAGGCTCAAGACCCCTTGGAAATGGGAACTACACCCACTTTGACCTCATCCACACCTCTTCTACAGCAAAGGGCTGTGCTGGGTCTGGGGTCTAATGACTACATACATCTGCCTAGTAACTGAGAAGCATCAGAGAATTTACTCCAAACACTCAGGGAATAAGAAAATGGTTCTTCAATAGCACACATCCTTTTCTGGCTGACGCCCAAAGAGAAACTTACCTTGAACAGAAATCTTTGCAGCTTATAAAGACTGTGCTATAACATTTCACATAGGCTGTCATCTGCCAGTCTTTTAGGTCCCGGCCTTAGGTTACATGTTCAGCAATTAAACACGGGTTACAGAGACAGAAACTGCAAGCCGGGCCATTTGGGACAAATGGAAGGTTTACACAGCAGAGACACATCACAGCTGTCCCCAGAGCACCAGTGGGAAGATTGGCAGAGACTGCTCTCCTGAAGCTGCTCTCCCCCCACCTGCCTGATGGAGTCATGCTTTCCCCAGTAAGAGGAGCGAGCTTATCAGCTGCTCTGGCGGGCCAGCTCTATCAGGAGCCTAGTTGAATTTTAATTATGTTTGAAGAACAACTCTTCTTTCCTTATCTTCCTATATTTGTTTTTTTTTTTAATATATATTTTATCTTGTGTGTACAAATGTTTTGCCTGGCTGTGTGTCAGGCACTAGATGTGTGTGTGTTGTGTGTGTGTGTTGTTGAAGGAGGTAGTGAGCCTCCATGTGGGTGTCGGGAATGGAACCCAGGCCCTTTGCAAGAACAAGTGACAAGTGTTCTTAACCACTGAGCAATCTCTCCAGCCAGCCCTATCTTCCTCTTCCTTTTCTTTTCTATTCTTTTTTTAGGGGTCTGGTTTAGAATGTCACTTATATGTAGTCTGAGGCCATACTTTCTTCAGCTAGATTTTATTTTGTGTAATTTAATACTCTCTAAGCAAATGCATTGGTAAATCCTTTGTAACCTTATTACTCAAATTCTCTCCTATGTCATTCCCTGCTGGTGGAAATATTAAAAACTTTTTTTTAAACTTCTCTCATATAATACATCCCAACACCCCTCCTCCCCTCCCACCATTCCTCCCAGCTCCCTAGTTCCCCTCTCCCCCTCATCTACCCCCCCCCCACTTCCACCCCTATAAAAAAATCTTTTATGACATTCCAGCTTAAAACAAAGCATCCTGTTTCATTGCTTGATAAGATGATTCCGAGGTCAGAACCATTTGTAACTTCACAACCTTTATCTGAGAGGTAGCACACTGGGTCAAACCGTTCAGAATGTATGGTCCAAATGACAGTCCTGGCATGATCAGAAGAAAAGGTCCTGTCACCAGCCAAACTTTCCCATTCTGGCAGCTGCTAAGCGTAGTAGTACACCACTGTGTGGGCTCAGCAGGGAAGAGACAGAGGCATTTCCATAGGTGGAAGCTGCCAGACCTCAACAGAGGGAACCACCATCCTGGCCAGTGCCTAACTGGACAGTGGAACCATGAGTATCTGAACTCAGGTGCTTTTATTGATTCAGAACTCCTCAGGTGCAGATCATAAGCAATCAAACATCCCCCACAGAAATCCAACACCTGCAGACAATACGAAATGCCAGGGTCTATGCATCCCCTTTACCAACAGTGCACAAAAACAATTATTTTAAACAGAACTAAAAATAGTCTTCCACAACAGTTAAGAACACCAGGAATTATCTAGGGCCTTGCTATTGTTGGCTCTCTTAGCTGTTTTACCTCCTCTCTGATTTTTGATTTGTTAGCATAACAACAGAATTCTTTATTCAGAAAGACACATAACCCTTCCTTTTACTAGTTAGTAGATTTAGGCCTCTTATAGACTCTATTTCATTTCCTGGAATATATTTATGTTATCTACAATATGCATAACCAGGCATAACTCATTAAAGAAATTAGATAATCCCGCTCAGTAAACCTATTATTCTCAGATACAGCAAAGCCTTCCAGTTCTGGCAAGTCCTATAGAAAGTATTATGGGTAACGTTACCATCAGTCCAAAGGGAGGAAGGGGCATTGCAATCCCTATCTCTAAATGTCCCCTGTAGAACATGTTTAACTGTTGAACATGTAACCTAGGGCTGGGACCTAAAGGAAACATACAGATACCAACCACATGAAATGTTAGCGCTCAAGGTCTAACCTAGCTGCAAAGGATTCCTCTTCAAGGCAGGCTTCTCTCTGGGCATCAGCCGGGACCAGATGCACACTATTAAAGAGCCTTTTCCTTTCCCCTGAGTGTTTGGAGTAAATTCTCTTTGTGGGGTGCTGGTGACGCTTAACCTGCTCCTTCAGCTAGGTGGCCACTGGTACCCTGGCCCTATTCTCACCTGCATTTCTCTCACTCCCTGCCCTTCAGATATCCACTCCTTACCCTGGACTCTACCTCAAGAGGAGCCATGCAAGGCATCCCCTTACTAACTGCCCTGTGCATTCTCTCTGGACTCGGAACAGGGTAAGCAGGGCTAAGCAGTGCTTAAACCAGTTGTGGTGGCTAGTTTTATGTCAACTTGACACAAGCCAGAGCAGTGGTTCCTAACATTCTTAATTCTGTGACAGTTCCTCATGGTGTGGCTATTTTTGTTGCCACTTCATAACTGTGATTTTGCGGTTATGAATCATAATGTAAATATCTGATATGCAGATCTTCTTCCCCTCCTCCTCCTTTCTTCCTCCTCCTTCTCCTTCCTCCTCCTTCCTTCTCCTCCTTTCTTTTCCTTCCTTCCTCCTCCTGCTCCCTCCTCCTTCCTTCTCCTCTCTCTCTCTTTTTTTTTTTTTGGCTTTTTGAGACAGGGTTTCTCTGTTGTAACTCTGGCTGTCCTGGAACTCACTCTGTAGACCAGGCTGGCCTCAAACTCACAGAGATCCACCTGCCTCTGCCTCCCAAATGCGGGGATTAAAGGCAGTGTACCACAGCCACCGGCCTTTGCAGATGGTCTTAGGCAACCTCTATGAAGGGTCATTCGACCCCCAAGGGGGTCACAACCCACAGGTTGAGAACTGCTGAGCTAGCGTCACTAGACAGGAGGGATCCTCAATTGAGAAAATGCTTCCATAATATCAGGCGGTAGACAACCTTGTAGAGCATTTTCTTAATTAGATACTGATGTGGGAGGGCCCAACCCATTGTGGGCAGGTGGTCCTGGGTTCCATACGAAAGTGGGCTGAGTAAGCCATGGGGAACAAGCCAGTAAGCAACACTCCTCCACAACCTCTGCATCAGCTCCTGAAACAGGCTGCCAAACCTTAGTAAGTACTGAGAACTTTAACGCAGCTAACTCCATGATGGAAGTGCCATTCTGGCTGTAAAACTCAGCACGTAGACAACACCACCTGCCAAAACTAAAACAGAGACCTAATCCATCAAAGACCATAGTTCTGGGAAAATCTTTAAATGTACATATGTTGCTTTTTGCTTCTGTAGTTCCTCTTTTGGCTAAATATTCTTGTTCACTGGAGTATGTCAACCCAGAACGTGGTAGGGGGGGTTCTGTTTAAACACTTACCCTGAGAAAGGCTCAGTGTTACACTGGGATCCTGAACACCTTGCCGGCTAATAAAGACTTTCTATTGGCTTCAATCCGTGCCTGAACAGTTCTCATGTGGTCTCACAACACGCCTGCCTCGAGGTTCCTGCCCCCTGAGTTCCTGCCCTGACTTCCTTCCACAACAAACAGTGATGTGGAAGCATGTGACCAATAAACCCTTTCTTCCTGAAGTTGCTTTGGTCATGGTGTTTTATTACAGCAATAGTAACTCTAACTAGGATAGAAATCGGTACCAGGGTAGTGGGTATTGCCATGAGAGACCTGACCATGTATTTTTGGGAGAATTATGGGAGGACTTTGGAACTTTGGGCGAATAAAGCCATTGAGTGTTCAGAACTTGGTGAGCAAGCCAGTAAGCAGCATCCGTCCATGGCCTCTGCTTCAGCTCCCGCCTCCAGGTTCCTGCCTCATTTGTTTGCTCTGTTCTTGCCCTGACTTCCTTCAATGGTGGACTATGATATGGTGAAATAAAACCTTTCCTCTCCACTTTGCTTTTGGTCATGGTGTTTGGTCACAGCAATGGTAACCCTGACTAAGATATCAGTTTTCTCCCTATCAAGTCATTTATCAGAAAGCCTCAAAGAAGTTTCAGATCAGATCAACACAATTCAAGATCAGCTCAACTCTTTGGTACTCCAAAATCCAAGAGGTCTAGGCCTCCTGACTTTGGCCCCTGAAGATACCTACATCCTCCTTCAGGAACAATGCTGCTTCTAAAATTCAAGAGCAAGCCTCCTCTTCAGATTGTACTCTTGGCTCCCTCCCCTCATGGCCCCTCCCCTTACTCAACTCCTTTCTCTTTATTATCCCCATGCTTACACTGCATACTCCTCCTCAGGATTTTCTACTGATAAACCAAACTTCAATGTCACCAGAGCTCACCCTGAGCGAGTGAGTTTGCTGGGCTTACCTACAGATTGTAGGTGAGCCCAAAGTATGGGTGAAGGTTTCCCCATGGCTGCATAGATGGATGGAGTCAGACAGCAGTACGCTACAATCTTTTACCCTCAATTTAGGGACAGATAAAGGAAAGATAGAAAGAAATCTTCACTGCTTTTGCAAGCAGCCTTGATATAGAAAGATAGAAAGATATAGAAATCTTCACAGCCTCTTTTTAGGCTGTCCTACGCTTGAAGAAGACTAGCTGACGAGTCAGACTAGCAGCTCAGCTCATGGTCTATAAACTCAATCTCTTCAACCTTTGTT
Organism: Cricetomys ansorgei; assembly: GCA_026225945.1. Classification (NCBI taxonomy): domain Eukaryota; kingdom Metazoa; phylum Chordata; class Mammalia; order Rodentia; family Nesomyidae; genus Cricetomys; species Cricetomys ansorgei. Next base: position 36,616 of record JAMJFZ010002982.1, read on the forward strand.
CTTTTAGGAATTATCACAAACTAACTAACAACAACAGCAACCCAACCAACGAGCCACCAACCAATGCCCACCCGGACTCTCAGGGCTTCAGATCTTTTATGCCCTAAGCCAAAAGTTCCCATAAAGCCTTGAGGCACGCAATCCCAAAGACAAGCTACAGGTGCATGAAGGACTGCACCTAACCAAATTATAGCCACCTGCACTGTTGTTTTTAGTGGGGCCAGCTGTTGTTTTTAGTTTTCCATCTCCCGGCACGTTCTGCCACCACCCTATCCCAGCCCCGCACTGGCTGGGAAGCCGCTTGGTTCCCGCCCTGGCTAGGGGCGAGAAGAGGCAAGCCGAAAGCCATGGGGAAGCACCGGGGACGCTTGGGACGTGGGTTCCTAGGACCGCGTGGTGTCGCCTGACCCCACTTGCTGAGAACGAACACGAGACGGAGACGGCATCTGGTGGACCTGAACTCCTTTATTCAAGGGGTTCTTCCCCAATAAATAACCTCTCCCCATAAGGGCGTGGCTTCTCCCCTTGAGCGGGGAAGCCTTAATTAGCATGGCAGGGGGAGTGTTCCTAAGCAAGGGACCCGCCCCAATGCAGACAAACATGTTCCTTTAGCTTCTTGTGAAGAGAGCAAGTTATATTATTCTGGCTAGGGACCTTCCCAGGCTGGGAGAGCAGGAGTCTGCCAAGCGTCTCATCCTTCGTCACCTTTTTCAGGGAGTAGGGGCACTTGGCCTTGACTTCTACTGCTTTCCAGCCCCCGGGTCCCACACTGTACCAAGCATTCTAAATCCAACTCGTGAACAACTATACCACAGATGGGGTGGGCACACAAACCTAATCCAAATTCATTTTGCATTTTTACAGAAACCAAAATAACAAAAACTTTTTCCAAGTGTTCCTCTACAAAGTCCTGCTTCAATTAACCAACATGTAGCAGATAGCTACTGTGTCAATCCAGAAAGAAAGACAAGGAGACACTTTCATAGATGCAAACCCTGTCAAACCTCAGCAAAGGGAACCACCTGTCATGGCAAACACCATACCAAACAGTGGAACCTCGATCATCTGAGCTCAGGGGCTTCTAGTGATGCAGAAGCTCCTCAGGTGTTCTATTGATACAAAAAACGATGCCCTCTCATCCAAAGGCCTATTTGCATAATGAAGGAAACCTGTAGCTTAGTCTCATTCCACAATCCTTTAACAGCTGAGCTATGTCACCTTTCCAGTGGGAGAACTCAAGGCCTAAGTGAAGAATTCTCTCTTTGTTGCTGAAGACTGTGAGAAAGGGACTACAAGAGTTCCTCCATGGAAACTTTGCTCTTCCACACTGGCTCTGCCAGAGAGCAGTGAGAAGGTGCAGATCATGAGCAAACATCTTTTTTTTTTTTAAATTTAATTTAAAAAATTGTTTTCTTTTCTCATACAACTTAGACATCCTAACCCCCTCCTCCCCTCCCTATACTCCCTACCTTCCCCATCGCTCCTCTCCCCCAGATCTACCCCCCATCACCACCCACAACTCTCCCCATTCTCCCCCCAAAAGAACCATCCTCCCAGGGTTACAGCACAATCAGGGCATGGCATAGCAGGATGGAAAGAGGCCAGGCACCAATCCCTACACCAAGAGTGGACCAGGTAGTCAGGCAGCCCAGCAGAAGCAAAAAGGTCTCAAGGGCAGGTAAAATGGGTCAGAGATACCCCTACTCCAGCCTGTAGGAGTTTTTCAAGGACACTAATTTAGACATCTGTGAGATGTATTTAGAGGATCCTGCAGGTTCTGTATCTGTGGCTTCAGTCTCTGAGGGCCCTTAAGAGTGCTAGTCAGTTGACAACATGGGGCTTGTTCTCTTGGTGTCCTCAGCCCTCTGTTCTCTGCCATCCTTCCTCTCCCTCTTCCATAGGGTTCCCTGATATACTCATGATGTTTGACCCTGGGGCTCTCCGTATGTTCCTCTCAGCGGCTGGAGGGGGCCTCTCTGGTGAGAACTGGGCTAGGTACTAAACTGTGAGCAGACAATGACATCATTAGAAATTGTCTTCAGTTAGATCTAGTCTCTAGTTCCTGGCCTGTCCTGCAGGTCCAGGCAGGGGTTGCCTCCTTTGGCACGGAGTACTGCCCTTCCATTGTCAACGAGGATCTTGCAGGCAGGATAGGCCATAAGTTGGAGGCTTTGTGGCTGGGATGGTGTCCCAGTCTCACCACTGGAAGCCTTGCCTAGCCACAGGAGATGGCCTGTTTAGGTTTCCTATCTCTAATTACTAGGGATCCTTGCCAGGGTCTTCCTCGTAGATTCCTGTGAGTTTCCACTACACTAGGTCTCCTGATTGCCCTCTAATTGCTCCCAATTCTTGTTGTCTCTCCATATATTTTCTCCCTCTGTTCCTCTCCTCCTCCTGATTCCCTCCACTCCCATTCCCATCCTCCCCCAACCCACCTGAACCCTCTGGTCAATTTCCACCATACCAGGGAGATGTCTGTGTTCCCACTGGGGCCCTTCTTGTGGCATAGTTTTTCTATGTCTGTATACTAGTACCTTTTTCCTATGAGCAAACATCTTTTTTTTTTTTTTTTAAGACAGGGTTTCTCTGTTTTAACTCTGGCTATCCTGGAACTCACTCTGTGTGGGACCCCTGGAACTGGAGAGCAGTAGAAGCAATAGCCGGAAAGTGCCCTCACTCCCTGGAAAGGTGAAGCGGGATGAGACACTTGGTGAGCTCCTCCTCTAGTCCTGGAAGGTTCCTAGCCAAAATATTATAACTTGCTTGCTTCACAGAAGCTAAGGAGATAGGTCTGTCTGTATTGTAGCTGAATTCATTCATTGATAGATGCCTTTCTCTCCCACCTCTGGTGCCTGTCCTGCCCCTAATGCTAATCAGACTTCCCCACCTGGAGTACCAGGACCCATCCCCTACAGGAGGGGATAAAAGGGAAGGGTTGCAAAGAATAAACTGAGTTTTGTGATCCACCAGATTCTGCTCCCGAGACTTTCTTTGCGTCTCGCTATTCTCAGCGCCGCGAGTGGACAGCCCTCGCGAGAAACCAACCGAGACACCCACCTCGGGTCCCAGAGCGCCTTCCTGCCGCTCAAATCTGGGGCCTTCGCACTCCTGGCCAAAGAGCAAAGCCCAGCCCAGACCAGCGTGCGCGTGGGACCCAGGAGAGAAACCAACAACTCTGAAGACCAGCCTGGCCTTGAACTCACGGAGATACACCAGCCTCTGCCTCCCAAGTGCTGGGATTAAAGGCAGTGCGCCATCACCACCTGGTTTGTTTGTTTTTTTTAAAGCAATTATCTTAATCACAGATTTTCATAAAGCCAACACCTGCAGATAAATACAAACTGCTCGGCAGCCCTTCCCTCAACAATGTCAAAACAATTATTATAAACATATCTAGAAATAAACTTCTCCAACACCAGCACGTACATTCATTCTATCACCTCCCAGTTCCCAAGAGCCTGAAGCCATGAGCAGTTAGGGCACAACAGTCACACAGACGGCTGGGGGTGGAGGCTGGACTCAGGCGAAGATCCGGTGAACCTTCCGGTCCACTCTTGTCTGAGAGAATGCCAAGAGCCAACAAGCCCTATCGTGATGGACTCTAATCATAAGCACAGCAGATCTGATAAAGATGGTGGCTGCTTTGCTCAGAGGGCTGTGTTCTACAACAATCTGGGTAGACACACCTCCTGGGGTGAAGAAAAGGGGGGCAGAGGCCACACTGTCATACAAGGTGCCAGGAGGGGGCCACCAGGGACTCCTGGCTTTACATAAGCTCCGGGAGAAGCTGGGAAGGTGCCACGCCGCCGTTTCCAGTCTTGAGAGCACCCCTGCAGGGCACGGAAGCTGGGTCAGTTCTGTTCTGGAGCTGGCACCCTGCTCTGTGCCCAGACGGAACCTGGACACCTTACTGTTTCTCTCCAGGCCACCCCTTCTCATCTGAGAACTTTGCTTCACAGTAACAAAGGTGTTTGTTCCCAAACCGGTTTGTGCCCTCCTAAGCCTCTTTCACAACTCAAAATATCATCAAGTGTTGCTATCCCACACGAGGAACGAGTGTGGCTGAATGGATGAACCTGAATCCTGTGGGAAACCTTTGATGTGGTCAACGTCATCCGCAAGTTGGGCTGAAGAGATGACCTGTGCAGGTAAGAGCACTTGCTCTTCTGGGAGACCTGAATTCTGTTCCACCCTCCCCTGTCAGGTGGCTCTCTCAACTGACTGTGACTCCAGTTCCAGGGGATTTGGCCTTTTCTGGCCTTCACAAGCCCAAGCCCATATAAATATAAATAAATAAATAAATAAATAAATAAATAAATCTCACAAGGCTGGGTATGATGGTACACACCTTTAATCCCAGCACTCAGAAGGCAGAGGTAGGTGGATCTCCGTGGCCAGCCTGATCTCCACAGTGAATTTCAGGATAGCCTGAGCTACACAGTGAAACCCTGTCTCAAAACAACAACAATAAACATCCACAGGTCAGAGCTGAAGAGATGGCTCAGCCATTGAAAGCTCCACCCTTGAAGAGGGCCTGGGTTCACTCTCCAGCATCCACACGCTGTCTCGCAACCATCTCTGGCCTCTGCGGGCACCAGGCATGCTCACGGTGTCTAGACACACATTCAGGCAAATGTTCACACACATAAAATAAAATAACGAAATCTCAAAACAAAATTTTGTATGTCAAATCATCGGGATGACTGGTAAATAGTTACTACCCCAAAGTCTCTGTGCTTGGCTGTCTTCTTAAGGCATGGAAGAACCTATTTGGAGAGCTAGTTCTGGAAGCTACAGACTCTACCCTACATTGTAAGTGCTTTTGTCTTTTTCAAATGTTTTTATTATTTTAATTTTTTTAGATATATAATTTATTTTTATTTTATGCGCATCAGTGTTTCACCTGCATGCATGTCTGTGCGAGGATGACAGAAGCCCTGGAACTGGAGTTACAGACAGGTGTGAGCTGCCACATGCTTGCTGGGAATTGAACTCAGGTCCTCTGGAAGGGCACCAGTGCTCTTAACCACTGAGCCATCTCTCCGACCCCATTTTCTATTTTTTGAGATAGGTTCTCTCCATGTAGCCCTGGCTCGCCTGGAACTCACCATATAGACCTCAAGGGTGACTGTGAACTCGCAGAGATCCACCTGCCTCCGCCTGAGTGCTGGGATTAAAGGCGCAAACCACCACACTTGGCTTTATTTTTTTTTTTCTTTAAGATTTTTTTTTTTTTTACATGTATGAGAGTTCTGCCTGCGTGTATATATGTATGCCTGCCATGCGCTTGCCTGGTGCTCAAGGAGCCCAGGAGGCACAGGACCCTCTGAAACTGGAATCGTAAGTGGTTGTTAACCAACATGTGGGTGCTGGCAACTGAACCTGGGTCCTCTGCAAGAGCAGCAAGTGCTCTTAGCCGTGGAGCCATCTCTCCAGAAGCCCCCTCCAGGTCCACTTCTTTTTGCATAAATGGGTTTAATGTCTGGATGTCTGCTTCCCCTCAGCCTCCTCCCCAGAGTCTCCTTTGCTGGTCCTTTGTTAGCTAAGCTTGTCCAACAGGTGTAGTCAGATCCCTGGAATTCCTGAAGCATTCCTGAAATGCCTACACATGCAACACTGCTAAACCTGCATTTTTTCTTTCTCCTTTCAGACTTTCTAAATTAGCCAGCTGGAAATAGACTGTAAGGCTGAACCTCAGTGGGAAGCTTCCCCTTGAGTTGGGGATAAAAAACAAAGGTCACCAGCACAGGGGTCTTTAATTGCGGCACTTGGGAGGCAGAGGTCGGAGGGTCTTATGGGTTCCATTCCAGTTAGGACTAAATAGTGAGACACTGTTTCAAACAGACAAAACAAAGCAAACACCAAAAGACAGAGGTCACCCGCCCATCTGTGCTGCTACTCCATTGCCCAGATTGGGGTATGGCACCCTTTTTATAAAAAGAAATTGACTTGCTGAGTTACTTTCTCTTTGTTCATGTGTTTCTTAGTGCAACACTGAGATTCGTTTTTCCCAACAACATGGGTAATCAAGGGGTTAGCCAAACACAAAACCTTGGGGTCCTCTGAAATAGTCATGAGGGGCAGCTGTTTATTTCCACAAGTAAAACAAGCTGTTTAAGGCATGGTCAGGCCTGATGGCACAGAGTTGTAATCCAAGCAACAAAGAAGGCTGAGGCAGGAGATTCTCAAGTTCAAGTCCAACTCAGATGAACTTAGACTCCATCTCAAAGTAACAAGTTGATCCCTCCAGCTGTCATTCATCTTTTCCAATAGTTGACACCAGCAGATCCCACACGGGTAGAGCTCTGCTTCCTGATGGGCTGAGGTGCGGTACAATACTGCAGAAGAGCCAAGGTCTGCAAAGGGGAGGAGGGGAGGGCAGGACCAGGTTCTGAGATGCCTGGCTCCTGGGCTTCACCAGGACAGAGCTAACAGCCTTGTTCCCCAGATGCTGTAACTGAACCTCACATAAGGGGGCATGGGTGTCCCCACAGCTGGCTGATACTTTATAGAGTGAACTCCCTCAATAGTGCGGGCTATCGCTCCCAACAAGGAGCATGGTGAGAATATATGCCCAAAAGAAAGGAGGCTGGAGAGACAGATGGCTAAGCGGTTAAGAGCGTATGTGTGGAATTCCGGGCGCCAGAGTTTGGATCACAGCACCATTGCAACAAGCTGTGTATGCCTGTTATAAACACCATGACCAAAAGCAACTTGGAGAGGAAAGGGTTTATTTGGCTTACACTTCCTCATCACAGTCCATCATCGGAGGAAGTCAGGCCAGGAAGTCTGTGTCTCCTCTTCCAGGGAATCTGCTACCCTCTACTGTGCTCCAAAGGCACCAGGCATGCGGTGCACAAACATACACACCGGCAAACACAAGATACAAAGAAATCTTTTTTTTTTTTTTCCTTCGATACAGGGTCTCACTATGTAGCCTTGCTTGGTCTGGAACTTGCTATGTAGAACAGGCTGGCCTCTAATTCACAGGGACACACTTGCCTCTGGCTCCTTAGTGCTGGGATTAAAGGTGTGCGCAGCCCCAAATAAAATGAATCTTAAAAAGAAAAGAAAAATTGTGGAATTAGATCCTAGATAGCGGTTGTCTCAAGATCACTGTGGCCAGAGGCCCGCCCCTTCCCCACTCTCTTCAGATTATAGAATGCGCTCAGTGGACTTGAGAGGTTCTGGGTCCTAGCACTCAACTTCCCCCGGGCTCAATGAGAAGGCGGAAAGAGACTAAAACAGGGGTCACCTGTGACTCTCGAGGGGCGTCCACATAACGCCATATCCAGGTATTGCCAAAGCACCCGAGGTTGGTCCCCAGGGGGACACTCCCGTGTGGTATGAGTAGGGAAGGGCTTACGTGCTCTGTGAACCCTGATGTCCCAGTTACAGCTTTGGGTTTCTACCGCCCTCTGCAGTTCGCACAAGTTCATCCATCCTGTAAGATGGGACCTTGCTATTCTCTGCTTAGAAGAAAGCAAATTCTGCGGCAAACAGGCCCCGCCCCCATCAGGTCCCGTTCCCGCCACCCCGCACCCCCCCACCCCGCCCCAGTCCCTGTCCTACGTGGAAACACCCACAGTCCCTTCCCACTATGGTTCCTTCCCTCCTGGGGCTTGCTCTGGATGTCATGGGATGGGGGCCGCGGGGGAGGGGTTGCATGAGTGTGAAGTTCTTCCAGGCTCAAGTCCAGACAGAGGCAGTTGGAGTGGTCAAGGGTTGTGGGTGCATCTAGGGAGAGGGGTGGCCTGAGGCTCAGGGAGGCCTGAGCGAGCCGGTAAGCAGCCCTGCGAGGTCACAAGCCAAATTCAGACCGCAAAGAAAACACAAGGAGGTGGAGGATGTAAGGGGACAGGACTGAGAGCCTGGCCATCTCTGGACACCAGCAAGCTTGGGGTGCAGGCTGCTCAGCCGTGCTCTGGGTCGCAGAACTGTGAGCCTTCTCCTCGATAACCCAAACCTGGCTTCACACTTCTGCTCTCAGACCAGTCCTGGATAACACAGGACTGGGGGTGGGGTGAGGGTGGGGCTGGCACTAATCTCCAGGTACCTGCAGTCTGCACGGCTCCAGCCTGGGAGGAGATGCTGGGTGCAGGGTGGGTTACGTCCTTGGTTCGCTCTGGGAAGCTGAGGTGGTTGTGGGGCCCTGAGGGAAGACGTTTAGATTGGCCAGGTCAGAGATTTCTCTGCAAACCCTCATTAGCACAGACTGAACAGCCTGAGGGCAACAGTGCCCCCGTGTGGATAACTGAAACAGAGGCAGAAACTGTGCCTTGTTTCCCAGGTGGGGATAACGCGGAGGGGGTGGGGGAGCAACCTCAGCCATCTCAGCTGCCAGCCGCTCCTTCCCTACTCCTTCCCTGCTATGGGACTCCAGGCAGCTCATGCAACTCTCAGTTTTATTATGTCGGAAGATGGGACCCAAGGGGCTAGAGATGTTGTAGTTCAGTTGGTAGTGTTGTCTAACACGCCCTAGGTCCTGGGTTTGATTCCCAAGCTCCACATACAGCGTGGTGGTACACATCTGTGATCCCAGCACTCCGGAGGGGGAGAAGGATCAGAAATTCAAATTCTTGTCTATGAGACGAATCATCCGGTAAAGGCACTAGCCACCAAGCTGGACAACCAGAGTTCCATCTCTAGAATCCGTGGAGCACCATGACACACATGAACCCTCCCCCCAACAAGAAATATAAGGATTTTTTAAAAATTATTTTTATTTTTTGTGCATTGGTGTTTTTTCTGTTTGTATGTCTGCATGAGGGCATTGGATCCCCTGGAACTGGAGTTACAGACGGTTGTAAACTGCCATGAGGGTGCTGGGAATTGAACCCAAGTCCTCTGTAAAAATAGCCTGTGCTCCTCAAGGATGAGCTATCTCTCCAGCCCCTAAGGGTTTTTAAAAAAGATTTATTTCATTTTATGTGTTTGAGTGCTTTGCCTACATGTATGTCTGTGTACCACATGCATGCCTGGTGCCTGCCAGAGGTTAGAGAGGGCATTGGATCCCCTGTAATTGGAGTTATGGGTGTTTGTGGGCTTCCACGTGGTGTTGGGAACCAAACCCAGGTCTTCTGCAAGAGCAGCAAGTGCTCTTAACCACCAAACCATTTCTCCAGCCTCAAAATTAGAAAAAAAAAAATCATTAAAAAAAAAATTCAAGGTCATTCTTAGCTACTTAGTAAATTTGAAGCCAGCCCGGGCTACAGGAGGCCTTCCTCAAAAAAATTAATAACAGAATAGAATCGGATGGGATTTGAGCCAAAATTTTTGGGGTTGGTCCTGATGCCCACTTGTACCCTTTCCCTACTGCTGGCTACTGTCACTGTGTATCCAGAATAGCCAGATGTTTGATCCAGCTGCTCAGTAGCACCGCTCTGACCTCTTCTCTTGAAACACCTTTAAGCAGGTGGTAAGAATTTCCCTGAAGCAGCGATGTTTCCAAAGTGGAGAGATTCCCAACAGCCCAGAAGGCTTTGTGTGGAAGAAGCTAGACAAACCATTCCAGCATATGTGGAGATTAGGGACTCAAGCTGGAGCACTTCAGAAAGCCCGGCGGTTCCCCCTCCCACAGGGAGCCCTGAGGATCCTTCCAAGAAGCCTGTCCTTCATGTGTTGGTCTGGAAAAGAGTCTTGGTCACCAGAGGTTGCAGAGGGCCGGAAGGACCGAGCTCTGGGGAGCCGTATCTGTCCGAGCATCTATACACGCCCTCACTGTGAGTCTTTTCTCCTGAGAATTCCCTACTCCAGCCCTGATGTCCATCGACCACATCCATGGATGAGCTGCTCAGTCTGAAAGGAAAAATTGTTCTCACCATGCTTGTAGGCTTCACTCACTTGGGGAGGTCCCCATATACATGGAAAGTTAATGAAACTTAAAAAAAATTATTTGTGTGTGTGTGTGTGTGTGTGTGTGTGTGTGTGTGTTGGGAAGTGTCTGGGCCTGAGTAAGGACAGATGTGCCAGAGGGCAACTGCTGGAGTGGGTTCTCAAAACCAGAATGTGGGCAGGAGGGGTATCCATGGCACTGATACCTTAAAATACAGTCCCCTGCTGCCATCGAATATCCTTCCCTCTGTCCTTCTCCCCCATCCCTCCATCTGCCTGCTCTCCCTCCCTCCCTCCCTCCCTCCCTTCCTTTCTGCAGTTCTGTCTCTGCTGCTTCTCCTTGGTTGATGAGTGCCACCGGCTAGCAGCCTCTGAGGCTGGAGCACGGACTGTGTGATATTCTAATCCACTAGCCAGGCAGCATCTTGTTCTGTAAAACAACCTGTGAGTGGACCAGCTGAGCAGAGGAGGTGAACTCTACAGGAGGAAAGGGCCAAAGGAAGAAGAGACAGGAGCAAAAGGCAGATTGATCTTTTCAAGGTTGTTTTCCTAGCAGAGTTAAAACAGAGGGGAGTTTCCTATCCCGCCGCCCCACAGCCTGACAGCTCCAGGGAGCAGGACCCTTGTGATCCGAGGCTGTGAATCTTCACTTGGATTAAGAAGCACTTAGTGTGAGAGATTTGTGCTTTGGTCTGGTCTGTTGGCGCCTCCTGTAGGATCTCAGTCCAAAACAGCAAAGAAACTGCCAATATTACCTGAGTGCGCCCCAACAGAGAATGTTCTAAGTGTGATGGAACACAGCTATGCTGTGGTTCGGGTTGGGGGGCGGTTGAAACAAAAAATGTTAGGAGGGTTAAGAGTGACTCCCTACTTTGCTCTGGGGGCGCTCACTTTACACCCCAGCAACAGTGGCAGTTGGGGTACAGCTGTGTTTCGAATTATCACGAACTGAAAATAAGTATCCCGGGCCAAAAGTAAAAAGAAACCATGGCGATCAGCCTGGTAGAATCGCTACAATTAAATCCCGGGCGACCCCACAGCCCTTCCGCTTCCCAGTTAAGCTCCTTGCTAGCCACAGGTGGCGCTGCCCGGTGCATTTTACTAGAAGAACCTCACTTTCCAGCCGGTTCTTGTGTGGCTTCCACAAGCAAGACATCCATGGGAGGTCTGAAGGCAGTTGCCCACGGAGTGTGAGTCCATTCAGAGAAGGGGAGTCAAGCGCAAAACCTAGTTCTTGTCTCTTCCATGCTCCGTTTGTGGTGTGGACTCCCGCAGCTCAGAGCATCGATGGATGGCTCGGGGCGCCCCCTATCCGCCACAGCTCCGCTTCCAAGCTGATCTGCGGGGCTAGAGCGCCTCCTGGACCCCGGTTCTCATTGCACCTGCCCCCAGTATGGACTACCAGGACCCCACCCCCACCCCCGCACTGCTCTGATCTACCGGGTAGACCAGGGTCTGTGGTGTCCGTGCTCACTCTGCCAACTGAAGCTGATGAATTATTGCAGCATGCATGTGATGATGTGTAGTTCCATTCCCACACAAGACCTCCTCACCCCTTTTGAGAAAGGGCCTCATGTAGTGCAGGCTGACTTCAGCCTTCATATGTGTCTGAGAATGACCTTAAACTTTGGGTCCTCTTGCCTTTACTTTCTGGGTGCTAAGATTACAGGCCTGTGCGGCCATGTCCCGTTGAGACCTAGGACTTCTTGTGTAGTCCCATGCTGGGGCTTTGGGAGAAAGCTTGCCTCCCCCCACCCCCCACTCCTGCCATGCAGCTGAGAGTGCACCAGTTATTTATCTTCAGAGGTCAGAGTTGAAATCTTTACTGTGATCTGAGTGTGTTGACCGGCCTGGAAATCCCTGTACTTTCAAGGCTTGAGGCAGGAGATTTGAGAATTTGAGGTTAATCTAAGCCACACATTGAGGCTCTGTTTCAAACAACGACCCAACCCCTTGACTGTGTGGACCCATGCTTCATCTATCACTTTATTTTGAAAATGGGACTGCTCCGGACAACGTAGTAAGGTAGGTAGGGGAGATAAACAAGAAAATGAAGGTAAGAAACCCTGCGAGGGTTAAGTGAAGAGAGGTGGCAGTCTGGGTGTCCCAGGCGAAGGTCACAGGATGAGGGGAGGCTCCCCTGTAACATCCAGACTCCCTGTGGGCTGCAGCCTTGGGATTATGCATGCACAAAGTCAGAGGACAACTATTTATAGTTCTCTCTTTCCACCTTTATTTGGGTCCTGAGGATAAAGCTCAAGTCAGCAGGCCTGTGCTGTGGGCCCTTTCCCCGCTGGGCCATCTCAAAGGCCCTCCCTGGAATATTTTTTTTATCTGATTTTCACTGAATCCATAAATGAGGGCTCTTGAGATATAAAGGCCAACAGCAAGGCCGGGCGTATGGGTCAGTCGGTAGATTGCTTTGAAGCCCTGGGTTTGTTTGATCCTTATGAACAGGTATAGTGGTGCTTGCTTGTAATCCTCGAACTCAGGGAAAGGGAGGAGGAGGCAGGAGGCGGGAGTTCAAAGTCATCCTCGGCTACACAGTGAGTCTGAGGCCATCCTGAGGTACAAAACAAAAATATGAAAAAAGCCATCCGTAAAGTGTACCTCCCTGTTGGTGGTTTCTCGTACACCCTGCTCCTGGGTACCCAGCTTGCTGCTCGGGCCATTTGCTCTGCTTAATTAATCTTTTCATGGAAAACAGATTCTGTCTGCAGATAAAGAACTTGCCAAAATGGGAGGAAAACGCAAAGAAAGAAGAAAGTTGCCCACTCGGGCAGGACCCTGGCACAACAAGATGAACCATGGTATTGAACTATTAATGCAGATGGGCGCCTAGCCATGGGGGAGGGCGGTGGGAGGGCGATGGGAGAAGAGATTAATTTTATTGCAACAGAAATCAGCCTCATTGCTAAACGAAACGACATATCGGAACGATGTTGTTTCTGCGTTCAAGTCAGTGTGTACTGTGTGTGCTGACTTTTTTTGAAGGCAGCTTTGAACTGCTGATTGTTCTGCCTTCGCCTCCCAAGTGCTGGGATCACAGGAGTGCACCTCCACGCCTGGCTGCCACACAATTTTGTTCCAGTGATAATCTTTTTATCTCTGCCCAGCCCACCCCCCTGTTGACCTCAACCTTGCAATCCTCCTGCCTCAGCTTCTCCAGTCCTGAGACCGCAGGCGTGTACCACCATGCCTGGCTCTAACGTCCTAATTTTACCTGAACTCCACATGTCTGAGTTATTCCTTCCTTGGCTCATCAGACTCCTTTTGTTCCTTATCATAGGCAGTTCAAAGATTTCTGGAATTTTCAACTTGTACACATTACATCCCGTCCCAGCCAAATAGCCCAGCCTTAACAAATAGAACAGGCACATGCCCTTCAATTCCCCACACAGGTTTCCAGCACCTGCAGACTGAGTTATACAAACAAGCTAATCGCAGTGCCCATGTGAGCCAGGACCATTGACCTCCCGTCGGAAGCCACGTCAGAGGGCGCAGCCAGCCTTGGGGCTTGAGGAGTACAGCCCACCGTTTGCCTCCGGGGATTGTCTCCTGAATAGCCCCTTCTGCTGCTGCTGCTGTTGGACTCTGACATCCTGACTGTGGTAGTCTGCTGCTGTGGCTCACTAAGAGGGACAACAAGGAGGCATTTTACAGAAGTGCAAAGCCTACCGGACCTCAGCAGAAGGAACCACCATCCTGGCCAGTGCCATACTCAATCGACAATGGAACCTCAAGCATCTGAGCTCAGCTGTTTTTATTCTTTCAGAACTCCTCAGGTGTTCTACTGATAGAACATGCAGATCATTAACAATGAAACATCCCCCACGGAAATCCAACACCTGCAGACAATACAAAATGCCCTAGACAGCCCCTCACCCAACAGAGCACAAAACAATTATTTTATATATAACTAAAAATAAACTTCCTCAACAGCTGACTGCTATTAGAGTCATTTTATCTCTCTGGTGGTACAAAAATGCTGTGCGGTCTTCCAGTGTGGTGATTTTTCTGAGGGGCCAATGCCACTCAGCTGAACTGATGGTTCAGATGAAACTCCAGAAAGAATAACTAAGAAGCGTGCATAGTCAGAGAGACTAGGTCCGTGTGTTTCGCCAGCTGCTGTGGAGCAAGTTACCCAGGGAAAGCAAAGCATATTCTTGGTTGCTGAGGACTTGCTAGACCAGGAAGCAAATGCAAGGGAAGTGCAGTCACGGGGAAGACAGGTCCATGATCAGTAGACAACGAACGGGTTTCAGTGCCCACCGCTAAATTTGATAAAATTTGATTTTCTTTGTTTTACAATTATTATTATGAATTTGCTGTTGCACCTTGAGAACATAAAGACAATGGAACAGAGAGATTTCCTTCCCTATACGATAAAGAAAAAGTAAAAATTCTCTTACTTGTGATCCTTTGATTAAATTTAATGGAAAAATAATAGGATGATTGATTATTGTTTGGTTATCATTAGCTACAGCCTAACGAGGAAATCGACTAAGAGGAAATACTTGATTTCCATAAACTCTGTTGCTCTGTAATAGAAAATTCATTGGTTTTTGTACGATGTCACTATGGGAAGAGACCATATGAGAGATATTTTGTTAGGCGTGGGTATTTTCATGGTAACCTTCTTAAGGGCTTTTGTTCAAAGGGTATATAAGATGCATGTGTATTGAAGCTTTGTGGAATCCACAAGACAGAATTCATAAGGCACCATCCACAAGGCTTCATCCACAAGACAGTTTGTAAGATGTATGGATAAGGTGTATGTATGTTAAAGTTTAAAAGATGTAGGTGTGCGTGTGTTGAAGCTTTTCTTCATCCACAAGATGTGTGAATGTGTGAATGAGTGTGTGATTATGGGAAATGAAAAGACTAAGGTTGGTCACGTTTGCCTTCTCCCACAAGAGATATATGCATGTGTGTAAGAGGCGCGTGTGATCTTATAGGAAAAATACAGTAGAGGATAAGTTTAAATAAGAAATAAAATTAAATTGTATAGAGAGGAAAAAGCTTGAATTGTATAGAGAAAGGAGAAGCCAAAAGCCTAAATAAAGAGAAAAGTCTGGTGCCATCCATAAGAAGTATGAATAAAGAGAGAAGCCTGTTCCCACCTATAAAAGGCATGTGTGAATGAGTAATTTCCCCCACTGACTCCACACTCACCTCCTCAAAGTCCTCCTGGCAGCCAGGGCCAGGACCCTGGTAACCTCTTGATGCTACAAAGCCCCGGTGACCGGGTTCAGTCTGTACCCCAGCATTGGTCTTCGTGTGTCAGGCGTGTCCTCTCAGCTGTGGGTATGGGTGACTCATGAACTGCTGAGGAGGCTGCGGTCTCCTAATAGGTATTTGGCCATCACTGTAACCCTGGGGCAGACATTCCTCAAAGGTACTTAGAGCAAGCGCGTAACCTGTCACAGAGTTACAAACCTGAGTTCTGTCAACACCCAAAAGCAGTTTCTTTAAGAAACAGCAATTTCTAGCAGAGCATGGTGGCTCAGGAGACAGGAGGGTTGCAATCCAGCCTGGCTTGCAGGAAACCCTATCTTAAGATAGACAGACAGACAGACAGACAGACAAGCAAAGCAAGGGGCTGGCTGCTGTAGAGATGGCTCAGCAGTTAAGAGTACCTGCTCCTCTTGTAGAGGAGCAGAGTTCAGTTCCCAGCACCCACACTGGTCAGCTCACAACTGCCTGTAACTCCAGCTCCAGGGGATCGGACACCCCCCTCTGGTCTCTGAGGGCACACGCATGTAGCATACACCCATAAATGAAAATACAATAGATCTCCTTTTAAAATAAGAATGATGTTGAATAAAAGAAACACATCTCCGAAGAACACATACACTAGTGTTCCTCAGATGCAAGGTGTAAAGACCAAAAGTAGGCGAGTGCTAGATGTGGTAACATACAGGTTCTAGCATGTGGGATGCAGAAGCAGGCACATCTGTGTGAGTTCAAGGCCAGCCTATCCAGGACATGTCTGTCTGTCTGTCTGTCTGTCTGTCTGTCTCTCTCTCTCTCTCTCTCACACACACACACACACACATACACACACACATGGAAGGGGGAGCAGAAAGATTAGGCTGGGAGGAATGCTTAGTGGTAGAGTCTAGTGTACACAAGGACTGAAGAAGAAAAAGAAGAGGAGGGAGAGAAGGAGGAAGGGAAGGAGGGAGGGAGGGAAGAAGAGAGGGTGGTGTACTGATCATTGATCACTTTTCTGTTGCGGTGATAAAACGGCATAATCAAAATCAACTTAATGAATGGGCATATTTAGCTGGTGTCTGTGGAGCTCAGAAGAGGCTGTCAGATCCCTCGGAGCTGTGGTTTGCAGGCAGTTTCGGCTGCCTGATGCAGATGCTGGGAACTGAACTCAGGTCCTCTGGATGAGCAGCAATCGCTCTTAGCCACGGAGCCATCTCTCCAGCCCTTGTTTGTCTCCTGCAGCCCAGCTGGCCTCTAACTTGCTGTGTAGCCACAGACAGCCTGACACGCCCAATCCTCCTGCCTCCAAGACCCCAGCTCTAGGACAGGTGTGGGTAACAAGGCCTAGCCTTAGTTTTTAAAAGACATTTTGTTTTTAATATGTGTGAATGATAAGCGTTTTGCCTGCGTGTATGTAAGTGCACTGGATGTGTGCCTGGTGCCTGTGGAGGCCAGAAAATGCCAAATCTCCTGGAACTGGAATCAACTGGAGGTTGTGAGTTGCCATGCAGGGAACCAACAGGAGCCTTGGTAAGAGAAGTCAGTACTCTTAACCACTGAGCCATCTCTCTGGCCTGAGTTCTTTTGCTTGCTTGCTTGCTTGCTTGTTTGTTTGTTTAGAGACAGGGTTTCTCTGTTGTAAACCTGGCTTTCCTGGAACTCACTTTGTAAACCAGGCTGGCCTCGAACTCACAGAGATCTGCTTGCCTCTGCCTCCCAAATTCTGGGGTTAAATGTGTGTGCCGCCCCCACTGCTGGCTCCGAGTTCTTGATATATCAGGAACAACCTGTCTGCAGCCTCAGGGAACCTCAGAAGGGTTCTGACTGTCATGAGACTCAGCTGCTGTGGCTGCCAGGTCAGCTAATATCTTGCTTGAGATGGCTCATGGTCTCATGACTGATGTCATCACTGTCAATTAAGACACATTGCTGTTTTTAGAACTGAGACTAAGCAGGACTTAAACTGTCCACAGGACTCATGTCTTCAGGACTGCTGGCTCCTAGCTCCACCATTCATGCCTATCTCCTGAATAACAGTCTTCATGTTTTATGGTGCATTCTGGGAAGTCATGCCATACAATGGTCTTTATTGATCTCCTTCCTTCCTTTGTGTGTGTGTGTGTGTGTGTGTGTGTGTGTGTTTTCACACATCTGTATGCATATATAGAGGCTGGAGGTGAACACCAGGTGTCCTTGATTACTTCTCTACCTGTGTTTTAGAGAAGGTCTTTCACTGAAGCTGAGCTCCTGGGTTTGGCTAGACAGACTGGCCAGCAAGTCCCAAGGATCTTCCGGTCTCTGCCGCTGTAGCACTGGGTAACAGGTGGGGGCCGCATAGCTTCATTCATGAGCTAGGGACACAAACTCTGTTCTCATGCTTGTGTGGTGCCCATTAAGCCATCCCCAGCTCTTGGCCTGCAACTGACAGAAAGCTCTTGTGACAGATGTGGTTTAAAGAGATGTGGCTGTGGTTGTTTTCTGCCATTTGGGCCTGGGCTCTCAGCTTGCTGCTGTTACTGGTAACTTGACTCTGCCCCTTTGTTCCTGCCTGAAAGATTTCTAACTTGTAACTTTTTAAAACCTCAGTTAGCTCAAACGGTTAAGAAAAGAAAGGGAAGAGAAGGGAAGGGAAGGGAAGGGAAGGGAAGGGAAGGGAAGGGAAGGGAAGGGAAGGGAAGGGAAGGGAAGGGAAGGGAAGGGAAGGGAAGGGAACAAATCTGTCTAAGTCTGGAGAACTGAACTAACTCTAAGCTCCTTTTTCAAATAACATTTTTCCTCCAGTTATCTCAGTAATCTCTATCTTCTTTCTTACTCTCTAGAACTCTCTGTCTTTATCTGAGCCTTGTTTCTGCCGGCTTTCCTATCATCAGCTTTTGGGGTTCACTTTTCCTCACACCACCCAGCTAACTCTGGTGTTCAGTCCTCTCCTGTCTCTTTCCCAACTGCTTTCCAACTGTCACTCTCTCTTACATACCTCCCTCCAAATTGTTCCCAGAAGTCCAAGCAGCATGTAACCATAAGGGGGAGAGGCTTTACAGGAGAACAAGCTTCTCTGACAAAGTGTTGCTTTACATTTATTATTTACTTACTTACTTTTAAGTGTGTGAGTGTTTTGTCTGTCTGTACATGTGTGCCTGGTACCTGTGGAGGTCAGAAGGTGTCAGATCCCTCGGAACTAGAGTCACAGATGGTTGTGAGATACCATGTGGCTGCTGGGAACTGAACCTGGGTCTTCTGCAAAAGCAACAAGTGCTTTTAACCAAGCTTGCACTACAGGCCTTGCACTACACTTTTAGCTCAGTACTTGTTTTCTTACCTAACAACTGTTTTCCCAGCTCCCCTTGCAATTATGGCCTATTCAATGACAGCAGAAGTATAGTGAGCCCTGGGTGCACGCCTGTAATTCTAGCCCTCGGGTGGCAGAGGCAGACAGATCTCCAAGTCTGGGGCCAGCCTGGTCTACATAGTAGGTTCCAGGCCATCCAAGGCTACATAGTGAGACTTTGACTTAAATTCATTCATTCATTCATTCGTTCAGAGCTGGAGAGATAGCTCAGTGGTTAAGAGCACTTGCTGTTCTTCCAGAGGCCTGGGTTCAGCTTCCAGCACCTACATAGTGACTCATAATCACCTATAACTCTGGTTACAAGAGCTCTGACTCCTTTTTCTAGCCTCCATGGGCACCAGGCAAGAACATGGGTACACATACACACATGCAGGCAAGCACCCGTACACATAAAATAAAAATAAACGCAGAGGTAGTGGGACAGCAGCAATCTCTGGGCAAGATCTGCAGGGTAAATGTGGGTGCAATGGCAGGAGCTGGAGCAGCTACTGAGGACCATGAAATAAAAGCTGAATGTTCAGAGGCAGAGGAAGATTCCAGAAGCCTGGGGTGCTCACATGATTTGGGGGGGAGCAATGGAGTCCACGCTCTCCACTCTAGTCTCTCGCCTCAGAGACACCAAGCCTTTGTTGTCTGGGTCACTGTTTGTGGTATTGCTTGTTTCGTGTCTGAAACTCTCGTGTGAAATGATGCCGCCTAGCTAGGGTTCCAGCAGCTAGCCCGGGACACCTCTGGTCCCCGCCAGCCCTGAAATCCTGTGGTTGCAGGAGGCAGCAGGGCTGGCCCATATGCTCATCTTTCTTCTCTCATTTTCCTCAGATGAACTGTTCTTCCTTAGCCTCGGTCCTGACCTTTCCTGATTGATCTGGAGATTGGACTGCATTTAAAACCAAAATGGAAAAAAAAAAAAGCTCAAATGGAAAGTTAGCTGCTGCTGGGAGACAGGGTTTTCTTGCAGTCTCTCTGGGAAGCTGGAGAGTTTCTGACCATTGTATAATGAACAGGAGGAACATTATGAAATATTGTTCCCTTTACCCCCTTTTCCCAAAGCATGAGTCATTTTGGTTTTGTTTTTTTTTTTTTTTTAAATTGATTTTGATTTTTTTCTTTAAGCCTGATTTCCCAGCATGCCTGGGATATCGCATTTCCCAGTGAAGAAATATTTAGGCTCATGTGAATTCTCTGAAGTCTGGAAGGCAGCTGGGAATTTCCCTGTGGTAAGGGGCAGAATGAGGACGGAAAGGGCTTGAGCTGTACCAAGCAGAACTGGTCTAGGGAGGACAGAGCCTCTGGCTCAGGCAGAAAAGCAGCAGGCCAGAGCTGGGCAGTATTGTGGAACACAGAGGTTTCGGGTTCAAGAGCGGGGATGCCCAGCTGTTGGTTCCCGGAGCACAGCCCCACTTGGGGGCCTCCCTGGGATGGGCAAACCTGTCCCAGACAGCATTGCATAGTCAGACTGGACAAACTTGGAAGAAGCAGAAATCCATCAAGAGCCTGGGGAGGAGGCAAGGTTGGGAAAGGCTTGGTGCACAAGCATGGGGACCTGAGGTGAGTCCTCAGAACCATTAGGGGGAGAGCTGTTGGGAGTGGCCCTCTTCTATAATCCCTGCACTGGGGAAGTAGGGACAGGCGGATCCCAGGGGCTCACTGGTCAGCCAGCCTGGCCAATCAGTGAGCTCCAGGTTCAGTGAGGGAGCCCATCTCAAAAAATAAGGCTGGGAACTGGAGAGATGGCTCAGTGGCTAGAGTGCTTGACTGCTCTTGCAGAGGTCCCAGCACCCACGTGGAGCCTCACAACCATCCGCAACTCCAGTTCTAAGAGATACGATGCTTCTTCTAATCTTTGAAGGCACCCAGAAACACGTGGTACACACATATACACAACATGCATACCGGCAAAACAATTCATACACATAAGATAAAATAAATAAATCTAATTTTTAAAAAAGCATAAGCCACCAGTTGCCTGGTGTGGTTCGTTTTGTTTGCTTGGTTTGATTTTCCAAGACAGGGTTTCTCTATGTAGCCATGGCTGTCCTGGAATTCGCCCTGTAGATCTGGCTGTCCTCACTCTCAGAAATCTGCCTCCTCTGCCTCCCACGTGCTGGGATTACAGGTGTGCACCGCCACTGCCTGGCCTGGTAAGGTCTTTGTATTGAGACAGGGTCTCATGTTAGGTCGACCTTAAACTTGCTATACAGCCAAGGATGAGCTCAAACTCCCAATCCTCTCTCTTCTAAGTGCTGGGATTACAGGTGTGTCCCACCGTGCTCAGCTCGTGTGGTGCTGGGAATTGAACCCAGGGCTCTGTGCATACTAGACAGGCACTCTATCAACTGAGCTACCAGCCCCAACTCTGCCATCTTCCTCCTCTTCTCCTTCTTCTTCCTCTTCTTTTTTTAAGACAAGGCCTCACTATGTAGCTCTGACTGGCCTGGAACTTGCTAGGTAATCCATGCTGGTCTCATTTGCTCTGCCCTCCTGCTCAGCCACCTGAGTGCTGGGAGCATGGATGTTTGACACCATACTCCGGTTCTCCTTGACAAGCATGTCAAATATGCAATCCAATCACACTGCACTTGTTTGTGATGTATCACCCCCTATTGATTGATTGTAGCAGAGCTTCTGATCTTCCCGTCTCCATTCTTCAAGTTCTGGGATTACAGGTAGTCACCAACAAGCTGGGTTCCTGTCAGTGCTGGGGATCAAACCCATGACGTCATGTACGTTAGGCAAGCACTCTCCCCACTGGCCTAACCAACTCTAACCTCCCTCACTTGTATTTTGGGTCTT